>CM069086.1:11275000-11647500 GCA_035578085.1 Solanum pinnatisectum | reverse complement strand
ACTGCTAGTTCTTCAAAAATTTTTGTTAAACAAAAGAATGATTTTGAATACTCTGCCCCTTATTCTATATCTGAAGTTCATAACAGACTTAATAAACAAACTATTTCTACAAGGGATTCTTCTTTTGATGATTTGAAGAATGAAATTGAAAATTTGAAAAATGAGATTAAATCTATTAAACAAAATCAAATGATTTGTGATCATCGTATTACTCAGATTGAAACTATTAATAACAAAGGGAAAAATATTGCTGAAGAAAATACTCTGGCAAAACCTCTTAATATTGATCCTAGACAAGGTATGTTTTTAGAACTTATGCAAATTATCACCGCTCATAAATGGTATGTTAAATGCACCATTTTAATTGATAATAGTTTTTCTATCACTAACATTGCTATGATTGATGGTGGAGCAGATGTAAGTTGCATTCAAGAAGGACTTGAACCTACTAAGTACTTTGAGAAAACAAATCACATGGTTAAATCTGCATCAGGACATGCTTTAGATATAAAGTATAAATTGCCGAATACACGTATTTGCCAAAATAAATTATGCATTCCGCATTTCTTTTCCTTGGTCAAAAATCAATTATACCCTCCAATTATACTTGGAACCCCTTTTATAAATTCTACATACCCTTTTACTAGCATAACTACTAATGGTTTTTCTGCTACTTATGAAAATCATGATATAAGTTATACATTTATTACTGATCCTATTTCTCATGATATAATGCTTTAATTGATATGAAACAAAAGCATGTTGATTCTTTACAATTAGAATTATTTAGTATGAATATATTTGATACTTTGAAATCCACTAAAGTATAGGAAAAAATTAAATTAATTTTCGAACAAATGGCCGTTGATATTTGTGCCAATCACCCTAGTGCTTTTCGAAATCGTAAAAAGCATATTGTCACTCTTCCTTATGAAGATAATTTCTCTGAGGATAATATTCCTACAAAATCTCATCCTTGTCAGATGAATGTCGAATTGTAGAATTCTGTAAAAAAGAAATTGATAATTTACTACATAAAGGTTTGATTAAACCTTAAAAATCTCCTTGGTCATGTACTGCATTTTATTTTAACAATGCAGCCAAAAAATAATGAGGTGTCCCCAGGTTAGTAATAAATTACAAACCATTAAATAAATATTTAAAATGTATTCGGTATCCGATTCCGAATAAAAAAGATTTATTGTCTAGATTATATGATGTCAATACGTTCTCAAAATTTGATTTAAAATCAGGTTATTGGCAAATTCAAATCTTTAAAGAACATTCTTATAGAACGGATTTTAATGTCCCATTTGGACAATACGAGTGGAATGTTATGCCATTTGGTTTGAAAAAGGCACCTTCTGAATTTCAAAAAATTATGAATGATATTTTTAATCCATATTTAGATTTTATCATCGTTTATATTGATGATATTTTGGTACATTCAAAGACCCTTGAAATGCATATTAAACATTTAGATATTTTCAAGAAAATTGTTATACAAAATGGTTTGGTAATTTCTTAACCAAAAATGAGTTTATTTCAAACTAATGTCAGATTTCTAGGACATCTTATTTGTCAGGGGAAGGTAACCCCTATTCAATGATCTATTGACTTTGCTTCTAAGTTTCTAGATGTTATTACAGACCGGACTCAATTACAAAGATTTTTGGGAAGTTTGAATTATATATATCCTTTTTATAAAAATCTATCTAGAGATTTGGCTTCTTTATACGATAGGTTAAAGAAGGACTATAAGTTACCCTGGACTGATAGTCACACCACTTTGGTCAAGAATATCAAACTTCGTGTTCAATCTTTACCTTGCTTAACTCTTGCTAACCCTGCTTGGCAAAAAATTGTTGAAACAAATGCATCTAATATTGGTTATGGTGGGATTTTAAAACAGATTAATCCTCATGATAAAATTGAATATTTGATTAGATTTCATTCAGGTAAATGGAGCGATGCTCAGAGAAAATATACTCTGATTTGCATGAAATGCTAACTATTGTTAAATGTGTATTAAAATTTCAGGATGATTTATATAATCAAAAGTTCTTGATAAACACAAATGCTCAATCAGTAAAATTTATGTTTGATAAAGATTTCAAACATGATGCTTCAAAGTTAATGTTTGCTAGATGGTAGGCCCAGTTGACACCTTTAGACTTTGAAATTCATTATAAAAAAGGGAGCGATAACTCTCTTCCTGATTTCTTATCTAGAGAATTTTTATCATCTTAAAATGGGATTTTTAACTCCTCTTCTTTCCGATAAGGTACTTATTACCATTCTGAAAGCCATACCTCTTAATAGAGATCTACAGGAATTGATTATATACAAGATCGTAGATTTAATTATAAAGGACATCATCCTAGAAATATGTTTCTATGAGGAACTTATTGATTTTTATGATATTGACCTCGAATAAAACTAAATGTTTTGTATGTAGGATGGACCCTCCTTGGGTAACCAAGGTTCGAGGTAGATCAAGTTATACCGGAGGAAGGGGAAGATCATCCCCAGGAGCGTCAGGGTCTTTATACAGATCCTCTTTATCCAACTCTCCTATTATACAAAGAGGAGGAATGAGTCTAGTGAACTTGAAAAGTTCTTCTAAAGAAGTCTCTTCTATTCATCTGGAAGATATTCCGGAGAATAACCCATTATATGCTCAGTTACAAGAATAGTTATCTCAAAAGAAAACTGAGAAAAGTGATACATTTGCTGCAATAGCAAAACAAGACATTGATGATATCAAGTCTTATGAGAAAGTAGCAAAGAAAGAAATTATATTTCTTTTGGAAAATGAAGAGATTCAACGAAAAGAAGAACCGTGGAAAATATTCCAGCATTATTCAATCAACGGATTATATTTCTCGGGTGAGTAATACAAAACCCGTTCCTATTATGAAAATATCCTGATAGGTACAGGAAGTGTGGACTTTCAACACTTCTCGAGTTACAATACCAGCGAGAACATTTACAACTTCTCTAAAATGATTATAAAACAAATTATATCAATCAACGATTGAGGAATTTCCTCAATGAAAGAGAGGCAGATCAGTCTTAACAAAGTCCCTACCAATTTCACTTATTGGGATTATATCAATGCTTTCAGCAAAGTTCTCTATTATAATAATAAGAGACATAAACACACCTGGTTTATAAAAGTTTGTGGCAAAATATATTCCGAGCCAATTCCTAATTGGTTCCTTAACTGGTGGTCATATCATGGACAGACAGTAAAGATTTTACCAGAACCATTTTCCAAGTTATACAAAGAATGGGTTAAGGTCTCGCCAGATCTTAATAAATTATACCATACAGATCATATCTATTACTTTGAACAAATTGAACAAATTCATTATTTTATAGAATTCTCAATTCCGTGGATTCACAAATGGACTCCAGAAGTCGGATTTACAGAAGAACAAATTCCCTGTTTGTACCGAGTAAACTATAATAATTTTTGGGACAAAATGATGAAAAGGGATCCCAAAACAAAAGTATTATACGGACAAGAACTGTTAGATGTTATATCCCAGACTATTGTTGATTATAGTTCTTCTCCTGATAAAGGAATTATAGCAGATAACTCGGTTAAACATATTGCTCGACGGATTTCAAATCAAGAAGGCAACAAAGAAGAATTAATAAATAATTATTTGGAAGAAGTTAGGAGAAAGGAGAAATTTACTCCTAAATGTTAATCAATACGCCAAATCCGACGCGTCTATGCGAAGTGAAACAAGTGATGACACTCGAGATGATATTCCCAAAGCCCATGAATCAACGGAAGAAGAAATGAAGAAAAGAGATCAAGAAATCATTCAGGAATTAACAAATAAAGCAAAAGAACATTAAAGGTCTTTATCAATAGTAGAAAAAGTGTTGATCTACATTAGATATACTGCTATAGGGGCCCATTGATAAGGACCCATTGTACTGTAGATAGATGCTTTTCCTTTCTATAAATAAGGTCATTTGTAATATAGAAGAAGCAAGTTTTAGAAACCCCTTCTCTCTCTTCTCTCCTTTCTCTTGTAATCTCTTAAGTTTGTAAGTGTGTTTACGGGAATATATTCACCGGAGTTATAAATAAAGCTTTCAGTTTGTATAGGCCTGGGTGTTGGCCCTTGATACAAGGTATTTACTTCTCTCCTTTTCTTTTTAATTTCTCCGATCTAGAGTCGTGACTATGTCCGGCTAAAAGAATCATATCTATGTCGGATATCTAACTTCACTTTTATATTTACTATGAAAGATCTAGACTTTATCTAAATATGAATAAAGTTCTATATAGTTTCTTGATTTGGTTCCGTGATGGTTGGTACAGTTGGATTCGAAGCAATACGTTATTGGCTTTGTCTTAGTGACTCCGTCTGGCTAGCCATGGTTTTAGCCTGAAAAATGAGTTTGATAAGTAAGGCACCTCATACCCGATTAGAACTGCCAGACACATGGACTTAATAACAATACGTATTTGAATCTCGACAGATTCCTTATTTGGGTAAAAGGACTAAGTCCTTCCATACAGTTATAAAACTATATAAAAATTTGTATATATTTCGATTCGTCTTCCTTGAATTTGGATGTTGACAAGCTAGATTGAAGATGACCGCGCGGACTACCGCCCGTCTTCTGAGATCCTGTATCGTTGGTATTTCTCAAGAATTTTATGAAACTTGTGCCCTTCATAATCAAATTATGTCTTTTGTGCCTTGGTTTATAACCACTTATTTGCCATTATTCATCAACGTTCTTGAAAGATCTTATAAAGATGGGCGGTAATATTATTAAAGCGGTGTATCCACCTCAGTCATCTTTCGTTTTACCTAATAATACTGGTATTACTTTTACTGGCTTTCAAAAATTTGTTGAGAAAGATGTGGCGGCAGTCAGCATCAATGAAATTAATAATCTTGTTTCTCAAAATAATTATTTGGGACTTTATGTTAAAGTGCTAGGTGAACATATTGGTTCTCTTGATAAAAAGTTAGATGAACTAACTGTTTTGATAATCCAAATAAAAAATGATTTAAAAACTTATGATAAAGCTTCTTCTTCTAAAAATAATTCTAAAGAGATTATTATAACTCCTCATGTGAAGAGACCTCCAGAAATTACTGATTTTAAATTAAAATCATTTAATGAATTAGAAGAACTTCTTACTAAAAAGGTTACTGAATTTAAAGCAAGTCCTTTAGACTTATCTGAAAACTTTGCTGATGAAATGGAAAGTACTTTTGATTTTAAAGAACATGTTTCGTTAGAGTTTAATAAACTCCATGGATATCCTAAAAAGAATAGTGGTAATACTAAATTCGCGCATAAACCCAGTATGCAGACTTATTATTATTCTAGACCAACTCCTCAAGATGTTCTTATAGAGGAACGTGATTGGAATCAGACTAATACGTCTTATAGCGGTTCTGAAATTTATGAATGGAACCTTGATGGGCTAACTGATAGACAGCTTACTATTATGGTGCACAAAATGCTTATGTGTGCAACTATTTGCAAAAATATTCCCAACTCCGATAGAAATATTTGTAAAATGATAATTGCAGGTTTTACTGGCCAACTTCGTGGCTGGTGGAATAATTATATGACTCTTGAACAAAAAGATGTTGTAATTAATGTCGTTTCTACTATTGCAGGTGTTGATAACCTAGGTATGGCTCTTGTTGCGAATAGAGAAGATGTCGTTTATACCCTAGTTTTAACTATTTTAGAACATTTTAATGGTAGATTTACCAATAAGTTTGAAATTGTTCGTACTTTGTTAAATGGTTTACGATGTAGAACCTTGGGAGAGTTTAGGTGGTATAAAGATACTTATATGAGTAGGGTGATGGAACTACCTGAAAACAAGTATGAGTATTGGAAAGCTAAGTTTATAGATGACCTTCCCTCTTTATTTGCCTTAAGGGTTAAGAAAATCCTTAGAGATGAGAATGGTGAAATTCCTTATGGTAATTATACCTATGGTAGGCTGATAGGCGTTTGCACTCAAGAAGGAATAAACTTGTGCAATGAATTAAAATTATCTAGACAACTTAAGATGGATAAGCGTCGAGAAAAATCTCAACTAAGAGACTTTTGCACCCAGTTTGGTTTACCTAAGATTCCAGGTAATAGCAAGAATAAAACCAAACATCGAGATCAAGATAATACAGATGAATAGAAGAGACTTCTTTAGAAGAGACTTCTTTAGAAGAACTTTTCAAGTTCACTAGACTCATTCCTCCTCTTTGTATAATAGGAGAGTTGGATGAAGAGGATCTATATGAAGACCTTGACGCTCCTGGGGATGATCTTCCCCTTCCTCCAGTACAACTTGATCTACCTCGAACCTTGGTTACCCAAGGAGGGTTCATCCTACATACAAAACATTTAGTTTTATTCAAGGTCAATATCATAAAAATCAATAAGTTCCTCACAGAAACATATTTCTAGGATGATGTCCTTTATAATTAAATCTACGATCTTGTATATAATCAACTCCTGTAGATATCTATTAAGAGGTATAGCTTTCAGAATGGTAATAAGTACCTTATCGGAAAGAAGAGGAGTTAAAAATCCCATTTTAAGATGATAAAAATTCTCTAGATAAGAAATCAGGAAGAGAGTTATCGCTCCCTTTTTTATAATGAATTTCAAAGTCAAAAGGTGCCAACTAGATTCCAGGTAATAGTAAGAATAAAACCAAACATCGAGATCGAGATAATACAGATGAACCTTATAGGAAGAAAAGACATAGACCTAGGTCTAGGGAAGAATGGAATGAGAGAAAAGCCTCTCGAAAATCTGGTAGATTTACCAAAAATAGGTCTAGGCGAGAACTTGCCAAAATTAAGTGTTATAGGTGTGGAAATTTCGGACATATAGCTCCTAACTGTAAGCTTGAAAAGCTTAAAACCTTAGAATTTGATGACGATGTTCATGATAAAGTTTATAGTTTCCTTTATACTTCTGGTTCGGAATCAAATTATGATTCAGAATCAGATTAAAATAATAATAATAATAATAATAATAATAATAATAATAATAATAATAATAATAATAATAATAATAATAATAGTAATAGTAGTAGTAATAGTAATAGTAATAGTAATAATAATAGTAATAGTAATAATACTAATAATAGTAATAGTAATAGTAATAGTAATAGTAATAGTAATAGTAATAATAATAGTAATAATAACATGATGATGATGATGATGATAATGATGATGATGATGATGATGATGATACCATAAGAAAACGGATCGCACAACTTACTGTAAGGGTCTTTTACAAATTCAAGTAATTTTAGCATGATAATTAAGAATCTATATCCGGGTCCGCCCTTAGGGTAATCCAACGGTCTCTACCGGGTCCCCCCAAAAAAACACAGGGTAATCCAACGGATACATCCGGGTTCGCCCTTTACAGGGTAATTCAAAGGATCAAACTCATCTTTTATTAACATGCCATAAATTATTTAAATTTGACCTCAATTTTAGCCATTTAAACCATCTTTTATAGTTACAATTCCATTAAATTATAACAACCTAGTATGATATAGTTCAACACAATAATTTAGCCTGTCATTAGGCTAAGTATCAACAGAATAAATAAAGAAATAAATAAAGTAAATGATAATAGTACCTGTAAACGAACTCCAAAATTATGCAAGCCAAATTGGAAACTTTTATTCAAACTCTGAAAATATTTTACAAAAGAGAGTATTTTAGAGAGAGAGAGGGGGTTCTAAAAACCTACCTCTGAACTACAAATTAAGCGTCCTTATATAGAGTACTAAAAGGGTAGAAATGTAAAATTACAATGGCCCACACTCTTTACAATGGCCAATAATAATAAGATAAGGTCGACACACCCCTATGGCCTTCACACTACTTTCATGTGGTCGACAAACTTTAAATGGCCACTATCTATCTTTATTAAATATCTATCCTTATTAAAGATGACAACTTTATTAAAGTTTGTTGTCATTTTCTGAATTTGTCTTCACATCTTGCCCTTGCCTTTGCATGTGGCTTTGTCGGAAGAAGATTCTTCTACTTGCTCTTGAAACTTCATGAACAGAGCGTCAATATCAATTTCTTCTTCACTTTGGCCTTCTCCTGCCAAGCATACTTCATCATCATTATTTGTATGACTGGCTGAAGTCATTGAAATATCATCACCAATTTCTATATCAAGATTTTTTATTAAATCTTTCTTTGTTTCTTCCATATATAAAGCAATTATTTCTGATTTAGATATGGTCCCTTTCTTCATCTGAAGTTTCCTCGCAATTTGCTTAAAAGGACTTAGGCTAATTTCTTGTGGTTGTGAAATTTCCTGCATATGATATTTATCAATTGTTTGATTTATTAATTCTAAAATTTCCTGGCCATGTAATTTCCCTTCAGAATCTTTATTAATTAATTTACTCTAGAACTTTGTATAAAAAGTTCTCTGTAAACAGGGAAAATCCTCAGAAGTAGTATTAACTTCCACATTCCACTTCATAATCCATGGTATGTAGAATTATATAAAAAAGAACATTATTGACATTCCTTCAAAAAAGATATTATCTTTTTCCATGCTTATCAATTTGGGAGATATATCCACCCACTCTGAATATAATTTCCTATACTGTTCTGGCAAGATTTTTATCGATAGTCCATATGACATCCACCATTTGCAAAACCAATTAGGAATATTTTGTGTATAAACATTGGAACAAATTTTTATGAACCAGGAATGCTTCTTATTAGCATTCTCATATAATTGAGCTTTATTAAAGCTGTCTACATAATCCCAGTAATTATATTTGACTGCAACTTTCTGTTCTGGATGGATATAATCTTGTTCCTTTAAAGGACTCATTCCCCATTCTTCTGGAGAAAGAATTCTTTTTATAATAATTTTAGAAAAGTTATAAACTTTCTTACTAGTAGCAGGGTAAAAGTGCTGGAACTATGCGGACCCTGTGACTGATAGTATCATCTCATAATGCATCCTATATTTGTACGCAGTCGTAGTATAACAGGCTGTATCTAAGTACCTTGTCATTAACTGCCAAGGATCATTTTTCCATTTAAGATCATTATTTTCCAGGAGAAGTATAACTTCTTTTTTCTCATTCAAGTCAAAAACTTCAATATTTTCTTCATCCATTAATATAGTGGAATATGTAGGAATATTATCCTGACTTTGTTTGGATTTCATAAACTCTATAAATTCTTTATACATCGGATGGTTATTAAAACCTCCTGTATCTGTAGAGCTAGAAGCTGCCACCAATTGCTTATTACCCAATTGAGCGAGGATATGACCTCCTCTTCCTCGATTATTTCCTCATCCTCTTCCCCTTGAAGGGGGCCATGATGGTCTCATGCCTGAAAACAAAGGCATTTATGATTAGTCCAAATATTCTCTAGTGAGAAAATCAGGAAGACTATTATCTTCACCTTTTTTATAAACAATATCAAAATCAAATGGTGCCAATAGAGCTTGCCATCTAGCAAACATGTGTTTAGACACATCATGTTTACAATCTTTATTAAACATGAACTTTGCTGCTTGACAATCAGTTTTTATAATAAACTTTTGGTTATAAAGATCTCCTTGGAATTTTAGCACACTTTTCATGATAGCCAAAATTTCTTTAGCTATTGTGGCATAATTTTTTGGCGCCAGATTCCATTTTCCTGAATAAAATTGAACAATATAATGATGTTTATTCTCAGGGCAATATTGGGTAAGAACACCCCCAAACCCTATTTCTGAGGCATCTGTTTCAACCATCTTTTCCCAATTTGGATTTGCCAAAGTGAGACATGGAAGGTTTTTAACCTTAGCCTTAATTCGTTTAATAGCTTCAGTATGATCAGCTGACCAAGCCTTTGGATTAGTTTTAAGCCTGTCATATAATATCGCCGAATCCAAAGCTAAATCTTTTATAAAAGATCCTACATAATTAAGACTCCTAAGAAATCTCTGCAACTAAGTCTTATTAGTAATTTCATCAGGAAATTTAGATGCAAATTCAATACTTCTATTAATAGGACTGATACATCCCTTTTCAATAGTATGACCTAAAAATCTCACCTTGGTTTGAAATAATGCCATCTTCGGGGCAGAAATAACCAAACCATTTTGAATAATAATTTTTCTAAATAAATCAAGATGTTTAAAATGAGTTTCTATATTTTTTGAGAACACAAGAATACCATCTATGTATACAATGATAAAATTACTATAAGGTATAAAAATATCATTCATAATTTTTTGAAATTCAGATGGAGCGGTTTTTAAGCCAAAAGGCATAACGTTCCATTCAAATTGACCCATAGGGGCATTAAAAGCTGTTTTATACCTGTCAGATTCATTTATTTGAATCTGCCAATATCCTGATTTTAAATCAAATTTAGAAAATATAATAGCATCATAAACTCTATCTAATAAATCCTTTTTATTAGGAATAGGGTACCTTATCCATTTTAAAGCTTTATTGAGTGGTTTATAATTTATAACCAACCTGGGGGCACCTCGTTCTTGTTCAGCATGTTTATTAACATAAAATGTTGTACAAGACCATGGAGACTTGGAATGCCTTATAAGGCCTTTTTGAAGTAGAGATTCAATATCTTTTTTACATAATTCCAAATATTCATAATTCATCTGGCATGGCCTAGCCTTGGTTGGAATATTATCCTCATTAAAATCATCTTCATATGGAAGACTAACAACATGCTTTTTCCTACTCCAAAAAGCATTAGGATGATCTCCACAAATAACTATAGAAAACTGATTTTTTAAAATGGCAATTTTATCCTGTAATTTAGGATTCTGCAAAATAGTGTCAACCTCAATACTATTAATTTCTCCTTTAAGAAAATTCATTTGATTATTTTTTAAAATCATCTTTGAGGTTAATTCATTTAACATCCTAGTAAAAGGTTTAGTAATAAATTCTAATTTAAAAGGTTTATTATTCCAAGTACCTATTATTTTTTCATTATCCCAATATGTAAGGGGAAAAATATCATTTATAAAAGGTACTCCTAGAATAATTTGGTTAGTAATATCTTTAACCAAAACAAAGCTTTGAGGAACACATTGCTTTCCTTTACAAATAAAAGCCTTAGGTAATTTAAATTCAATATTCATTTTACTGCCATTTGCAGATCTTAAACTATGAGTAGTTTTATGAAAATATCTTGAAGGAATAAGTCCTTCTTGGATACAATTTAAATCTGCCACACTATCAATTAAAGCAATAAATTCTTTTTTATAATTATAATCTATAAGAAGAGTAATTTTTGTATAAAATTTTGGAGAAGTAAAAGCTTTTAGATTTTGTGAAAAATCAGCTTTATTATTACCTAAATTTAAATTAGTAAGAAAGTCTAAATTATTAGTTTCTCCTTCTTCTGAAGAAGAAGAGGCTGAGTTATTACTCAAATTTCGTCTGATGTCCATGCTATCAAGACGAGTTTCTATTATGACATTTTTTTCTTTAAGATTTCGAATATCATCCTTGAGATTATTAATCTCTTCTTTCAAGTCATTAATGGTAGTTGGAGAACTTATAAGTTTCCTTCTTTCTAACAGAAGATCTTTAACTTCTGCCATGATATATGCACCTTCTTTAGTTGGTATCTCCTCTGGAGTATTATCCTTTGAGGTAGATTCTTTATTACTAATTTTATCAATAATTTGAGCTCTTATATCAGGATCTTTAATTGTTTGTAAGAGCTCTATAACCTTATCATTAATAATGACATTAATACACATTTCTTTAAACTGAGAATATATCTTATAAAGATCATCCTCCTCTTCATTCTTTTCACATTCCAATCCTTGTTGACAAGGTAGACATTCCTCTTCCGAAGACATATAATCTTCTTGATGAAGAGCTTTCAAATCTTCACTTGTGGATGATTGTCCATGACTGTTATACTCTGAATCTAACATTTCCGAATCAGAGTTAAGCATAATCTTATAAAGAGATTCTTTAATATTATCCTCAATATCAAGGTTTTTAATTTTTTCCTTAACTCTGCAATCCTTTGCATAGTGACCATATCTTCCACATTTGTGGCAAGTATCTGACCTACGTTTAGATTTATAAAATCTATGATCACTCTTTCTTTCATTCTTTCTTTTTTCTTTTCTTTCTATTCTTTTTCTCTTCCATTCTTTATAATCCTTTTTGGAAGATCTATGTCTAGAAGAATGCTTCTCTTTCTGCTTCTCTTTCCTATCCTTAGAAGCAGGCTTGGGAATATCAAGAGCAAATTGCTCACAAAATTCTCCCAACTATTGTCTTTCATTAAGACGGTGCCTTTTGATCTGCTGATTTAGCTTAATTTCATTACATAAAGCCCAAACCTTCCTGCACACAAGAACTTATGAATTTCCCATAAGTATAATTCTCATAATTAATGCTAGGACTATCACCTCTAAGGACCTTCCTTACTCTTTCAGCAAAAAGAGCTGGCAATCCATCAATAAATTTGGATTTCCAATGAGTGCTATTACACTCTGGCAATTCCATAACCCTGCAAAGGAAAACATCTTTATAAAACCTAAAAGATGTAAGAGTCTTACACCTTAGATTCTGAAGTAAAGACCTGATGGTTTCACTATTATCTGACCATCTTCCTGAAAAATGTTTTATAATATTCAAGACCAGTGTATAAACTGAATTTTGAACTTGTCCTTCACTTTCTTGTTTTATAGCCTGAATGATCTTATCTCTTTGGTCTCGGTTAAGATAATTATCCCACCATCCTTTCAACTGGCCTGTAAACCCTGCAGTTATCATTTTTGCAATAGTCTTATCACTATTTTTATTAGTCTTACAGATAGTACTATACATCAACATCCTGTGCATAGTTGTATAAATCTGTCTATCTGTATAGCCATCTATGCTCCATTCATAAATTTCTTTTCCATTATAACTATTTGTCACCACATATTTTTGTTCTTCTATTAGAATGTCTTGAGGAGTTGGCCTAGGATAGTAGAACATCCTTTGAACCGGTTTTCTTGCAAATTTGTTTGATATTTTATTAATTTGATCAGAGAATTACTTATTACCTATACCACTACTTTCCCCTTCTGAAAGATTATTAATCTTTAAGGGTTTAAGGTTATTACCTTTAAAAGCCTTTTCAAGGAAATTTTCTAAGTCAGAGAAATCCTTTAATTTAAAGTCTTCAATTTCTGGGGGAGGTTGAATGCTAGGTTGAGCAATCGTATCCTTGCCTTTCTTATCACTACTCATTTGAGATAAAAGTTTTTCAACTTTTTCATGCAAAGACACTATATGATCTCCTAACATGCTCATATAAATATTTGTATAATTATGTTGTTTTACCATCAAATTAATATGTTGGGAGGTGACTAAAGCAGTATCATTTTCAAATAATTTTTGAAAAAGCATTAAAATGAACAATTTTATCATCTTTATTAATTTGGAACAATTGTAATGGCGGAAATACTGATTTAGTAATTTCTCCATTACTTAAGGTAAAATCCTTTTCTAACATCGAAATATAATTATAAACATGTTTACACATAAACCATGGAACAAATGCAATTAAAATATTTGTTTTTGATTCAATAAGATCTTTATAAAATTCTTCTTGGAATTGAAACTATTCTTCTTTATTAAAATTTTTGAAAAACCATTTTCTAAAAGGTTTCCATCTGGATTTTTGAAATTCCTTAGCTATTTTTGCTCTTGCCTGAGAACCAGGGCTAAAATCGATAGGTTTGTCAGTCATCATAAAATAAATTTATGCATTTAACCCATCTGGGAAATTCATTTCAGATTCAGTTACATCTAAATCTGAGCCAGGTCTAGCAATATTATCTTTATCAATTTTTATATTATCACATCTATAAGTTTCTCTAATTTGAGAAGTAGAAGCCCTAGAAGGCATCTGTACAATATAGTCCAGGGGTGATATATAAGAGGAATTAGACCTAGTAATTCTAGAAGACATGCTCCCACTTTCAATTTTATTACTTGACATAAAATCAGTAAACTTTATTTTAATAGTTCCATCATTCAACTGTTCAATTTCTGAAATTTCTTCATTTATATTATTTTTAGGAGGAGTAGCTCCCTCAATTACCCATTCTTGCGGAAAATCAATTTCTTCCCACTTAATCGGTCTTCGAGTTACTACTCTAGATTTTCCAAAATTAGTTTCTATTAAAATAGTCTCATTTTTAAAATCAATAATTTTACACATAGGATTTAAGGTATGTAATAATTTATAATAAATTCTATAACAAATACAAACAACTTCAGTACCAGGCATATAATCATAACCATGAAGTTTAACATTTAGCATAAGAGAACTTAATGAGTTATCATCCTGCAAAGACATCTGCAAATTAGGATTCACATTAAAATAAACTGGCCCATAAGCTAGACTAGTTTGAATAGTCCCTATTAGAGACTTTTTCCAATTATGATTTCTACCATCACGTAAAGCTGCTATAAAACTTTCAGGTAGTCCACGCAAGGTAAGGGGCTTAAACGCCACCTGAACCAAGCCAATATGCATAAATCTATAAGTATCCCTATAAAGGGGCAAGATCAGTTTCAGATATGAGTCTAAAAGTTTGATGATCATTATCAATCGTGATAGTTTCTTTAGTAGTTTTAACCACTTGTTTTAAACCAAGTTTCTCAAAAGTTCCCATTTGATATATAATTCTGGGTGAAATCTTAGGAATAGTCCACTTATTAAGTAAATTCAATTGTTGCGATATATCATATTCTTCTTTTCTACTGTTTTTTAACAATAGACTTCTTTTTTATGATATTCATAAGAAAAGAGTGCTGAACTATACCAACTATAATTATTATAATTTCATGTCTCTGATACCATAAGAAAACGGATCGCACAGCTTACTGTAAGGGTTTTTTACAAATTCAAGTAATTTTAGCATGATAATTAAGAATCCATATCCAGGTCCGCCCTTAGGGTAATCCAACGGTCTCTACTGGGTCCGCCCACAACACAGGGTAATCCAACGGATACATCCGGGTCTGCCCTTTACAGGGTAATCCAACGGATCAAACTCATCTTTTATTAACATGCCATAAATTATTCAAATTTGACCTTAATTTCAGTCACTTTAAACCATCTTTTATAGTTACAATTCCATTAAATTATAATAACCTAGTATGATATAGTTCAACACAATAACTTAGCCTGTCATTAGACTAAGTATCAACAGAATAAATAAAGAAATAAATAAAGTAAATGATAATAGTACCTGTAAACGAACTCCAAAATTATGCAAGCCAAATTGGAAACTTTTATTCATCAACAATTATTGATAAAATTAGTAATAAAGAATCTACCTCAAAGGATAATACTCCAGAGGAGATACCAACTAAAGAAGGTGCATATACCATGGCAGAAGTTAAAATCTTCTATTAGAAAGAAGGAAACTTATAAGTTCTCCAACTACCATTAATGATTTGAAAGAAGAGATTAATAATCTCAAAGATAATATTAGACATCTTAAAGAAAAGAATGTCATAATAGAGGCTCGTCTTGACAGCTTTGAAATTAGATAGAATTTGAGTAATAACTCATCATCTTCTTCAGATGAAGGAGAAACTAATAATCTCGATTTTCTTAAAAATTTAAATTTTGGTAATACTAAAGGAGATTTTTTACAAAGCTTAAAAGTTTTTACTTCCCAAAAATTTTATACAAAAATTACTCTCCTTATTGATTATAACTATAAAAAAGAATTTTTTGCTCTTATTGATAGTGCTGCTGATTTAAATTGTATTCAAGAAGGACTTATCCCTTCAAGATATTTTCATAAGACTACTCATAGTTTAAAATCAGCAAATGGTAGTAAAATGAATATTGAGTTTAAATTACCAAAAGCTTTTATTTGTAAAGGGAAAAATTGTGTTCCTCAAAGCTTTGTCTTGGTTAAAGATATTACTAACCAAATTATTTTGGGAGTCCCTTTCATAAATGATATTTTACCTCTTACTTATTGGGATAATGAAAAAATTATAGGAACTTGGAATAATAAACCTTTTCTATTAGAGTTTATCACTAAACCTTTTACGAGAATGTTAAATGAATTAACTTCAAAAATGATTTAAAAAAATAATCAGATGAATTTTTTGAAAGGAGAAATTAATAGTACAGAAATTAATAATATTTTGCAAAATCCTAAACTACAGGAAAAAATGGCTATTCTAAAAAATCAGTTCTTTCTTGATATTTGTGGAGATCATCCGAATGCTTTTTGGAACAGGAAAAAGCATGTTGTTAGTCTTTCATATGAAGATGATTTTACTAAGGATCATATTCCTACTAAAGCTAGGTCATTCCTACTGAATTCAGAATATTTGGAATTATGTAAAAAAGAGATTGAATCTCTACTTCAAAAAGGCCTTATAAGGCATTCCAAGTCTCCATGGTCTTGTACAACATTCTATGTTAATAAACATGCTGAACAAGTTCAAGTAATTTTAGCATGATAATTAAGAATCCATATCCAGGTCCGCCCTTAGGGTAATACAACGGTTTCTACCGGGTCCGCCCACAACACAGGGTAATCCAACGGATACATTCGGGTTCGCCCTTTTCAGGGTAATCCAACGGATCAAACTCATCTTTTATTAACATACCATAAATTACTCAAATTAAACCTTAGTTTCAACTATTTAAACCATCTTTATAGTTACAAATCCATTTAATTATAATAATCTTAGTATGATATAGTTCAACACAATAATTTAGCCTGTCATTAGGCTAAGTATCAATAGAAGAAATAAAATAAATATAATAATATTACCTGAAAATGAACTTCAAAATTCTTCAAACCAAATTGCAAACTTTTATTCAAACTTAGAATATATTACAAAAGAGAGTATTTTAGCGAGAGAGAGAGAGGGGGTTCTAAAACATGTCCCTTAACTAAAATCTACATCCCTTTATATAGAGGGAAACTAAAACACAAAGAATAAAAACTTGGCCCACACATTTTACAATGGCCAATTACAAAACAATAAGGCCGACACACCCCTATGGCCTTCATACTAATTTCACGTGGCAGACATAATTATTTATGGCCACTATGTCATCTTTTTCAAAGATGCTTATCTTTATAAAAGTAGATTCCTTTCTTTATAAAAGTCTTTTGTTTCTTACCCCTTTGTCATCATGGTGGGGTCTATTCTTAGACTTTTGCCTTTTCCTTGCATGTGGTTTTGTCAGAGGATTCCTTCACTTGTTTTTGAAATTTTCTGAAGAGAGCATCAATATCAATCTCTTCTGCACTATCACTTTGTCCTTCTCCTGCAATGCACACTTCATCATCCTGGTTAGTGTGGCTTGCTGATGCCATTGATATATCATCTTCAGTTTCAACGTCAAGATTTCTCATCAGATCTTTCTTGACCTCTTCCATGTATAATGCAATTGTTTCTGACTTGGAAATGATCCCCTTCTTCATATGAAGTTTTCTAACAATTTGTTTAAAAGGACTATTAATTTCTTCTTGGGGGGTAGATATTACCTGGGTATGATAATTATCAATAGTTTGATTTATTAAATCTAAAATTTCTTGACCGTGCATTTTCCCTTCAGGGTCTTTATTAATTAATTTACTCCAGAACTTTGTATAAAAAGTTCTCATCAAACACGGAAATCCTTCCGAAGTAGTATTAACTTCGACATTCCATTTCATAATTCATGGAATAGAAAATTCTATAAAAAAGAACATTACTGACATTCCCTCAAAAAAGATATTATCTTGTTCCATGCTTATAAGCTTGGGGTATATGTCCAACCATTCTAAATATAATTTCTTATATTGCTCCGGCAGAATTTTTATTGATGGTCCATATAACATCCACCATTTACAAAACTAATTAGGAATATTTTGTGTATAAACATTCGAACAAATCTTTATAAACCATGAATGCTTTTTGTTGGCATTCTCATATAATAACGCTTTATTAAAGCTGTCAATATAATTCCAGTAATTATATTTTACTGTAATTTTCTGTTCAGGATGGATATAATCCTTTTCCTTTAGCGGTCTCATTCCCCATTCTTCTGGAGAAATAATTCTTTTTATAATAATTTTGGAAAAGTTATAAACTTTCTTTGTGTTGGCAGGGTAGAAATGCTGAAATTCTGCGGACCCTGTCATTGAGAGTATCATCTCATAATGCATTTGGTATTTGTACGCAGTAGTAGTATAAGATACTGTATCTAAATACCTATTCATTAACTGCCATGGATCATTTTTCCATTTTAGATCATGATTTTCTAAAAGAAGTATGACCTTTTTTTTTCTCATTTAAATCAAATACCTCGGTATTTTCTTCATCCATCAATATTGTGGAATATGTTGGAGGAGTATTATTCTGACACTGTTTGGATTTCATAAAATCCATAAATTCCTTATACATTGGATGGTTTGTATTAAAATCTCCTGTATCTGTTGACGAGCTAGAAGCTGCTATCAATTGCTTATTTCCAAGTTGAGCGAGGATATGACCTCTTCTTCCTCTATTTCCTCGTCCTCCTCTTCCCCTCGTAGGGGGCCATAATAGCCTCATGCCTGAAAACCAAGACATTTATGCTTAGTCTAAATATTCTCTAGTGAGAAAATCAGGAAGACTATTATCTTCACCCTTTTTATAAATTATGTCAAAATCAAAAGGTGCTAATAAAGCCTGCCATCTAGCAAACATTTGGTTAGAAACATCATGCTTACAATCTTTATTAAACATAAACTTAGCTGCTTGACAATCAGTTTTAATTATAAACTTCTGATTATAAAGATCACCTTGGAATTTTAAAACACTTTTTACAATAGCTAAGATTTCTTTAGCTACCATGGCATAATTCTTCTGAGATGGATTCCATTTCCCAGAATAAAATTGAACAATATAATGATGTTTATTATTAGGACAATACTGAGTAAGAACACCACCAAATCCTATATCTGAGGCATCTGTCTCAACCGTTTTTTCCCAATTTGGGTTTGCTAAAGTAAGACATGGAAGATTTTTAACCTTTGTCTTAGTCCTTTTCACTGCTTCAGCATGATCAGTTGACCAGGCTTTTGGATTTTTCTTAAGTCTATCATATAAAATAGTTGTATCAAGAGCTAAATCCTTTATAAAAGGTGCTACATAATTAAGACTCCCAAGAAATCTCTGCAACTGAGTCTTGTTAGTAATTTCATCAAGAAATTTAGATGCAAATTCAATACTTCTATTAATAGGACTGATACATCCCGTTTCAATATTATGACCTAAAAATCTAACTTTAGCTTGAAATAAAGCCATTTTTGGGGCAAATATAACCAGACCATTTTGTATAATGATTTTCTTAAATAACTCAAGATTTTAGAATAGCAATTTTTTCCTGTAGTTTAGGATTTTGCAAAATATTATTAATTTCTATACTATTAATTTCTCCTTTCAAAAAATTCATCTGATTATTTTTTAAAATCATTTTTGAAGTTAATTCATTTAACATTCTCGTAAAAGGTTTAGAGATAAACTCTAATAGAAAAGGTTTATTATTCCAAGTTCCTATAATTTTTTCATTATCCCAATAAGTAAGAGAGAAAATATCATTTATGAAAGGGACTCCCAAAATAATTTGGTTAGTAATATCTTTAACCAAGACAAAGCTTTGAGGAACACAATTTTTCCCTTTACAAATGAAAGCTTTCGGTAATTTAAACTCAATATTCATTTTACTACCATTTGATGATTTTAAACTATGAGTAGTCTTATGAAAATATCTTGAAGGGATAAGTCCTTGTTGAATACAATTTAAATCAGCAGCACTATCAATAAGAGCAATAATTCTTTTTTATAGTTATAATCAATAAGGAGAGTAATCTTTGTATAAAATTTTTGGGAAGTAAAAGCTTTTAAGCTTTGTAAAAAATCTCCTTTAGTATTACCAAAATTAAAACTTTTAAGAAAATCGATATTATTAGCTTCCCCTTCATCTGAAGAAGATGATGAGTTATTACTCAAATTCTGTCTAATTTCAAAGCTGTCAAGACGGGCTTCTATTATGACATTCTTTTCTTTAAGATGTCTAATATCATCTTTGAGATTATTAATCTCTTCTTTCAAATCATTAATAGTAGTTGGAGAACTTATAAGGTATCTCCTCAGGAGTATTATCCTTTGAGGTAGATTCTTTATTACTAATTTTATCAATAATTTGAGCTCTTATATCAGGATCTTTAATTGTTTGTAAGAGCTCTATAACCTTGTCATTATCAATGACATTAATATTCATTTCTTTAAACTAAGAATAGATCTTATAAAGATCATCTTCATCCTCCTCCTTGCCACACTCCTTGTCACATTCCAATCCCTGTTGACAAGGTAAACATTCCTCTTCTGAAGACATATAATCTTCTTGATGAAGAGCTTTCAAATCTTCACTTGTGGACGATTCTCCATGACTACTATACTCTGAATCTGATCTTTCCGAATTAGAGTTGAGCATAATCTTATATAAGGATTCTTTGATATTATCCTCTATATCAAGGTTTTTAATTCTTTTCTTGACTCGGCAATCCTTAGCATAATGACCAAATCTGCCACATCTGTGACAAGTATCTGATTTATTATATCTGCGTCTAGATTTATAAAATCTTTTATCACTTCTTCCTTCCTTATGTCTTCTTTCTTTTCTTTCTATTCTTTTTCTCTTCCATTCTTTATAATCTTTCTTGGAAGATCTGTTTCTAGAAGAATGCTTCTCTTTCTGCTTCTCCTTTCTATCCTTAGAAGCAGGCCTGGGAATATCAAGAGCAAATTGTTCACAAAATTCTCCCAACTGTTGTCTTTCATTAAGACGATGCCTTTTAATCTGTTGATTTAGCTTAATTTCATTACATAAAGCTAAACCTTCCTATACACAAGCACTTATTAGTTTTCCATATGTATAATTCTCATAATTGATGCTATAGCCATCACCTCTAAGAACTTTTTTAACTCTTTCTGCAAAAAGAGCTGGCAAACCATCAATAAATTTAGATTTCCAATGAGTGCTATTACACTCTGGTAACTCCATTACCCTACAAAGAAAAACATCCTTATAAAATCTGAAAGATGTAAGAGATTTACATCTTAAGTTCTGGAGTAACGTTCTGATAGTCTCACTATTATCCGACCATCTTCCTGAAAAATGTTCTATAATATTCAGAACCAGTGTATAAACTGCATTCTGAGTGGCTCCTTCAACTTCTTGTTTCGCTGCCTGAAGGATTTTATCTCTTTGTTCTTGGTTGAGATAATTATCCCACCATCCTTTCAACTGGCCTGTAAATCTTACTGTTATCATCTCTGCAATAGTCTTATCACTATTTTTATTCGTCTTACAGATAGTACTATACATTAACATCCTATGCATAGTTGTATAAATTTGTCTATCTGTATACCCATCTATGTTCCATTCATAGATTTCCTTACCATTATAACTATTAGTTATAATATGTTCATGCTCCTCTATAAGCACATCTTGAGGAGTAGGCCTGGGATAGTAGTACATCCTTTGAACAGGTTTTCTGGCATATTTCTCAGAGATCCTATTAATTTCATTCGAAAATTCCATATTCTTACTACTTTCCCCTTCCTCCAGTTTATTAAACTTTAGGGATTTAAGGCTATTACCTTTAAAGGTTTTTTCTAAGAAATTTTCTAAATCGGAGAAATCCTTTAACTTAAAGTCATCAATCTCTGGGGGAGGGTGAAGACTAGGTTGAGCAACCTTATCCTTGCCCTTCTTATCAATACTCATATAAGATAAAAGTCTATCAACTTTATCATGCAAAGATACTATATGGTCACCTAACATGCTCAAATAATTTTGAAAAAGCATTAAAATGAACAATCTTATCATCTTAATTAATTTGAAAGAATTGTAATAGCGGAAATACTAATTTAGTAATTTCTCCACTATTTAAGGTAAAATCTCTTTCTAACATAGAAATGTAGTTATAAACATGTTTACACATAAACCATGGAACAAATGCAATTAAAACCTTTTTCCCTGATTCAATAATATCTTTATAAAATTCTTCTTGAAATTGAAATTGTTCTTCTTTATTAAAATTTTTGAAAAACCATTTTCTAAAAGGTTTCCATCTGGATTTTTGAAATTCCTTAGCAATCTTTGCTCTTGCCTGGGAACCAGGACTAAAATCAATAGGTTTGTCAGTCATCATAAAACAAATCTATGTAGTCAACCCATCTGGAAAATTCATTTCAGATTCAGTTATATCTAAATCTGAGCCAGGTCTAGCAATATTATCTTTATCAATTTTTATTTATCACATCTATAGCTTTCTCTAATATGAGAAGTAGAAGCTCTAGATGGTACCTGCACAATATAATCCAATGGAGATATATAAGAAGAATTAGATCTAGTTATCCTAGAAGACATGCTGCCATTTTCAATCCTATTATCATAATCAAAAAAATTTAATTTTAACAGTTCCATCATTCAACTGTTCAATTTCTGAAATTTTTTCATTAATATTATTTTTAGGAAGACTAGCTCCCTCAATAACCCATTTTTGTGGAAAATCAATTTCTTCCCACTTAATCGGTCTTCGAGTAACAACTTTAGATTTTCCAAAATTAGTTTCTGTCAAAATAGTTTCATTTTTAAAATCAATAACTTTGCACATAGGATTCAAAGTATGCAACAGTTTATAATAAATTCTATAACAAATACAAACAACTTCAGTGCCAGACATATAATCATAACCATGAAGTTTAACATTTAGCATAAGAGAACTTAATGAATTCTCATCCTGCAAAGAAATTTGCAAATTAGGATAAGCATTAAAATAAACTGGTCCATAAGCTAGACTAGTTTGAATAGTCCCTATAAGAAACTTTTCCAGTTATGATTTCTACCATCGCGTAAAGCTGCTATAAAACTTTCCGGTAGACCACGTAAAGTGAGGGGTTTAAACGCTACCTGTACTAAGCCAATATTCATAAATCGGTAAATATCCCTATAAGGGGCTAAATCATTTTCAGATATAAATCTAAAAGTCTGATGATCACTATCAATAGTGATGATTTCTTCAGTGGTTTTAACCACTTGTTTGAGACCAAATTTCTCAAAAGTTCCCATTTGATATATAATTCTAAGAGATATCTTAGGAATAGTCCATTTATTAAGCAAATTCAGATGTTGAAGTATATCGTATTCTTCTTTTCTATTGTTTTTAACAATAGACTTCTTCTTATGATATTCATAACAAAAATGTGTTGAACGATATCACCTATAATTACTATAATTCTATGGCTCTGATACCATACACAACGGATTGCACAGCCTACTGTAATGGTCTTTTATAAATTCATTATTATTATTATTATTATTATTATTATTATTATTATTATTATTATTATTATTATCATTATTATTATTATTATCATTATTATTATTATTATTATCATTATTATTATCATTATTATTATTTTTATTATTATTATTTTTTTTTTATTATTATTATCATCATTATCATTATCATTATCATTATCATTATCATTATCATTATTATTATAATTATCATCATTATGATTATTATTATTATTATTATTATTATTATTATTATTATTATTATTATTATTATTATTATTATTATCACTATTATTATTATTATTATTATTATTGTTATCATTATTATTATTATCATTATTATTATTATTATTATTATTATCATTATCATTATTATTATTATTATTATTAATATTATTATTATTATTATTATTATTATTATTATTATTATTATTATTATTATTATTATTATTATTATTATTATCATCATCATTATCATCATCATTATCATTATCATCTTTACAGGATCAAGGACCTGGCGGTAGTCCGCCCAGTCAAAGATCAAACAATTCAAGCATCTTTAAGCTAGCGGTAGTCCGCCTGCGAAAGAATCGAAATATATAAGAATTTTGGCATAGTTTTTCAGACTGCATGGTATGCTTTTTACCCGAGCAAAGGGTCTGTCAGAATCTAATACATACTACTTATTGAGCCCATGTGTCTGGCAGTTCTTAACCGGGTATGAAGTGCCCTACTTATCAAAACTCATTTTTCGGGCTAAAACCACGGCTGGCCAGGCGGAGTCACTAAGACAAAGCCAATAAGAGTAGTGCTAGATTCGACTGTACCTCGATCTCGGAACCAAGTCGAAAAGTCATACTAAAATTCCTTTATATTTAAATAGAGCTTAGATCCGTTCATGGTCTATATAGGAGAGAAGTTAGTTATCCGACATAGATAATCATTAGCCGGACATAGTCCTGGCTAGGAGAAACATACTAAATATAAGACTAAAAAGAAAATTAATTACCTTATAAAGGATGATTGTCTTCAAGATCCAAAGAACTCTGAATAACTGACCGATTTATTTATATATTAATCGAAACAGTACTCCGGCAAGCTTACACAAAGACTTACAAACTTCAAAACAAAGAATAAAAGAGAGAGAGCTAAAATTTTCTGATGCCTCTCTTCAAACAAAGCAATGACTTATATAGAAAAATAAGAAAACATAAGGAATCTATGTACAGTACAAAGAGGGCCCTCATCTGGGTCCCTAAACAGTGTATCTACTGTTTCAACAGTGTTTTTACTGTTGAGTGGGTCTCTTCTTCGCATGTCTTCACATGTCTATGTTTCTTTCACGTTTTTTCCTTTTTCTAAGGCATTCATTTGCTGCAAAAAATCTTCTGCCTCGAGTAATTCGGTGGCTGATAGCATATGTTCTGACTCCGCCCTCTGTGAATCATCCACATCGTTGCTAGTTTCACTTTGCATTGAGGTGTCTGATTTATCTATCTGAGTTATAGTTAGAAGTAAATTTTTTCTTACTTCTTCCAGATAGTCTTGAATCATTTTTTCTTTATCACCTTCTTGGAAGGAAATCCGCCTAGCAATATGTCGGACTGAATTATCTTCAATAATTTTCTTAGGATGAATCTTTTTGTATTCTTCAATCCTTTCTTTAATAGAGTCTATAAGCTCTTGGCCAACCAATTGTTTGGTCTTAGGATCTATTTTTAAAAGTTTATCCCAAAAATTATTATAATAAGTTCTGTATAAGCAAGGAATATTTTCTTCGCTAAATCCAACTTCAGGAGTCCATTTGTGAATCCATGGTATTAAAATTCGATGAAAAAATAGATTTGATCTATTCTTTCTATCCAGCATACATGATCTTCGTGATATAATCTGTTAAGATCTGGAGAAACCTTAGTCCATTCTTTATATAATGTTAAAAATGGTTCTGGTAAAATCTGAGTAGTGGGACCGTGGTATGACCACCAGTTGATGAACCAATTAGGAATTGTATCAGCGAATATCTTCGCACATACTTTGACAAACCAAGTATGTTTGTGTTTGTCGTTATTGTAGTGTAGCCCTACATCGAATGCTCGGATATAATCCCAATATGTATAATTCATTCTGGTATTACCAAGACTTATCTATCTTTCTTTCATGGTTGACATGCCCCAGTCTTCAGCCGATATAATCTGTTTAATAATGAATTTAGAAAAGTTATAACTTTTTTCATTAGGATTATTACCTGTGCTGAAGTGCTGAAATTCAACACTTTCCATGCTCATTAAGATTTCCTCATAATAAGATCGAGTTTTATATGACTCTCCTGGAAAATATAATCCATTTACCAAGTATCTTTGGAATATTTTCCAAGGTTCATCTTTTCTCTGTAAATCTGAGTTTTCTAAGAGAAATATCATCTCTCTTTTTTGCAATTTTTCATAGGATTTGATATCATCAGAATCCTCTTTTATTATCGAAACAAAAGTATCCTTTTGCTTATTTCCTTCTAGATAGGCCTGCATATGAGCGTATAATGGACTATCTTTTGGAATATCTTCCAAACTAACCAATTGCTGTGAACTGGATGAAGATTCTTCTTGAGACACGGTTCTTTTATTAAGTACCATTTTTCTTCCCGTCGGTATAACCTGGGCATTTGAGTCGGATCTGTATGATGATCCTTGTCATGATCTGGTTCCATAGGAACCATAGTTGCCTCTGCTAGGGGCTGTTCTTCCCCTTCCTCTTCCTTTGATGTGAACCTAAGGTGGATCCATCCTGCAAACATAGCATTTTTCCGTTATCATTCTAAAAAATATTCAAATAAATAATCATCATCTGAATAATATGCTATTTGAATATGAGGAAAATCTTCCTTCAAGATATCATCTACAATCTTTTCAATGACATGATTTTTTATATCTCTAGGTAAGTATTTAAGAACCCTCAATATAGAAATGAGAGTATCATCATCTAGAAAAGTTCTAAAAAACATGATTTATTGAATATATTCCCTGAATAAGAAATCAGGTAACGAGTTATCAACTCCCTTTTTATACTGAATATCGAAATCAAAAGGGGCTAACTGTGCTTGCCACCTGGAGAATATTAATTTTGAAACATCGTGCTTAAAATCTTTGTCAAACATAAATTTGACCGATTGAGCGTCAGTTTTTATCAAAAACTTTTGATTGTATAAATTGTCCTGAAATTTTAGAACGCACTTAACATTGGTTAGCATTTCGTGTGCTACTGTCGCATACTTCTTCTGGGCTTCGTTCCATTTCCCAGAATGAAATCTAATCAAGTATTCTTTCTTATCGTGAGGATTAATCTGTTTAAGAATTCCTCCATATCCAATATTAGACGCATCTGTCTCAATAATCTTTTGCCAAGCAGGGTTTGCTAGGGCTAAGCAGGGCAGTGATTTCACTCGCCGCTTAATATCCTTTACCAGATTGGTAAGAGTCTCATTCCAAAGAGACTTATTATCTTTCTTCAGCCTGTCATATAATGGAGCTAAATCTCGAGAAAGATGTTTATAGAACGGAGAAATATAATTCAAACTTCCCAGAAATCTCTGTAGTTGAGTTCTATCTGTAATAACATCAGGAAATTTGTCAGCAAAATCAATGGCTCTTTGAATGGGAGTAATCTTCCCTTGACAAATTTGATGTCCTAAAAATCGAACATCTGTTTGGAATAAACTCATTTTTGGTTTAGAAATAACTAATCCATTTTGTATTACAACCTTTTTGAAAATATCAAGATGTTTGATATGTAATTCAAAAGTTTTAGAAAATACTAGAATGTCATCAATATAGACAATAATAAATTCCATATAAGGATTGAAAATATCATTCATTATTTTCTGAAATTCAGAAGGGGCATTTTTTAAACCAAATGGCATGACATTCCATTCGTATTGTCCAAATGGAACATTAAAAGCAGTTCTATAAGAATGTTCTTTAAAAATCTGTATTTGCCAATATCCTGATTTTAAATCAAATTTTGAAAATATATTGGCATCATATAATCTAGATAATAAATCCCTTTTATTAGGAATAGGATACCTGATCCACTTTAAGTGTTTATTCAATGGTTTGTAGTTAATCACCAACCTCGGAACACCCCGTTCCCTTTCAGCCGCGTTATTAACATAGAAGGCTGTGCAAGACCAAGGAGACTTGGAAGGTTTTATCAAACCCTTTTGTAAGAGATTATCAATCTCAGTTTTGCAGAAATCTACTAATTCAGCATTCATTTGGCAGGGTCAAGACTTAGTGGGGATATCATCCTTTACAAATCCTTCTTCATATGGAAGAGTCACAATATGCTTTTTGCGATCCCAAAAAGCGCTAGGATGATCTGCACAAATATCCGCAGCCATCTGCTCAGAAATCAATTTGATTTTTTCCTTTACCTTAGCAGATTTCATTGAATCTTCAATGTTCATACTGAATAATTCCAATTGTAATGAGTCCATATGATTCTGTTTCATTTTTATCAATGCATTAATATCTCTAGTTACCGGATCTGTAACAAAAGAATAATGTATCTCATTATCCTTGTATTTGGCTGAGAATCCTTTCGCGTCGATTCCTGTGAAAGGATAAATTGCATTTATAAAAGGAGTTCCAAGTATAATTGGAGGGTTTAACTGATTCTTAACCAAAAAGAAAAAGTGAGGAATGCAGACTTTATTCTGACAGATCTTCACGTTAGATAACTTATACTCTATATCTAGAGCATGACCGGAGGCAGATTTTACCAAATGAGTCGTCTTTTGAAAGTATTTAGTTGGCACTAAACCTTCCTGAATACAACTAACATCTGCACCGCTATCTATCATTGCAATGTTAGTTATAGAAAAACTATTATCAATTAAAATAGTACATTTAATATACTATTTATGTGATGTAACAATCTGCATCATTCCTAAAAACGAATCTTGCTTAGGATCAGGACTATCAAGCTGGAGATTTTCACCTTCAACCTGCTTTCCTTTATTTTTTGAAAATCGATCTTCGTCAGTATTATTAATCTCAATTTGAGTAATACGGTGATCACAAATCAACTGGCTTTGTTTGAGAATCTTGATTTCCCTTTTTAAATTTTCAACCTCAATTTTTAAATCATCAAAAGAGGAATCTGTTTTAATAAAATTATGTTTTTTAGCAATACGATCTTCTACCACTTTTAAAGAGTAGGGGCTTTCATAATGAAAATCATTTAAATCAGTATTTCGTTTTTCAGTAATTTTTGAAGTACTAGTTTCATTTGAAATAGCCAAATTAATAATTTTTTCACGAAGCCGACTATCAGTGAACTCTTTTAAAAGTTCAATCACATTATCAGAAGTGATCGTATTTAAATTAAAATCTTGGAATTGCGATTGGAGTTTGTAAATCTCATCTTCCTCGCAATTGCAATCATCGCCCTGACAAGTATTACAAGCATTAGTACAATTATTATCAGAATTATAGGAATCAAATAATTCTATATTCGAACCTGAATCTGATTCATAGTCTTCTTCTGAACCTGAAGTGTATAACAGATTATATACCTTTTCATAAGTGTTATCTTCAAGTTCCAAAGTTTTCAACTTGTTTAACTTGTAATTGGGAGCAATATGCCCAAGTTTACCACACTTGTAACATTTTACTTTAGAAAGATCTCTTCCCAATCTATCTTTAGTAAATCTTTTAGATCTACGATGGCTTTTTCTAGCCTCTCGATCTTCCTTAGATCTATGTCTTCGCTTAGATCTTCTCCTTTTACCCGAAGAATCTTCGTCTCTTGACGATCTGTAGTAATTATCCTTCTTCGGTGTGGGATTAGGTAAACCAAATTATTCACAAAAATCTCCCAACCGAGATCGTTCTTTCAGCTTATCCATTTTAAGTTGCCTTGCCATTCTAAGTTCATTACACAGGTTTAATCCTTCTTGTGTACATACTCCTATAATTTTTCCATAGCTTAATGTAGCATATGGTATATCAACCTGATTTCCTCTTAGAGTTTTTCTAACTCGTTCTGCAAAAAAAGGAGGAAGTCCGTCAATGAATTTTGCTTTCCAATATTCAAACTTATTTTCGGGTAGTTCCATAACCCTACTCATATAAGTATCCTTATACCATCTAAAATAAGCCAAAGTTTGACATCTAAGACCGTTTAGCAGCGTTCTTACTGTCTCATGCTGGCTAGTAAATCTACCATTGAAATGTTTCAAAATAGTAAGAATCAGGGTATAAACAACATCTTCTCTGTTTTTTACCAAAGCCATTCCCAAGTTATCAACTCCTTCATCGTCAGCTATAGCATTAATAACCGAAGCTTTCTCTTCGGTGGTAAGATAATTATCCCACCATCCTCTAAGTTGACCTGTAAAACCTGCAATAATCATCTTGCAGATCGTTCTATCTGTGTTTTTAACACTTTTGCAAATAGTTGAATACATCAGCATTCGATGTACCATAATGGTTAACTGTCGATCTATTAATCCATCTAGATTCCATTCATAAATCTCGGAACCGCTGTAAGACGTATTAGTCTGATTCCAATCACGTTCTTCAATTAAGACATCTTGAGGAGTTGGATGAGGATAGTAGTATGTATTCATACTAGGTTTTGTAGCGTAGCTGCTATTTTTCTTTGGATAGCCCTTGAGCTTATTAACTTCTGAAGAGACTTGTCCTTCACCTGTCCTTTCCATAAAATCTTGTGATAAATCCATAGGACCAAAATTTAATCCAGCAAGCTTCTTAGCTGGAAGCTCTCCAATGTCTAAATTTGCAAATTTTTCGCTCAGAAGATCTTCAAAATTTTTTAAAGAAGTTGGTTTAAAATCAGAAACTTCAATTGGTCTTTGAATAAAAGTAGAGACTACTGTAGGAGTATTTTCCGAAGTTGAAGCAATATCAACTTTTTCTTTAAAACTAGTTTTGACTATATCAGCCTTAATATCTTCTATTAAAGTAGTTAAATCATCATGTTTTTTGTCAAGAGAACTTATATGTTCCCCTAACACTTTAACATAAAGACTTAAATAATTGTTTTGAGTAATCAGTTTATTAATTTCATTAATACTGATTGAAGCAATATCTTCATCAATAAATTTTTGAAAAGCTGATAAAGTAATACCAGTATTATTTGGTGGAACAAATGATGACTGAGGAGGGTATATAGCTTTTAACAGGTTATCACTCCCATCTTTATAAGTCCTTTCAATAACGTTGATATATAACGGTAAATAAGTGGTTATAAACCAAGGAACAAAATACATAATTTGATTATGCAAAGCACAAGTTTCATAAAACTCTTGAGAGATACAATTTAAATCTTCTTTGCTATAAGCGTCAAAAAATCAAGTTTTAAACCGATTCCATTTTTCATCAAAAAATTCTTTTTGAATGTGTTTTCTTGCCAGTGAACTTGGACTAAAATCAATTAGGTGTGGAATCATTAAGAATCGTTTAAATCAAACTCCATTTCAGAAGCTGAAGGAATATCCTTGTCATAACCATCATTATTCACTTGCACTATATTGGTTTTCGGGTCGATCCTTACCTTTTCGACCACAGAGTTCTCATCAGAACCAATAGTATGTAACGAAGCAGCACGATCTCGAGCTGGACCATAAATTGGATCAATTGGAGAAATATGGTGCATTGCAGGCAAGAGTCTGCGACTAGACAAAGAATGTCTACTCATACTTACAGAAGACATGAGCCTGCTTTCATTAAAAGACTGCCTATGAGGCGCGTAGATATTATCTAAGAACTGGATACTAATCCTTCCATCGGGATTTTGAGAAATATGAGAAAAATCAGAATTAGTAACAGCATCGGTTAACTGATTTGGGGATATAACCGAATTTAGAGTCTATTTCTTCCCACTTAATAGGTCTTCTAGTAGTGACCTTGAACCTTGCAAAATTCGTTTCCACCAAAATAGTTTGATTAGAAATATCATATAATCTACATCTAGGATTAAGAGTAGATAATAATTTAAAATAGATTCGGTAAGATAAACAAATAAGTTCCGAACCAGGCGCATAGTTATAACCATGAGTTTTAACATTTAATGTTAGAGCATCGAGAATATTTGCATCAGTAAGAGATAACTGCAAATTAGGTTGCGTATTGAAATAAACTGGACCATAGGCCACCGTAGATTCTATCGAACCCATAAGAGACTGTCGAAAATTTAAATTTCTAGCATCACGAAGAGCAGCTAAAAAAGTCTCTGGCAACCCTTTAAGAGTCAAAGGTTTAAAGGCAATTTGAACCATACCAATATGCAAATAATTATATTGATTTTTATAAAAAATCACATCTCGATCATTCAACAAGCGAATAGTCTGTTCAGAAGAATTTAAAGCAAGAGACTGCTCAGTTGTTTTTATCAATTGTTTAGAAGAAAGTTTATCAAACCAACCATAATCATATATAGTTTTAATAGGGACTTTAGGAATAGTCCATTTGTTTAACAAATCAAGTTACGAGGTATATCTACCTCTTCTAGTCTAGTACTTTTAGTACTTGTATCTCCCAGATCCATGGGTGAAAGATTAAAATCTATGTCGAATATTAGTATTATTATTATTATTATTATTATTATTATTATTATTATTATTATTATTATTATTATTATTAAATAATTGTGGGGAGCCAAAATTGGGTGTCAACAGCTTGCCCCTTTCTTTGTCCATGGAGGAGAGTAAAGAAGACGTGGACAAAGAAATATTGACACGATTCGATTTTAGGCGACCACCAAAATACACCTGGAGCAAAACTTGGAAAGGAATGTTTATGGAGTTATGGCAGAACTCTGGCTTCTGAGCTGCCTACATATCTCAGGCTTCATGAGACATCAGACCATATGTAGTTCGAGGGTGTAGGAGCATAGCAAATTTTTATTAAAATTTGCCCTAGTATCGAATTATGGTAATATTGAATTTTTTTTATTGTGAGGTATGAAGAGATTAGCATGAATAGAGGGACATGATATAGTCCTTAAGAAACTTGAACGAGAAATGCCCATAGCAATTTCTAATGAAGACTTATGGTAGAGAGATGAATTTTCAAAAGATTGCCCCAGTTTCGAGTTATAATGAACTGAGACATAAAAGAGTTATAAGTAAGATTTAAATCTGAACTTCTGAAGATCGAGTTGAGTTGAGTTTTGAAAGTGAATCTTTGACGTAGCTAGTGATGCTTGACATTGCACTAACTTATCCTAGTTTGCTGCTTAGAGGGAGTTCCTCGTTGTAATGCGTTGTCCTGCAAAAGATGTAAAAGGGTGAAAAGCACCTGTTGCGGTTCAAAATTATAAATTGAAATAGTAATGTAAAGAGTAGAGTGTAGATGCTCAAATGATTATTGAAGTCTCATTTTTGTGTTGTGAATGTGTCGTAGGTAAAGTAACTTGTAATGTAGAGGCCTCCGACTGGCGAGGCTGTTGTAATGTAAAAGCCTGGATCTGGCTGTGTAAAGCTTGTAATGTAAAACCTCCGACTGGCGGAGTTGTTGTAATGTAAGAGCATGTATCTGGCTGTGAAAAACTTGTAATGTAACATTTGATTGTTAGCGTATGACAACATTGTTATGCTTGCATACCCCCGGTCAGTGGAGCTTCAGTGACGTCGCTACGATGTTAGTCTCCGATTGGTGGAGTGTTGCTTCTTTTGCTTATATACAAGCTTCGATTGGTGGAGTTCGATCGATGTTTGCTATGTACAGCCTCTGGTTGGCGGAGTTTGACGATGTTTGCTATGTACAATCTCCAATTGGTGGAGCTTGGCTGATGTTTGCTATGTACAACCCCAGGCCTGTGGAGTTTGACACTGTTAGGTGGTGGTCTCTGATTGGCGGAGTTGTTGATGAGGTTATTACAAGCTCCAGTTGGTGGAGTTATTTTGACAACAGTGAAACCATCATATTTTCCTATGAGGGTCCCCATTCATCGATGTTTGGTCTAGATCTTGAGCATACCTGGAAAGATTTAAATGAAATATTCTTAGACATAAGATGCAAGTTGAAGTACTCGTAAGAAATAAAGTAGGGAAAGAATAGTTTGGCTCATGATTGTGAGAAGACGAGTGGCGTTTCTGGTCATGCCTCGAGACTTGATGTTATTTTGTTGATTCTTCTGTTCCCGCACTTAAAGAAAAAATTTTAGCTTGGGAGGGGGTGTTGATTTGTATCGACTCGCGGGCTGAAGCCTCGTCACTGGAATCCTTCGGCACCTTCTTTGTCCCGCACATAGTTCCTTAACCTAGAGGCTTGGCACGTGGAAGAGTAGAAAAATCTTTTGAAAAGAATTAGCTTGTTTTTCTAGCAAATAAGTATATTACGTCTATATTAGGTATATATATAGTAATTCTCCAGCATTTTTTAGATTATGACATGTTCCGAAGTCTATCAAGTTTTTCATTTTGTTGACTATATCCAACATAGTCTTCTTGTAGCTTTTACCCTCCTAATGAAGCTTCCCTAGCTCTTTTGCAGATGTTGCGACGATCGAGATTCTTCATATTCTGAGGTTACGCTAACTATGAGAACGTGTTTTCTAAGGGTAACAAAAAAATGGAAATTATTTAGTACATTGATCGAGCCTCACTCAGGCTGCCTACGTATCCCCAAAGTAGAAATCAGATCATAACGTAGTTTGAATACAAGTGGGAGAAATAGAAGTATGTAATGCAATAACCGAGCTTGACTCAAGCTTCCTACGTATCCAAGTGGAATCAGGTCGTAACGCAGTTCGATATACTAGGGAAGTGAAAAATATAAAATGGGATGACCGGGCCTGACTCAGGTTGCCTATGTATCCAAGTGAAATCAAGTCAGGACGTAGTTCAAATACAAAAAGAAAGTGAAAAATATGAAATGGAATGACCGGGCCTGACTCAGGCTGCCTACTTATCCAAGAGGAATCAGGTTTAGACATAGTTCAAATACAATAGAAAAGTGAAAAAAAATGCAAGGGACCGAATCCGACATGGATTGCCTACGTATCCCACCGCGGGAATTCAGATCGAGCATAGTTCTAAATACATGGAAATGATGATTTTAGGTTTTCTAAGGAAGACCGGATCGGATGTGGGTTGCCTACGTATCCCACCATGGGAAGTCAGGTCTAGACGTAGTTTTATTACATTGAAAAATGCAAAAGTACCAGAAATAAGTGCTAATCTTGAGGTCTTCAGATGTAGTATTTCTTGATGGCGTCTGAATTGATTGGATTTGTGCTCACTCTGCCGTCCATTTCTACTAAAATTATCGCTCCTCGAGAGAGTACTCTATGAACCATGTAAGGTCCTTGCCAATTCGGTGCAAATTTCCCTTTGGCTTCTCCTTGGTGAGGAAAGATCTTATTCAATACCAACTGCCCCGGTTTAACTTTCTTATTGAATGATTTGGTCATTCTGTTCTAATAGAGTTGTCCATGACAAACTGCGTCCATCCTCTTTCCATCGATGAGCATCAATTGTTCATGCCTGCTACGTATCCATTTTGCATCGTCCAAACCAACCTCTTGGATAATCCTTAAAAATGGTATTTCTACCTCAGCAGGTATTACTACTTCCGAACCATAAACCAACATATAAGGAGTTGCCCCAATTGATGTTTTGATTGTGGTGCGACAACCGAGTAAAGCATATGGTAGCTCCTCATGCCATTGCATGTGACTGTCCACTATTTTCCTTAAAATCTTCTTGATATTCTTATTTGCAGCCTCAACTACTCAATTCATCTGTGGCCGGTAAACTGTGGAATTTCGATGAGCAATCTTGAACCTTTCACAAGTTTCCCTCATAAGATCACTATTGAGGTTGGCTGCATTATCTGTTATGATTTTTTCTGGAATTCCAAACCGACAAACTATGTTGTTGCGAACAAAGTCTACCACTACCTTCTTAGCCACTACCTTGTATGTCGAAGCTTGGACCTATTTTGTGAAATAATCAATAGCTACTAGGATGAAACGATGTCCATTTGATGCGGGAGGCTATATGGGTCCAATATCATCCATGCCCCAAGCGAGAAATGGCCAAGGGGAACCCATCACATTGAGCTCATTCGGTGGAACCTGTATAAAATCTTCATGCACTTGACACTGATGACACTTTTGCACATACCAGATGCTATCTCTCTCCATGGTCATCCAAAAATATCCGGCTCTTAAAATCTTCTTTACCAAAGTGAACCCATTTATATGAGGTCCACATGTTCCTGCATGTATTTCTTCCAAAAGTCTTGTCGCTTCTGCGGCGTTGACACACCTCAGTAATCTAAATCCGAAGTTCTCCTATATAGGATTTATCCGTTAAGGAAGAAATGATTTTCCATCCTCCTCAAAGTCCATTTCTGCTTGCTTGTGGCATTATCAAGATATTCTTGTGCTTCTTCAATCTTCTGATGTCATAGTACCAGGGTTTTCCATCCAGTTCCTCATCTACATGAAAATAGTATGCATGTTGATCATGTATCTCTATATCGATAGAGTCAATGTAATTCTTGTCTGGATGTTGAATCATCAAGGATAATGTTGCCAAAGCATCGACAAACTCATTTTGAGCTCAAGGGACATGCTTGAACTCAATCCTTATGAATCTCCTACTCAACTCTTTTATGTAATGAAAATAAGGCAGTATCTTGACATTCTTAGTGGTTCATTCTCATTGCATCTGGTGAACTAATAAGTTGAAATCTCCTATCACCAAGAATTCTTTGATGTTCATGTTGATGGCCATCTTGAGTCCGAGAATACAGGCTTCATATTCCACCATGTTATTGGTACAGTAAAACTTAATCTTGGTTGAGATCAAGTAATACTGACCTGTTTCCAAAATTAAGACTGCTCATATTCCAACTCTGATAGAGTTTGATGCTCCATCAAAGAACATCCTTTATTCATCATACGAATCTGATATGTCTTCTCCTACAAACAAAACCTCTTCATCAAGGAAGTAGGTCGTAAGCAGCTTGTAATCCTGATTCACCGAGTTTTCTGCGAGGTGATCAACCAGGGCTTGTCCTTTAATGGCCTTCTGTGTCACGTACACAATATCAAACTTGCTCAACAAAATTTGCCACTTCGCCAGTTTACCCGTAGGCATGGGTTTCTAAAAGATGTACTTTAGTGGATCCATTCTTGAGATCAAGTATGTGGTGTATGCAGACAGGTAATGCCTAAATTTTTGCGCGATTCAAGTCAAAGTGAAACATGTTCGTTCCAACAAGGTGTATCTTGCCTAGTATGGTGTGAACTTCTTCTTCAAATAGTAAATGGCTTGCTCTCTTCTACCTGTCTCATCATGCTGCCCCAATACACATCCAAATGCATTATCCCAGATAGATAGGTATAATAACAAAGGCTTTTTGGGCTTTGGTGTGTCCAATACTGGTGGGTTGGACAAGTATTCTTTGATTCTATCAAAAGCCTTTTGGCATTCCACTGTTTATTTTGTGGCAGAATCCTTCTTCAGTAATTTGAATATGGGTTCACAGATCACTGTGGATTGAGCTATGAACCGACTGATGTAATTCAGTTTTCCGAAGAAACTCATCACGTCCTTCCTGGTCTTGGGTGGATGTAGCTCTTGGATTGCCTTTAGTTTCGATGGATCCAACTCTATGCCTTTCCTGCTAACGGTGAATCCTAATAGTTTTCCCTTGGGTACTCCAAATACGCACTTTGTTGTATTCAACTTCAGATTGTACTTACGCAACCTCTCAAAGAACTTTCGTAAGTCATCTAAGTGGTCTGAACTTCTTTTGGATTTGATAACGACATCATCCACGTACACTTCAATTTCCTTGTGGATCATATCGTGAAAAAGGGTAGTCATGGCCCTCGTGTAGGTTGCACTGGCATTTTTTTAGACCAAATGACATTACTCTATAGCAATACACTCCCCGTGGAGTGATAAATGCTACCTTCTCTGCATCAGCTTCATCCATCAGGATTTGGTGATATCCTTCAAAGCAATCGACAAATGATTGCAACTCATATTTTGCACAATTATCGATGAGTATATGAATATTTGGAAGAGAGAAATCATCCTTAGGACTGGCCCTATTAAGATCTCGATAGTCCACACATATTCTGATCTTTCCATCCTTCTTTAGCACAACCACAATGTTGGCTAACCAAGTGGGGTAGTTTGTAACCCTCACAACGTTTGCCTCAATTTGCTTAGTTACCTCCTTCATGATCCTTAAACTCAAATCCGGTTTGAATTTTCTTGTCTTTTGCTTAACAGGTAGATAAGTGGGATCAGTCGGTAATTTGTGCGAGACAATATCAGTGCTTAATCCTGGCATGTCATCATAAGACCAAGCAAATATGTCAACGTACTACTTAAGCAACTCTGTTAACTCTTGCTTTCTTTCAGCCTATAAATGTATGATGACTCGTGTTTCCTTCACGAGCTCCTCATCTCCTAAGTTGACAACCTCTATTTCATCTATATTGGGTCCTTCTAACTTTCAACTTGCTCGATCTCATGTGATATATTTTCAGGCATCATGATTTCATCATACTCTTCATGATCTTGTTCATCACTTTCACCTTGCTCGGTGGATTCGTTACATGTCATAACCATTGAACAAGGATTTTTATTAATATAAGTGCTGAAAAGTGCAAAAGGTAAGTAACAATAAATAGATATTTAAAATAACGAGAAATTTTTTAAACAAAAACAATGACTTTTTATTTCAAAGCATTCTAGCTTTTAGAAGAGGCAAGCAACAAAAGATTAGGCATGATTCAAGCCTCAATTTAATCATGTGAATTTTAAAATTAAAACTACTTTTCCACACTACCAGGACTCTGGTTGAAACAGGGACGGGTTGATGGTCCGGTTCTATAAGATTTCTCGAGGTTCGGCATCATGAATGGTCAATTTGCTAAGATTTATCTCTTCCTCTTCTCCAGCCATGGCCACGAACAGATTGCACATTCCTTCTATGATGTGATCATCACCAGCTTAATCTGGAATCAAAGATTTTTCTGATACGAAGACCATATTGTTTTGCCCCTGGTGGACTTTTCCCGAGGCAAGCTTATATCCGAGTCTATTGGTACCTCTCTAATGCTTCAGCTGGATCGGCTCAACTATGCCATTAAACTTGGGTCCAAGTCCACTCTTAGGTTGATACCCATACTTCAACATCTCTCTGACACAACCATTTTTGCTGCTCTTGACAAAGTTGTATCATCTGCCTCTGTTTCCTCACTTACCATTACAGCTTGCATAATTTCCAAACTGTGAAAAGTGGCTCCATCTAACTTGTTGGCGACTGGGATAGAATTAATAAAAAGGATAGAGTGACTGAGCTCTCCGTGGAAGGTAACTTATGTGCGACCCCACTCAAACTTTACACATTGGTGAAGAATGAAAGGAACCGCTCTTGCCATGTGAACCCATAGTCCTCACAGTAACAGGTTGTAGTTGAATGATACATCCATCACTTGAAATATGATGGGGAATTCAGCCAACCCCACCTGCAATGTGAGATAGATCTCTCCAATCACACTTCTTTGCGCTCTATCAAAAGCTCTAACTTTTATACGACTTTCCCTTATCTCTCCCATATTAACACCTAAATCCCTCAAAGTGGTAAAAAGGCAAATGTTGTATCCAGAACCACCATCAATTAGAACTCGAGTCACAATCTTATCACAACATTTAACTGCGATGTGAAACGCTTTGTTATGCCCAACCCCTTCTGCAAGCAGCTCATCATCATGAAAACAAATTTTGTTAGCTTCCACTATTCGCCCAATCGTTGAAACGAAGGTTTCACTTGTGGACTCTTTCGGAATGTTCACTCCGTCTAACACTTCCGTCAAAGTATTTTTATGAGCTTCAGAACTCATAAGCAGAGACAAAATGGATATGTGGGCTGGCGTCTTCTTCAGCTGATCTTCGACTAAATAGTCTTTAGGCTACATCTTCTTCCAAAATTTTGCGGCTTCAACATCGGTAACATTCTTCTTTGGATTTTGTTCTTTTCCAAGAGCTCTTTGAGTTAGGTCCTCTGGGGCATATCACCTCTCCCACCTAGTCATCCCTTGAGCCACAGCAGTGTCAATCATCTTGCCCTTGGCGTGTGCTCGATAGTCCCATGGGACTGCTTTGGTGTCATATTCAGGCTTTTTAGCGATTAAAGTTGTCACTACAACTCTTGGGAGATATGTTTGGACAGTCAGAGGTTCCCTTAGTTGAACGGTGATAACAGGTTGCGCCGAAGATGTCATAGCATCCGGTTCATCTATGTCTAGATAGTCGGGCCCCCCATATTCTTCATTTAGCATAACCATGTTGACTTCTCGATTCTCATGGTTTGGCAAGGGCTTGTTGTTCACATTAGGAGGTGCTGGAGTGCATTTGATTACTCCTCTCTTGATCAAAGACTCGATTTGGTTCCTCAAACCGTAACAATCTTCTGTGTCATGTCCTTGGATTTCCGAGTGGTAAGCGCATTGCTTGTTCCATCGAAGTTATGAGGGATTGGATCGGGAAGTTTTTCTTCAACTGGTTGCAACACTCCTGTTGTCCTCAACCTCTCAAATAATTATGCATAAGGCTCAATAATATGTATGTAAATGCGAGCATTTCTAGCTTCGAGATTTGGACGTGGTCTTGGTGCATATGTTGGTCTACTTTGGTGGATTGATGCTTGGACAGGGACATATAGTCATGGTGGATTTTGGTGTACTGGTGCTCGGGGTAGATTATACTGTGGTTGGGTATTATATACTGGGTATGGGACGTAAGAAGTATGTGCAACAATTTGGGGATTGTTGGGGTATTGATGGGACGGTCCTCCTTGTTGGTAATTGACAGCTGAAACATCCTCCCTTTTCTTTTTGATGCCGCTAATGACACCCGATTGTATGGCCCTACTTGCAGCTTGCAGTGCGACCATAGACTGAATCTTCCTAGATTTAACACTCTCCTTTATAAAGTCTCCCATCTTGACTAATTCTGCAAACTTCTGGCCCATCATTGACATCATCTTGTCAAAGTAGATACCTTCTTGAGCTCAAATAAAGTACTTCGAGAGCTCACTCTCATCTAGTGGTGGTTGCACTCTTGCGGCTTCAGTTCTCCAACGTCATGTGTAGTCCTAGAAATTCTCTGATGGCTTTTTCTGTATGTTGGCCAATGAGAATCTGTCAGCAGTAATTTCAGTATTGAATTTGAAACGAGTCATGAAGTCCTCGGCCATTTCCTACCAGTCACGCCATATGCGATGGTCCTGGCGCGTATACCAAGTCAATGCTTCTCCAGACAGACTCCGAATAAACAATTTCATCCTCAGCTTCTCACTTCTCCCTACATCGACTAACTTGTCATAGTATACCTTTAAATGTGTGTGAGGGTCACCTTTTCCATCAAATATGTCAAACTTCAGTGGTTTGTACCCTACCGGCATGTCAATGACTGGATGGATGCACAAGTCATCACAATCCAGGTTCTTTGTTCCTCTAATGACTTGTAAGCTTTTCAATGACTTTCTTAGACCATGAAGTTGGGCATTTATCGATGCATCCTCTTTCAACCAAGCATCTTTCTCCATTTTTGCATATTGATCGACCTCATACGGGATATTAACCACAGCAGGCGTTGTGAAGGTAGGAGCTCCAGCTGCATATATAGGTGGAACATGTGGCTCATAGGGAGCGACAACATGTGCCCCAAGTATCTGCTGTATTGCAGGTACGGTAGGGTCGCGATTAGAGAGGTTAGGAATGGTCTTGACTGCGGTTGGAGAAGCTGGTGGAACTCACCGTGTGCAGGAGCGTGTTGAGTTAGTTCTGGCTGATTTGGCAAGTCGGCAGAAGACAAGCCTGCCTTTGGGAAGTAGATAGGTGTCTTGAAAGTAGGGAAAGTGGTAGCCGATAGTTTGGCCAAGTCTCGCACTTGATACAATTCTTCCCTTAAGATCTCGAGTTCTTGTTCCATGTGAGCCATTTTCTTTTCATTTTGGATGTCTGTCATATTTCAAGAACCTTCGGGGTTCTCAATAGGTATCATTATGTTTACAGCAGCGTTGAACTCGTCTTTATCAGTTATCTTTCCTTTTGATTGAAGGTTATATCGTGATTCAGCCAGTTTGCAAGTCGACACAAATCAACGTACTTTTAGGGATAAATGATGAAAAAGAAAAGAAAACAAAGAAAATGGGAAACTATGTTAGTTTGGTAAATATTGAAAGATGTAACAAGTATGTAAGTGTAACACATATATACGCCAATTTGGCGACATTCAAAACACGTCTTAATATAGAACCTCTTTTTGCCTGAGGTGGCCTACGTTGCAATTAGTTTGATAATAAATGACCCATTTAAATACATTTTAGATTTAGTGCAAACATAACTTCATTGATTAAGGTAGTCTTGGATGTTAAATTGAGGTAAGCGATCAGAAGCCTATGAAATGAAAGTACAGGGGTGGCCACAAGGCATACAAGAGGGATAGGCCACATGGTACTTCAAGGAACTTATGAAAAAGTTCAAAGAAGAAAGATGATCTACGGTCAGGTTGGAGCATCATCATCGTCATTGTCCCCATCATAATATGGCACTGGGTGGTACTCTAGGGATTCGTCGATCTTCCATTCCAAGTTGTTTAAATCTTCCCTTTCATCAAACCCAATGGAACCATATTCCGAGTGAGCATCTTCTACTGTTGGAACCGGTTCATTCTCCATATGCATCACTCCTCAGTTGGCTCTCTAAGATCCTCTTCTGGGTTTTCCTCTATCCCTTCATTTGGTTCATCGTCAATTGCCTATATAAGATGGTCGACGGACCGTGGGGTCACATGATGATACATGGTTGTGGTGATGGGCATGAGGTTCAATATCTCTGTGCCAATTTTATTTGATCTTTGGGTGTTTGTGAACCCTAAGATCCCGTCACAGCTGGGCCTTGCGAGAATTTCTCCCATCATAAACCAAGTATAATATTAAAGAGTGCACCACGACTCAACCCCCATGCCTAAGTCAAGAATGTCATACCATCCTTGTACTAAAGCAGAGATCCTTTTGATTGAGATTCTTCCTTCATAATCTACCTCTACTAATGCCATATTTGACCATAGAGGAACGCCTTCGGTAATTTCAAATTGTTGGAGGACTCTTAGAGGTGCGTAAGGCTGGAAGCCTTCCAACCTAATCAACTCAATAAAATTGGCGTGGTTGGTTCTCAACAGAGCTCGGCCATGAACCCATGGTAGTCTCCACTGAATATGGTTCCTTGTGAGGTGGGTTAGGAAAAAGCGCCAACCATCTTAATTATTTGGGGCATCCCACATGCTGAATCTCATCACATGGCTTCTAATTTTGTTGGGTAAGTCTGCTTCAGCACCATTTTATGCTTGTCTTTGATAGAAGTGTTCCAACACCCAAATCTGTAGCAACAGGTTACTTCTCTTAAAGTGATCATATCCTCTAGAGCAGAGGGATAATGATCAAAATATTTCTGCTAAAATCATGGGTACGATGGTCCCTCTAACAGGTCCTCTAAACATGAAGATGACCATAGGCAGTAGGTTGATGTCGACACAATCTTTTTTCTTTGGGAAGATCATAATACCAAAAAAGGCCATTACAAAAACAATATCCCTGTGCCTCTCCCAATCAACCCTGGAGATGAAGAATTTTTGTCGGAACCTATCATAGCTTTCACGACGATCGAACCTTTTAAACAGATAGTCCAACTTGACCCATACCTCATCAACTCTTCGCAAACTTGGTCCTACTCTCAACCCCAAAAACAGGAGAAAACCAATTTCCGACGTAGTGCGCGGGGCCAAGGGTGCTCTGCCAGCCAATAGTAAATCAACAATTTGACTGATCTCCTCCAGTGTTGGTGTGATTTCAAAATCTGTTAACCAGAAAGTCACTGTTGCTGGTTGTCAGAATTCAATCATTAGGGTAATGATCGATTTGTTTACCTCCACATTTAGTAGATCAATTAATGACCCTGGGTGTGGCATAATCTCATTTTCGTATGCCACTCGAATGTTTCCCCACCACTCTTTCAAAGCTCGGTGGACCTCAGTCATCATCTTGATATTAGGAAGGTTTTGGTTGGTTTGCATCTGAAAGAAAGGTAAAAGGGTATGATGAGTTTATTTGCTCAAAATCTGTTAAGTGTTTAGTTTGGATTATCCATATCAATTTCACACAAAATATACTAGTTTTAAAGAAGAAACTCATTGACATTTGGGTGGTTTCCTGAACGCAAAGACAATACCTTATATTATATTGCCTGAGGCTATGCAGCATTACCTATTTCTAGAGTAGGATTTTTTCCTAGATGATTGAGAGTGGGACTAAGTAATTGCGAGAAGGCGCACTATCTTAATTGCACCAACTCTGAAACTAAGGAATCCAAAAAGAGTTTCGGAGGAGTACAGGAACAGCCCTCGCGTGTTCAGTGTGTGTTTGTGTACGGCCTAAGACTCAATAGAAAGTGCAAATGACAGTGTAGAAAAGCAATAACGAGTAGTGTTTTAGAACAAATAAGGAACATAAGCTTGGATTTCACTTGCGGCCTTTCAGTCAAAGCAATATATCAATAATAAGATGAAAAATAAACACGTCATCATAAATATTATTTCTAAATTAAGTTTTCTAAGATTAAAACCTAAGTAAGGTCCCCAGCATAGTTGCCAAGCTGTCGCACCCCTATTTCGAACCAGCCGAAACAGTTCACAACATAATATGGCTGTCACTCTGATTTTTGAAAAAAATTATTTTATTTTCGAGTCGCCACCTAAATTTTAAGGAAAATAATAGGAAAGCCATTTTTTAAATATGTAATGTAAACTCTGTTTTGATTTGCAAAACCAGTGAGATTTTGAGTAAGGGTTTTGGTTACTCGAGGGGAAGGTATTAAGCATCCCTCAGGGCCTATCTGAAGATAGTCCTTAAACTCAATTTAGAAAAAAAATATAATTAGGAAAACCTTGTTTATTTATTTGCTTTAAAATCAATCGTAAGTAAATTTTATTAGTTTAAGAAAAAAAGAAGTAAAATACAAGGTACAACATATATATGTCTATTAAATAAAATTAATAGTAGTATGTTTATTATACCGTAATAACTAAATAAATAAATGTACTAAAAATGTATGAAAATTTTATATGTTGAAAAATATAGATGTGTCTTATATAAATGCATCCAAAATAATTGTTGAGTTTAAAGGATATTTATATATAGAATTAAGACATGAAAGTAAATAAAATAAAATGAGATAGTAGTTGGGTGCAAATATGTAGTAAAATAATGTTATATTAAAGTGTAGGGATTTATAAAATTAAAAAAAAAAAGAGCAACATTTGTAAAAGTGATAATAGATATGAGAAAAAAAATATGAAGTGTAACAAAATAATAAGTTACGTATAGAGAAAAACTAAGAAATATAGAATTTGTACCTTTATGCGTATATATATATATATATATATATATGTACCTTGTATTTTGAACCTGTTGGCATATCTAAAATCTTGAAATAACATGTTAAGAAATTAAAATATTTTTGGCAACATTCGACTTGAAAAGTGATATAGCAAATATATATTTTTTTAGGGGGTGATGTAAAGAATATAAAATGAGCCTAACTCTTGGGACTTATTCTATAGTTATATTTATTTTTGTTAGATATAAATGGCCTACTTCCATACTTATTTTCTAAAAAAAAAAAAAAAAAAAAAAATTCCCCAAGTTAATTATTTAAAGTTAATTATTTTAGCCCTGTGTATCTCTAAAGGTGATTATTTATCCTTATGTGTTTCTAAAGGTAATTATTTTAGCCTTTAAAAACTAAACTCAAATTCATTTGAAATCCCAATTGATCAGTTTTTTTTGTACTTAGTTAGTAATACTCCAATTACTACACCTTAGGGATTTTGGAAATTTTCTCATTTTAAGCTTGAAATCCTACTCTTTTGGACCCAAAAATCTGTATTTTTAAGTTGTTTAAACTTAAAACTTCAAACACATGGTTTAAAACAAATCAAAATAGGTGCATAACATTTGAAAATATCACTCCAAGTTAAGCCTTACGCCTTTATAAATGAAAAGAAAATGTTAACAAATAACCTAATAAGAAAGCCTTGTTTAAATAATTACCAAATGTATAAAGGGATATGGGAGTAATTTAAAGAAAATGAAATACGCTTAACTATTGGGACCTATCTTATAACTTACAATTTTATTTTTTTTGCTAATAAAATATAGGGCCTAATTCTTTACTTGTTTTCAAAAAATATGTATCTCGAAAGGGCAATTAATTATTTTGTCTTTTAACCTAGTTTCAAATTTATTTGGGAGTCCTAAGCGATGGGTGCCCTAAATGAATATTATTTTAGCCCTTTAAAACTTCAATTGGGAATTTTAGATGATAAGTTTTCCTATTCCTTAAGATAAAGGCCTAAGAAAATGTTATAAGTATAACGCATTTTCAAAAATACTTTGTATCAATTGTTCTACAAGTATTTCCACTAAAATTCACAAACAAATAATATTAGCTCACATAAATAATCTTCAAAATAAAAGACAAGTAATTTAATATATCAAAGACTTAAGAGTTATGTAGACATAAGTAAAGGTTAGTCAACATATCAAAATAATATATTCAAAATCGTAAGAGGGAAGACTAAAGATCGTTAGACTCCTATTTCACGAGACTCCGAGTATTGCGAGGATCCTAATTGTTGTTGACCTAATATTTTAGGCCAAAACGAGTTCCAAAGTAGAAACTCCAACCCTCCGGTGGTACATGAAACATAAGAAGAGGAATAGAATTAGAGACTTAATATTGAGGCAAAGGATCAATCAAACAAAGTATGTGAACTTGAAGTGATACTTATGAGTACAAGTTATATTCCAGAAAAACATAAAAGAACTAAACAATGTGTCGTAAAAGAGCAGCAAGCAAAGATGTAATATTATTCTTTAATGAAGTATGTATTTCTATCTTAAGTCATTCAAGAGAGCAGTCAACATGTGTATAAAAAGGTCCGTTTCTTTTCCTACTTAAGAAATATTTGTTTGTCATATGAGGAATAGAAGGTAAAAAAAAGATTTGATCCTCTCAAATAGTAAATAAATAGAACTTAATTAAAATAAACTCAATCCGATTATAAGATGAGATATAAGTTATGACTAAAGCTGAAACATGAAGGCCTACATAATATTTCTAAGGTTTCTTGGCATAATTATCTCACAATGGCATAGGCAGATTTATCACGGAGAGATGGTACATAATTCAAGCGAAAGTGCAGACATATATACTTATTTTTGGTAGTAAGACGACTTATTTATTTATATAAAATGAGCCAGTACATCAAAGTCTGCTACATTACTGCTAATACTACGTAATGATTCTGGTCCAGTAGGAATAGTACTTCATAAATTACAAAAAGACTTAGTACACCTAACAACGTAAGTTCCTTCCTTGTCTACTTCTAGTGCTTACAGAACAAACGTAGTAGGAACTGTCCATTCCTCAAAGAGCTTATCATCTATCAGCATCTGGCCAATACGTGCTAGTAAATCAGCCACCCTATTTTGTTCTCTCAAGTCATGTTTGATTTTTGGCTCCCCCAGTTGATGGAGCAACTCCCTGCATTCAAGAAGAATATTAGAAAAAGTGTCATTGCCAAATTCCAACATACTTATTACCTCTGTTGAATCAGTGGAGATCTCTATTTCCTGAATGTTCAATCTTCTTGCTAACTGGAGACCATGTAGCAAGGATAGAATTTCTGCACCCGTAGCAAAGAAAGTATTTATTTTGGAGCTGCTTCCTGCTATCCAATTTCCATTAGTATTGAAGGAGCCATCTATGTTAATTTTAAAGCCAATTTTGGGAGAAGTCCATCGAATAGCTTTAGGGCTAGTGTGAGCTTGTCGTGCACTAGGTTCTTTAACCGCTAGATGGATAAATTCAAGGGTCCTAGTGATTGCTAATGATATCAGGATGTCAAGCTTAACTTTGTTATGATAATTATGATTTCTACTAAGCCAAATATTCCACATAAGAAATGGAAAGACTTGGTTCCAATTGATAAACTTAATCTTAGTATTTATTTTGCGAAGACTGTCTAGCCAATTTGGATTGTTGGATTCCTCTATGTCTGTAATAAAGTTCTTTACTCCATTATTATCCCAATATTTTTGGACAATGGGGCACTCAATAAAAATATGTTTCACAGTTTCAGGATTGTAGCAGATTGAACAGGAAGAATTCATGTTTATGCTTAGAGAATGCAAATAATGACATGTTGGCAGTCTATTATGGTTACAAAGCTAGAGAAAAAACTTGATTTTATTGGGGCAACTAAGTTTTCAGATCCAATTGAAGTCCTTACTATAAGTAGGAGCTTTAGAGGATTTATCTTTTATGAACTTGTAGGCTGAACTAGTAGTGAATAAACCATTATTGGTAAGTGACCAAACGAGTTTGTCTTCTGAATTGAGGTGGTGAGGCACATATATTGATCTGATTTTAGTAACAATATCATGTGGGAGATCGAAAGACAACCTAAGGACCAGATTCCTGATTGGATTAAATTACAAATCTTCATGTTGAACTCGTTTCTATTTAAAGGATCCATAATTTGGGAGTTGAGGGTGGTAGAGTTTGGGATCTAATAATGACTCTGTTTGAAGTACTTATAAAGTTTGAAATTGAAAAATTAAAATGACTGAAAATTTAATAATATAATGTTCAACATTTCCATCAATGGTTTCTTGAAATTTGAGCTTAACCAAAGGATTACTCTAAAGATATGACCTTCAAGATATAACGCATTCAAAAGAGACCAAGACGTACAAACATCCGACTAAAGATGCGAACATTATATCAAGGAAAGGTATTCGGATCAGATTCTCCCTTTACCCGTAAAATAAAATAAAACCAACCTTGTTTAAAGGATTTAAGGAGAAAATTCATCTTCTTAAACTATGTCGACAATTTCTTGGAACGAAGCCAATCTTTATGTTTTATCACAGAAAATATTCAACCTATTGTAATCAAGTAACTTTGAAGACAATCAAGCAATTTAATTCCCATCAATACTCTGTTTATGGAGAGTAGATTCCTAAAGAAAACTAATGAATTCAAGATCTAAGGAAACTTCATACTTGCAACCCGACCAGTAAACATAGAAACTAACTTGACAGATACAAAGAGAAAGACTTAAATGATCATGAACTTAAAGAAACAACCAATTAAAGAGTCAAACTTCCCCTCAAAGATACAATTTCCAGGGAGTTGGGTACAAACAAACGACCGGAAAACTAAGCCTACAAATTTGAACAATTTAAGGAAGGAAAGGATATTTAAACGAAGCGACAACTGCAATATTGAATAAATCTTCCAGATTTTTACTAATGAGTAGCATTTAAAACAAACTAAGCTACACTTGGAAAGAAAAGGGAACTATCTGATTTGCAGCCCCATTTCGAAATCCAAAAAAGTTTCAACAAATAAAGGAAATGTGCACCTATTTAGAGGTGATGTAACAGTAAGCCTATGAGCCAAGTTGAAACGGGATTATAGTGAGTTACAAACACGACATTAATAGCTGAAATACAAGAAAAATGCAGTCAGCATTCGAGTTATGCGAGGACATAAATAAATTGTAAGAGATTAGGCTAAAAAGAGAGTTCAAAATAACAGACAGACATGATTCAAACCAGCAGTGATGAAACAGAACTACATAGTTAGCACACTCAAAGTGGAGACCAAGTGAACGTCAAACCATTGCAAAAAAAGCGAGGCAGATATTCGGCTAGTTATATGGATACAAAATCAAGTTAATGAATATAATGACCAACATATAACATTCAAACAACTCCACTGATGCTTGACTCACGCCTACTGCCCAAAGACTTATAAGAAAATGAAATTAAAGCAAGGACTTAAACAGGGAAATCAAATACTCGTAATAATAGACCCTATACCAAGTGTTGAACACATAACAACCACATCAAAAAAAAGAATGTAAGAGGAGACGAAATTACCTTCCTTGGAGCAGCAAACTAAAGCTTTGACGTCAAGAGATTTTGACTCCGAACTTCCTCGAAATTCGAATCTTTTGGTGATTATTTTTTGCCCTGTTTCTTGATATTTTTCTCTCATTTTTGGATGTTTTCCGTTTGTTGATGGATTTTTTAGTCGATTCTTGGATGATCTTTGGATGCGAACCAAAGGTCTCTTTTTATAGCCGAATTCGAACTTCCACTTGGCTTCAAGAATTCAAATTTTGAATTCTTGGGAAGCCAAGTATGAGGAAGAACAGAAAAATAATAATGAAGAGGGCAGGAAATCTCTCAAGAATCGACCTTTTCAGGTCAATTTGAGAGGATGAGTGATTGATGGAGCATTTCCCCGGCGGCCCAGAGTCCTTTCTCTGACGAAGGGGATGGGGGAGCACGTGGGGCGGTGATGGGAGATGAGCCTGGGCCGGCCATAGGCATCTGTGGAGAAGATGTAGCTAGCATAGGAGTTTGAGGAAGAAGTGTGGGCGGCGTGATGGGAGAGGAGCGACGAGTTTTCTCTTTTCTGGAAAAAAAAATGAAGAGGCGTTGATTTTTTGGGAGAAGAGGAAGATGACAACGTTGTTCTTGGAAGTTGAAGGATTATAGAGGGGCGGTGGTAGGGGTCTAAAAGTGTCGTCCGACGTTTGATCGGACGATTCATAAAAATTAAGGGTTTAATAATAATAATAATAATATATATATATATATATATATATATATATATATATATAAGCCGTTGGATTAAATCGGATGGTCAAGATTTAAGATGAAAAAGAACAATCCATGTGCTTCCTACGTGGCACACGGGGATTGACTGAATTTAAAAGATTTGGATTGCCAAGTTTTGCTCAAATTAAATCTATTTAAATTATAACCTCTTCTTTATTAAATAACCATAATTTATTAAATTAAAAAATAATTATTTTGCAACACTAGCTTATTTGATAAAATTAGTCATTCTAAAAATAAAATTAATATAAATTAGTAACTTATTAATTAATTAAGCTTTCCTAACTTTATAAAAATGTCGAAAAATATTTATCGCAATAGTAAAAATTATATTTAATTAGAAAAATTGAGTTAACCCTTAAGAAAAACTATTTATTTGACGTGAAATTTAAAACTGAGAAAGTAAGTAGTAATATTTATATAATATATTTAATTTTTTTAGAAAAAAATAGTATTTATGAAATAAATTTATCAAATAAAATAAATAATTAAAAATCTTTTCGTATTCCTACAAAAATTTCATAACATAGATATTATTATTATTATTATTATTCATAGATATTATTATTATTATTATTATTATTATTATTATTATTATTATTATTATTATTATTATTATTATTATTATTATTATTATTATTAAAACTTTAGTTAAATAATTGTGGGCAGCCAAAATTGGGTGTCAACAGTAGCAATCTCCTTATCTCATAACTATGTGCCAACATAGGTTATTAGCTAGTGGATCCACCTAAGTTAAATGTTAATGGTACTAGTTTAGGCAAGTAGGAATCCCTTATTCGGTGTGGGTAACACCGAAATTCCATGATTTGCTCACATGGTCTATGTCGGTTAAGGCTTACCCCCACAATGAATGATAATGAACTATGGCTTCTCAAGAATGCACTACTTAGTGTGGATGGGGGTATGGGACTTCATCTATGCATTGCACAAATAGGCTTTGAGAGTAGCAATGGTGTGTTCCTCAATGTATAATGACTAATGAAATGATGAATGCTCAACTTGGATTGTTGTTATGAGTTGCTTTCCTTGACATGACTTATTAAAGGTGAAAGTTCCTTGTCTATGAGTATTAACTAAAGATGGGATCAAAGAATGATAAACATGACTATGATGGCCTAAAAGGGATACTTAGTATGAGTAGTATTATGGGATGCCATTCATACATTGCACAAGTATAACTTAGGGTTACCTAAGAGAGGGTTCTATTATGTTATAATGATTTACATGTTGAACATGCTTGTGACTTATGCTCTTATACTAAAGTTCATGATGGTTCTCAAACTTGGCATATAGCATGGTTTTCAACTAAAATGTCCTTTTTAGCATGTTTTCAAGGATTTTATGCATGGCTATCATACTTAGTGCATTTTTGTGCTAACCTATATTTCTTCTATATTTTTACAAAGTGTAGGTTCCGGTGCTTGAGGTGCTCTTCTATTGTTCAAAGCTTGGATTGATTCTCTCTACGCTTTTGGTGAGTCCGCATGGTTCGAGGACGAGAGTTGCTCATTTCTAGTTTCTTTCTTACTTTCTCTTTCGAGACTATGTTGTAAAAGGTTGTGACCCTTATTGATACTCCATTGTATTAGATGGCTAAACGAGACAAGTAGACTTCCACTTTCCTTTTATGAAAAGACTTCAATTGTAAAAAGTTTTAAATTCCGCACCATTTTCTATTGTCTTATGTTATGATATGCTATGAGTCTTGTATGAGGCTTTTCGGAGTCTTGTACGCCGTGTCACATCTAGGGGTATTCCTGGGTTGTGACAAACATAGTATCAGAGCACAAGATTTTGGGATGGTTTTAGTATGATGTCTCATAAGCCACGTCTAGTAGAGTCTTGTTCATGAGTGTGAAGCGCGCCATATTTATGAATGAGAGGCTATAAGATGTTAGGAAACTACACTTCTTTCATTACTCTTAAGTCATGCCATAGAGTTTAACTCTATAAAGTCCCTCTCCTAATTCGTCTTTTGTGTCTTCAGGATATGAATACACGAAGGGCTAACGCAAGGAGAATGGAGGGTAACAATGTCAATGAAGAAGCTCCTCAAGCTAATCAAGCTGCTAATCCTCCAGCTATGACAGATGTGGAAATTAGGTCGACTTTGCTAACATTGACCCAAGCCATGAAGGTTCAAGCTTAAGCCGTGACAACTCAAGCCCAAGTCAATAGAGATATTGGGCCTCGAGTAAACATTAATGTGAATTCTACGACTTTGATATTGAGGGACTTTGCTAGGATGAACCCCCCCCCCCCCGAGTTTTTTGGTTCCAAGGTGGAAGAGGATCTCCAAAGGTTTATTGATGAGGTTTGCAAGATACTTGGTGCTATGGGGATGTCTTCGGAGGAGAAGGCGGAGCTAGCCGCCTACCAACTAAAAGATGTAGCTCAAATTTGGTATGAACAATGGAAGGGTGAAAGGCCAATAAGAGCGGGTCCCATAGATTGGGAGGTGTTCAAGAAAGCATTTCTTGATAGGTTCTTTCCGCTAGAGTTGAGGGAACGAAAAATGCAAGAGTTCATAAATGTACAACAAGGGGGTATGAGTGTGAAAGAATATTCCCTTAAGTTCACCCAACTATCCAAATATGCTTCAACTATAGTGGCGAACTCGAGAGCTAAAATGAATAAGCATGTGATGGGAGTGTCGAATTGGTAGTCAATGAATGTCATTCGGCAATGCTTATCCCAAGTATGAATATTTCAAGTCTTATGGTCCATGGGAAGCAAATTGGGGGAGCAAAAGCTCAAGAAAATAGACAGAGATGCAAAAAGAGCTAGGTCCAATGAACAAGGTCAACCAAGGTTCAAAAAGAGGTCCTCCAACCAAGATTCCCCAATGGTCAACAAGGATAGGATGTCTAACCCTAAATCTTAGGGAGGAAATGGAGGCGGTTATTATTTTGAAATATCTACATGTGCCAAGTGCGGAAAGCAGCATTTGGGTAAGTGTCTAGCCGGCATGGATGGTTGCTTTGGATGTGGAAAGAAAGGTCATAAGATGAGAGATTGCCCTACACTCATGGCAAAGGGGAGAGAGGGAAAGCAAGCTTCTCTTAGTGATCCGGATCCCAATGCTCCAAAGTATGGTCTCTTCTATGCACTCCGGTTTAGAGAGGACAAATGAGCCATTCCGAATTAAGGCACTGATATGTTGATAATTCCTTATAGATGTAAATGTTTTATTAAGGTCCCTATGCTAATTGATAGATTTTGATGTTAGCCTTAGTAGGGGTTTACTCCCAAGGGGGAGATGGTATGCTTAGCAAGAAAGATTGTTGAGAGTTCCGATATCCTTATCTCTTTCTTCCATTCCTATTCAAGCTTGAGACAAAGAGTTCCTTGTGACTTGTTTCATGATTTGGAGTCATGTGTGATTTTTGTGTTCCATGATCTCTTTGTGTTATGCATGTTCTTGATTGAATTCATGTTTAGAAAGAAAATGAGTTTTCATGATTTATGTGTTCCTCATGTTGATATACATTAGTATGAGTTGCCTATATGCTTCATGAGGTGAATTGTTGAACTTGCTTAAATGTGCTTTTGAGATAATTGCATAATTTGCTTCATGATGTTATGATGAACATACTTTGAGTTGGAGAAGATAGTTCCTCCTATGAAATTAGCAATGTTAAAGTTTTCATGCATAATGGGTTGTTAGATGTAGTTCCTACTTCCTTGTGTTGCATTGAGTATATGGAGATGGAGTTGATGATTCCTCCTTTGAATTGTGCATTATTTAGATGTTTCGTGCATGATGGGCTGCTAGTCTTGAGTCTTTAATTCCGAAAGGTGTTTAGAAATGCCATTCGAGGACGAATGTTCCCAAGGGGGAGATAATGTAACACCCTGAAAACTAGTAGGTGAAACTAGAGCCTTACGTGAGAGTTTTTGAGTTTGATGTGGGGTTTAGAAGTGTAAAATGGTTTCCCGAACTTAGGATGAGGGGTTAGGGTTTAAACTAACCAAGGGTTCTTGAGGAGGACCCTAAAGCCTAACCCCAAAACTGCCCAAAGCTGCCAAATTTGATGACCTACGGATGGGACCTACTGGGCGTAGGTCCATCCACGCCTCTTGGGGGAGGCTCGTGGTTCAAGACCCCAAGTGAGGGGTTGCATACCACCACCCACGAACCTGCAGGACGGGACATAGACCCACCTACGGTCCGTGGGTCATGGGCGTAGGTGTTGCCCGCAATCTGTCCAATTCGGCCAAGGTAAGGTTAATTTGGTAAATTCCTAGGTTAGTTATTATTAAGTGAGGTCGTTTGGTATTGTTTATTTAGACTTATATAAGGGTTTTTAAGCCATTAATTTACCCCTAGACTTCATAAATCCCAACTACCCAAATCATAACCAACTTAACCCGTTTCAAAAATCTTCTCTCTAAAAACTCCATTGAAGAAAAAAAGGAAGATCAAGTTAGGGCTTGAAGGAGGGCGCTTTCACACACGATTTTGGTTGGATTTCTTCACCTAAGGTATGGTAGTCTTTGATTCATGGTTAGCTTTCATCCATGGAGCCTTCAAACTTTCAATTTCAAAGAAGAAAATTCTCCAAAACCTAGGATTTTCACTCCAAGTCATGAATTCTTTCTAAAAACGTTTTCAATGATTTAATTATATTATATTATGATTGAATTATTGTTTTATGGTGGTTTTATGATAAAATCTCCCATGAATTACCCAAATTTCTCAAATTGGATCTTAAAGGGTGGGTGTTGATTGATACTAGTAGAATGTTATAGAATCATGAATATAATGGATTGATTACTTGAATTATGTATTAATTGAGGAATTTCTATGGTTTTGATGTTGAATTTCATCCAAGAACTCATGAACCCCCTTGTCCCTAATTTGTGACTTTGTGATGTGGGTGAATTGCAGTGAAATGAATATTCTGAGATTATATTGTATTAGTTGAGTTATTTGAATCATGTTGTTTTCCATGTTTAATGTAGTAACCCTAAATGTGATTGGTTGAGTGTAATTCTTGATCCAAGAGGGGTAAATCATGAGACTTATGCCTAATTGTGTCATCATGAGTATACTTTATTCTATGATTATAATGTTGGGTGTTGATTAAAAGGTTATTCTTAAATTATACACTTGTGAATGATAATGACATGATATGGGAAATTTTCTCAAATAATGGGATTCTAAGGTTGAAAGTCCATTCTCACCTATTGAATCTATGAGCTATCTAATGAATGAATGTTGGGATGAGATGGGTGCCCTCACGTGAGTTGAGGCGAGGTATCTAGTAACAATCTCTTATTCCCACAATAATGAACTAAAGTAATGAATGTTAAGTGCTCCGTGGGGAATAATTCTAAGCACCGAGTGGATATTGATATGAGATGGAAGTCCTCACGTGAGTTGAGGCAAGGTTTCTAGAAGCAATCACTTGAGATGGATGCCCTCACGTGAGTTGAGGCGGGGTATCTAGTAGCAATCTCCTTATCCAATAACTATGTGCCCACATAGGTTATTAGCTAGTGGATCCACCTAAGCTAAATGTTAATGATCCCACCTTTGGCAAGTAGGAATCCCTTATTCGGTGTGGGTAACACCGGAGTTCCATGATTTGCTCACATGGTCTATGTCGGTTAAGACTTACCCCCACAATGAATGATAATGAACTATGGCTTCTCAAGAATGCACTACTTAGTGTGGATGGGGTTATGTGACTTCATCCATGCATTGCACAAGTAGGCTTTAAGAGTAGCAATGGTGTGTTCCTCAATGTATAATGACTTATGAAATGATGAATGCTTAACTTGGATTGTTGTTATGAGTTGTTTTCCTTGACATGACTTATTAAAGGTGAAGGTTCCTTGTCTATGAGTATTAACTAAATATGGGATCAAAGAATGATAAACATGACTATGGTGGCTTAAAATGGATACTTAGTATGAGTAATATTATGGGATGCCATTCATACATTGCACAAGTATAACTTAGGGTTACCTAAGAGAGGGTTCTATTATGTTATAATGATTTACATGTTGAACATGCTTGTGACTTATGCTCTTATACTAAAGTTCATGATGGTTCTCAAACTTGGCATATAGCATGGTTTTCAACTAAAATGTCCTTTTTAGCATGTTTTCAAGGATTTTATGCATGGCTATCATACTTAGTGCATTTTTGTGCTAACTCATATCTCTTCTACATTTTTACAAAGTGTAGGTTTCGATGTTTGAGGTGTTCTTCTATTGTTCAAAGCTTGGATTGATTCTCTCCACGCTTTTGGTGAGTCCTCATGGTTCGAGGACGAGAGTTGCTCATTTCTAGTTTCTTTCTTACTTTCTCTTTCGAGACTATGTTGTAAAAGGATTGTGACCCTTATTGCTACTCGATTGTATTAGATGGTTAAATGAGACAAGTAGACTTCCGCTTTCCTTTCATGAAAAGACTTCAATTGTAAATAGTTTTAAAGTCCGCACCATTTTCTATTGTCTTATGTTATGATATACTATGAGGCTTTTCGGAGTCTTGTATGCTGTGTCACATCTAGGGGGTACTCCTGGGTCGTGACAGCCCCTAACCCCCTACCCCCCCCCCATGCCACCCAGTTAATTTTTTTTTGAAAATATTTCAAATTTTTAAAATTTTCATTTTTTACGCCACCTCTATCCCCACTCACCCCCACCCCTTCCGGCCACCCCGTCTTTTTTTTTTCTTTTTAATTGTTTTTAAAAAATATTTCAGAATCGGAAGTCTGGGTCAGGTCCTGTGTCAGATCCAAGGTCGGATTTTGGAATGATCTTTGGGGTCGTGTCCTAGTTCGGGTGTCATGGTCGAGTCCTAGTTTGATTATCGGGGTTGATTTTTGGGTTAGAAATCATTTTCCTACAGAGTATTTTCTAGTCTCAAGCCAAAACTAAAATATATTTTAAGGAAAATATTTTTCATTCACCAACCAAACATTAAAAAAAATTCTGAAAATATTTTTCACTCACAACCAAACATGAGAAAGTAAGTTAGAAATCACTTGTTTTCTGAAAAAACATTTTCCTTCGTACCTAACACACCCTCGTAGTGACTATATTTGTACATCTTTGAGATCCTTTAGAGGTGTTGCTTCAATTTTTATTTGAGAAAACAGTCAAATACCCCCTCAACCTATTACTCAATTCTCAACTACACACCAATATTTTACGGAGGTCCTATTACCCCCTTGAAGTATTTTAAACAGAGATATTAACACCCTTAAGTGTTGATGTGGCACAACAAGTGTGTTCACTTTCCCGGAAGCAAGTGTAAGGCAAATAAATTAGTCAAAATTACATGATTGGACAACTGTCATTTCTTAATTGAATTCAATATAATTAATAAATAAATTTAATTAATTACAATCACATACTCTCTCTCTCTAACCATTACCTCCTTAAAAAATTACACCTCTGCAATTGAATTTTGCCATGGCTGCCATGGTAATACAATATTTTATTTTTTCATTTTTTTCACTTTTAGTCCATAATGAACTTTTTCATGACCATCACCTTCAAATCTTTCTTCAAAATAGATAGCATAACCAAAAGAAAGAAAATGATAATCCTTTAATTTCTTTCACCTCAATGGAAAATACTTTCAATCCGACATTGAAAAATGATATCACAGATTCTGTTATAGAAATCTTTTCGATTATAGTAGCAACCCGAGTTTCTTGATTGGAACTAAAAGTGGGTATTAGAATTTGAAATTTGTGAGTTTCTTGATTGGAATTGAAAGTGGGTATTAGAATTTGAAATTGGGCAAGCAAATTTTCATCTTCAAATTCATCAAAAAAAGCAACTGGAGAATCATAATGGCAGTAAGATACATGATAAAAAGATTCAACATTCATGTCAATTTGTTGAATTCAACAATGACAACTAGATTTTGTGCAAATAAATGATCGAAAAGATAGAAGAAAGACGGAGGATGATAGGTGTGATGGAGGTGGAGATGGATTGGAGGAGATGAGAAGTTTGGAAACAATGGAGAAAAAATGGGATGATTTAGGAAGATGAATAGAATGGTGGAGAAAAAATGAAAAACATCAAACTTGTTGTATTTTGGTGATGATTTTTAATTTTTTTTTTTTAATTCTGAAAAATAGGTGCGTGTATTACACTCTGCAACAAAGATTTGGGGGTGACGTTTTAAGTGTATTAATATTTGTGTTTAAAATACTTTAGGGGGTAATAGGACCTCCGTAAAGTATAAGTGTGTAGTTGAGAATCGGGTAATAGGTTGAGGGGGTATTTGACCGTTTTCTCTTTATATTTCATCCTTTCATATTAGTTGATCATTTTTCATTTTATATGGTACTTAAGAAATTATAAAGGGATAAGACATAAGTATCCCCCTAAATTATGACCAAAATCCCAGAGACACACCTAAACTTAGCTAAGGTCCTATTACCCCCCAGAACTCATTTTTTTCGTATTTTAGTGCACCTTTTGTGCTGACGTGGCACCTTCAACTACCCAAGTTGGTTGTGTTTGTACACACTCGCCCGCCACGCGTGTAAATATTGTTTTTTTAAAAAAAATTCTTAATTTTTTTTAAAAAAAATAATTTTTACTTTTTTTTAAAAAAATATTCTTATTTTCTTTATCTTGTATTTAAATTAAGTTAATACACATTTTTTTACCTTGTATCGAAACTTCTTTTTAGCTACATTCATTGTTTTTTCTCTTTTATTTTTCTATTGATTTTATTTCTTTGTCTTTCGTTTTGATTTGATTTCAAATTTAATTCTAAATGTCTTGTATTTAAAATAAGTTAATTTTGAACGGATATCAAAATAAGTGAAGAAAATCAAATAAAACATAAAAAAAATTAAAATGTTAAAATAAAATGACACTTTTAAATTATTTTTTTAAAAAAAGACACATAATTTTTAAAAAATAATTAAAAGTGAAAAGATAATAAATTAATTAAAAAAATTTTAAAGTAAAAAGAAATGAAAATAAATATTTTACGAAGAAAGAAATAAAAATAATTAAATGTATATAAGTTTTAATATTAATAAATATGTGTACTAACTAATTATAAAATTACCAATCAAAAAATGACACGTGTCCAATTTGTACACTCATCACTTGCCTTTCAAGAGAGTGTGCACACTCTTTATGCCATGTCACCGTTTGTAGTGTATTTATTCTATTTTAAATTAGTTTAGGGGGTAATAGGACAACAAAATGACCAAAATGATCCTTCTGTATAGGGGTTGAACTTTATTGGTCCTATATATATATTACCTTATTGAAATAGTCCTTAATGTTTATAAAAAGAGGATCATTTTGGTCTTTAACCCTAAAACTAACTAAGCAAGTGAATTTTTTGTTAAACTTAAATGTGGGTTCCACAAATTGCCACATGGCAAACCCCTTCTCCATCAATCTTCTTTCTTTTGCGGCATTTTTCAATTGGTCTATTCTTCTCTCCATTACCTTCTTCTTCGATCTCTTTTAAACCAAATTTACCAAAAAAAAAATTGACACACAAAAATCTCTTCAAATTTTAAATCATAGTTTAAGATTATATTTTCCACCTTTATCCATCCTATTTTCACCCTTTAATGTTAACATCAGAACAAAAAATAAATACATAAAAAAAATTAGTGTTAAAAAGGGCAAAAAAAAATAATCTATATTCTTCGCATAGATTTTTTTGACAAAAAGGAATAGTTAGTTTAAAACTTGAAAAATGGTTGGCTTATGGAGATCTCCTAGGAGGAGGAATGGAGTTTTTTTCTTAAAATCTAATTTACTCATGGCATATTTGTTTGAATAGACTCGTTTCTTTTCTTCGTATGTATAAGAATCGAAGTTGCTGGAAACTATTGTTTTAGATAAAAATTAAGAAATAAGTGTAATATGTATTTTTTTTTTTATAAAACAGGTGGGTCATGGGTGGACTGAAAATGGAGCATCACCTCTAATGGTGAAAGAAAAAAGATTGAGGGAGAAAGAATCCGTGAGCTGTCAATTTTTGTGGGACCCACCGTTATGTTTAACAGAAATTTTCACATGTATAGTTAGTTTTAGGGCTAAAGACCAAAATGAGCATATTTTTCTATATATTAAGGACTTTTTCAATAAGATAATATATATAAAGGACCAAAAATGTTCAACCCCCATACATCAAGGATCATTTTGATCATTTTCTCGCAATAAGACCCTAGTTAAGTTTAAGTGTATCTTTGATATTTCAGTCATAGTCTAGAGGTACTTGTGTCTTATCCCAATTATAAATAAGAAGATATAAATCTACCATAAGATATAAGTCATGTTTTAAAAATTTTGAATTTAAACCATTTCAACATTAATTTACCAATAGAAATCTGTATGACCTATAAACAAATCAATCTGTATTAAAAATTGTGAAAAACATAATGAAACAAATAGACTCATATTTTTAAGGGTGATATATTATCTTTCAATCATGAATAATCAATTCAGTTGAGAAAATAGAGTATACATTATACCGATCTCAAAATTTTCATAGGTAGTTTTTAAACTTCAAAAATAGAGTAAGCATTATTGTGAGCTTTTAATTTTAAACTTTAAAAAAACCAAACAATAATTTGATTTTTGTTTACTTTAACTATCCAATAATATTTAAATTTGTAAAACTCCTATAAAATGAGAAAGGAGAAAAAAAAAAGAAAGATATAACTTTCCTATAAAATTGAATATGCAAAACTCAAATTTTGCCTGCCTTTAGAAATCCCCCCATAGAACTCCTCTCCATCTCTCTCTCACACACACAGCAGCGATGGCTTTGAGGTCGTGTGCATTGAAGCTTTTCACCTCCTCCCAATCCGTCTTTTCCAACTCCGGTTTGTTCCTGCCCCTTCTTATTCTTGTTTTTATTTTCAATTTTGTACTGTATTTTATTTTTCTTGTGTTGAAGTTGAGAATCCACCAAATAAATCGGAATGAATATGTTCTTTCGTGTTTGGTTAATATATTGTGATTTTTATTCAATATACTTTGATGGGTTTTTATCTTTCTTTAGATCTATTCGTTTTGTGAACTTCTCTGCTGATTTGCTTGATTGAATTGTAAAATCCCCACCCTGCCCAAGAGAAAATAAAAAGAAAAGTTTTATCTAACCAAGTATGTTTGCATACAGAGGGAAAAAGGAATTTTTTTTGGGCCAATGAGGTGTAGATAAAACTGTTAGGCTTATTAGGTAGCATGACCGAAAGATTGCAGGTTCATTGCTGATCAGGTCCATCACACGGGCAAGTATACGTGGTTGACTAGTAATAAAGTGATTAGTAGAGTATCGATCCCACGAGTTGTTAACTATTTATTGAATACAAAATATTTATTCAAGCCATTTCAAGAAGTGAGTATATCTAACTAATACTACAACAACACTATGAAAGATGCAAGTGATAAAAATGAGGAGAGTTCAAGAGAGTGTGAGATCCTAGGGTTATGGTAGCTAGCAATCCTTTTTGAGTTATCCATGAGAATTAACTAATTAATATCTAGTCTACTAATCACAGGGTTGATACTGCTTATAGACTCTCCTGAGTCCCTATTCGCCTATTCAAATTACTCTTTAACACATATATCCCTATGGAATTATCATTAATAAGAACATATTTAGATTTCCTACATCTAACTAAGCAAGGCGAGTAGGTTCATTTCTATTCTAAACGAGAATCCATTTCCTGATGCCCAGGTTCAAGAACAAGGCCTATCCAATCTTATATGCAATATATGATAATTGAGAACAAGATTCAATAACTAAATCAATAGGATGAATCAATATAATCAAGTCAAGTACAACAATTATGTAGCACAAACCTAAGAACTAACAAATTACAATTGAAGAGATAGAATAGCGCTTAGGATCGTTGTCGCTTGAGGTGTTGTTCTAGCCCTCATCGAATATCCTTTTTGTCTTCGGTGTTTCTGTCCTTGAATATCCTTTTTGTCTTCGGTGATTCTGTCCTTTAAACTAGTCTAATCCCCTGAATATATGACCTAAAATTCGTGTACAAGGTGTATTTATAATGTGGACTGGGGAGAAACTCTCTACGATTCAAGCACATCTCCCAAAAATGATTTTGTGCGCTGTGTGGTGAGTGGCACTGCGCACCAAGTCAAAACTTCAGAGACTTGAATTCTGTCAGATAGGACCAAAAGAAAAAAATGCACTGGTGCCCCACATGGGTTGGCATGTGGCACCTGAACCAGACTAATTTTTTGGCTTTTTTGCTTTTTTTGGCTGGCGTCGTGCACGCTTTGTCCAGTGACCTCTGGAGTCCGGACTTGATCCAAATCAGTTTTCTTCGACTTTTACTCAAACTTCTATACTGTATCTGTTCCTTTTTAGCTTCATATTAGTCCTAGTGCTCAAAATCTAAGTTGCTTGGACTCTTCACTTTTGGTGCCGCATCCGTGTTGACACGACATGGGTGTGGGATCCGTGTCTGATTTGGTCAACCGATTATGAGAACTTTGAGCCAAAATCGATGGGGTAAGTCTGGACAATTTTAATGATTTCTGTAATCAATACAAAAGTTAAGGTGAAATTGTAGAAAGTGGATTACCTTTTACATAGAAATTTCTATGTCACTCCTCTTCTTTTAATCCCCTTTCAGGATTCTCCTCAAGTTCTCCATACAATATCTCATTATTTAGGTTTTCTAACTCTATTTTTAGATATTTTAATTATTATTAGGCGAATCCCCGCACCCATATCCCTACATGGATCCATATCCTCGAATCTTAAAAATTAGATCGTGAAGGATCCGACCTCTAGATCCACACCTATATCAGGCACCCGCACCCGAGTCTAAGCAGCTTAGCTCAAAATCATGTCCTTTCCATGCCTCATACTTCTACTAAGACTTCAAGGTCCCTTTTCGCCCAATTTAGCTCCACATCGTCTTTTGTTTTGCAAAATCATCTCCTACACAACAAAATGTGAATTTTAAGTATAAAGTGAATAAAATTAACTTAAACACAAGTAAAGTGATCATATGTGAGGCAAAAGATAGCTAAAAACGCGTGCTTCTAGCCGCGGATCAATCATTCACCAATTACATTTCTGGGTGGGTTTTCCATTTAAGTTTGTCATTTCTCTCCCAAAATATTCTTCTGCTATTTATGGGTGGGTTTTCCATTTAACTTAGTCGGGGTTGGTGGCTAGCTTTAGTAGGATAGCGAGTTGCATACTGCTTTGTCTATACAACAGACTCAAATACGTATAATTTTGCTTATTGGGTTTTAAAGGCGTTTAGATGATTAAAAGTGTTGCAGGCCTTTAATAACTAAATAAAAGTGCCACCTGTCTTGTAATTTGTACTCCCTGGTGGGGCAGCTCGTGCAATTCAATATGGTATAAACGCTGGGCTTCGTCACCCATCTACTTTTCCCATGTTTTGCCAGGGTCGTATGCAACCTAAAATAATTAAATAAAAGCAAAATGTCTCATCTTGGAATATCTTAAGCTTTTAGCTGGAAGTGTTCACACAATTTAACAAGGTGTTGTATTGACAATACTGCAAGGTTCTGTGCCTTGTCTTGTAAGTCACACATACTTTATCAAAATTTATGAGTTGCAATGCCTAATTTAGTGACTAAACACTTGAACAATCATAAATTTATGTTGGCCATCATTTGTTCTAGCTATGATGATGAAAGGGGTTATTTTTTGGACCTCAAAAAATTGGATCTGGCTACTTTCGAGTAACTAATCTCTTCATTTCCTCCAACATATTAGTGTTTTTGCTTTGCCCCAACACTCTCTCCTGTCAGTTATCTGTCTTCCATGCTTCCTCCTCCCACGGCCAGATGAGAATTCCTAGAATCCCTCTTTTCCTCCCAAAATCTACTAAGAATTTCACGTAAACAAGTCCAACACCAAGTCAAACCAAAGGTAGCACTTCCTTCATAAAGGGGGTAGAACAAGGATTGTGAAATGTTGAGTGAAAGTAGCTGTTGAAGTCCCACGGCTGGCAGGTCTGTATGGAAAAATGGAAGTTGAGGATATCTATCCGTTCAATGGAAATCCCTGAGAAACTCCTACCTTCAATATAGCTAAACGTATCACTGTTAATAGCAAATCCATCTAGTGAGTGCAAATTCAAGCTTATCTGGGATTCTTAGTTCAAGTTGAGGCTCCTTCCTATCAATTGAGATTTAACTATGGAGACTTTCCGGCGAATCCTTCGCTTTTTATAATCAAGAAACCCCTGAGGGCTTGTGCCTCATGATATGGATAATGACCCTGCCACTTTACCCTTCTCCATTTTAATTAATATTGAGCTTTTTTATGTGGCAGGATTCAAAGCCATGATGTGCGCATAATTCACACATCACATGTTGTGCTCTTACCACTAGACCAAAGCCCCTGGGGGGTTTTTCCCTTTAATGTCATTGTATTAGTGGCTTTTTCTTGTTCTTTTTAGTCCAAAGTAGAGAAAAATAGGGTTTTCACCTAAAGAGAAACAAAATCAGTGTTATAGAGCTTGTAGGAAGATTTATTTGTGGTGGACAACGGATTATACCTTGAGCAGCTCGATCTGTAAATTTGATACATTATACAACAATAATTGTGCCTTAGTCCCAAACAAGTTGGGGTTGGCTTTATGAATCCTCATTTCTTCATTTAAGCTCACATCATCTGTAAAGGTGATATACCAGTCTGTGAAATTCCAACATATATCTATTATCTGCTTGGCCTATCAAAGGTGAAAGAAACTATAAGGTCATGTTTTTTCATTTTTCTTTTGGGCTTGAATCGGTAAACTTTCATAATCAAAGTGCATCCATGGACCATGATCCAACACAGAAGAAAGGGAAGGGATTCTTTTCTGGCAGTGGAGAGGAGATAGAGGAAGAGAGAAAGCTGTTGACATTGTTTGAAGTGTTTTTTGAGAGAACATAGTTAAAATGTTTGGATTAACTAAAAAATCAGAACGTACTAATTTGTTAAAGGAACACTTGTAATATCTTTGAGAGAGACTCAAATGGAGGAACTGGAGAGATTAGTAACCAGAGAGGAGCGGAAAGTGAATATATCATCCTTATTCCTTGGTTGAAGCTTGTTAGTTGTTGCAACAGTACAAATCTTGAAATCTGTGCCCTTGTATTTCATACCTCTTTTTTCTCTTCCAAATGTCTTGGTGAACCTGCTGCAACAAAATCCATGGCAGAAGTAGAGCCAGGGCATTGGAAATCAATGGGGCTTAATTGATTTTGCAGAAGAAAGAGATCACATGAATCATTCTTACGAATCAAAAGTTGAAAATACAAAAATTGTTTACCAAGTATCCTCTAGAGTGCTTCATAGGACTTTGTTACGAGTACCATGAAGCTTATAAAGGCCTTGTTTGACAGCACTATTGAAAGACTTGATGGATCTCAAATGTGTGATTTCTTTTAACAATGTAAATTACATGCACATGAGTTACTGGGATTGCTAGATGCTGTCTTTGAAATAATTTTGTTAGACGTGATTATTGCAGATAGAATTGAATATACTTTTCTTACGTTAACCCTCTTGCATGTCATTAGAAGCATCTACTAAGAAAAGCACTGAAGCTCCAAATAATCCCTTTCAGGCCTCAGGCCAAATAAAATTCATTGTACTCTCCGTGTCTTTTATCTTGAACCCTTTAATATGATAGCGTGTTGTTATTGGCTGAAAAAAGATACATTGTATGTGATATTCTACATTGAAGACCTTTGCATATAATTGCTTCAAGATCGTTTATAGCTGAACATCACTAACCTTCCAAGTTTAGGTCTTTGGTTTTGGTCAGGACTAGTCTATTAAGATGGATAGTAGTGTGTTAATATATCCCACTAAATCATTGAATTTTTACTCCTTTTGCTTCAATGGACCATTCCAATATGAATGTTTTCCCAAAATGGTAAAAAATGTGGCCCTATTCCAATAAATGGGGTTGTTAGAAATTAAAATTATGTTCTCGAAAAGGTGACTATAAACACCAAATTTATGCGTTTTCACCAAACAAATATAATTTCTGTCAACCCTTTTATTGGTCTTGGTTCACATTTTTCACCATTTTGGGGAAAAAGTTTTCCCAAGACTCCACTTGTTAGATTACACCAGGTATGTTCTTGTTGTTGTTATAAACCAAAATATGTAATACTGTTTAAAGAAAGAACCAAAATATGGAATAATCAGTTCAAGTGCTATCCCATTGAAGCAAATTCACAGAATTTCTTTTCCTTGTTTCTACCTGATATTTGAGAACTTGTCAAGTGAATTTGTAGTATCCTAGTGACCCTTGAAAATTATATTTATGTTGACAGGCAAATATATGCTTTTTCACCATACAAATATAATTTCTGACAACCCCATTTATTGGAATTGGTTCACATTTTTCACTATTTTGGGATAAAGTTTTTCCCATACCCCACTTGTTAGATTACATGGGGTATGTTGTTGTTGATGTTATCAACCAAAGTATGTAAATACTGTTTAAAGAATGAGCCAAAATATGGAATAATCAGTTCAAGTGCTATACCATTGCAGCAAATTCACAGAATTTCTTGGCATTTTGAGTGCATCTTCTGATGTAAAGCAGCATCTTGTTTTCCTTGTTTCTATCTGATAATTGAGAACTTGTCAAGTGAATTTGTAGTATCGCGGTGACCCTTAAAAAATATAGTTATGTTGACAGGCAAATATATGCTATTTCACCATACAAATATCATTTCTAACAACCCCATTTGTTGGAAACGGTTCACATTTTTCACCATTTGGGAAAAGAAGTTTTTCCCAGACCCTACTTGTTAGATTACATGGGTTATGTTGATATTATAAACCAAAATATGTAATACTGTTTAAAGAATGAGCCAAAATATGGAATAATCAACTCAAGTGCTATCCCACTGAAGCAAATTCACAGAATTGCTTGGCATATTGACTGCATCTTCTGACGTAAAGCAGCATCTTGTTTTTATCTGATATTTGAGAACTTGTCAAGTGAATTTGTAATATCCTAGTGACTCTTAAAAGTTCTAGTTATGTTGACAGGTAAAACCTTATTTACAAACTAGTGGCCCTAGCTTGTCATTTTGGATGCATGAAGTGATACAGTTTCTCCATCTATAAGAACAAGACTGCTCTTGAAACTTTGCTCATGAAAATATTGAGATGAGCGGCAGAGAGGGGTGTATCTATAGGTAGCCTGAAATTTCACGAAGGGTATTCAAACTTTGGATTGTAAATTCCTTTTTTTCCCGATGATTGGATGCTCCAAAAAAAACAATCGAACTACACAATATTTAACTAAAAAGGCAGCTTAGGCCCAGTTTTAAAGCAAAAAAAGCAAGGCACAAAATATAACAAATATGTAGACATAGGAAATCAAACTTGAGCTAACTACAACTTTGTGCACACGGCTGCTGAGCTGCTGCTCTCTATTGTGTCAAAGGATGGATTTGCATTTTTGGTTTCTTTATTTAGGAGCTTAGGTCCAGTTTTCTGTTGTGTCAAAGGGTGTTCAAAATGCTTGATATATGAATATTAAGTAATATTTGACCTCTATACAATGTAATTTTCCAGCTAAGGGTGTTCGGCTGACCATCCTTGCACACACTGTAGCTCCACCCCTGACAATGAATGTATGATAACTATGTGTTTTCATGTAGGTTTGTCCATGTGTTTGCTAGTATTGTACCTTTTTTTATAGAAAGGGAAGATGATATTGATGTAATTCTAACTGTCTGATTATCAACTCAGGTTTTGTTCCCCAACCTTTGTGAGAACTGAGAAATTTCATAAGAATCATCCCTGCAGTAGCACTGCTTTTATCAGACCAGCAACAAGGTTTATCATGCTTTGACTATCTTTTCATCTGTATAGTGGCAAATAAACTTTTGTTTCCCTCTGGCCTCTCTTATAATTAAAATGGCTGCATCCCATCCATTGCACGAACTTTCAATACTGTCATTGGGACTATGTTAGTAGTTTCTTTTGCTTTGGTCCTTTGAAACTTCCCTTTGTTTAGCTTTGAAGTTTAAAAGCTCATTGTCTTCTCATCTGACTTTCTATAAGCAACCTTTCATTCAAGTTCCAAAAGGTTGATGCTTTTATACATCTCATCCTACTGTATGTTTAAAAACATTTTTGTTATGACAGTGAGCAGAGGAATCCATTCAACTAGCGTAACAAGAATGGGAGGACATGGCCATGATGAGCCATTCTATCTTCATGCTAAGCACATGTACAACTTAGACAGGATGTCCAATCAGAAGCTGAAGATGACCCTTGGTGTTTGGTCTGCAGTTGCCATTGGTGTTATAGTCCCAGTTTATGCTGTCGTTTTCCAGCAAAAGAAAACTGCTTCGGGTTAGATCAGCTTCTTATTTGGGTCTCCTGCACAATAATGCAGTTCAGCGTTTATCCTTGTGAAGACCAAAACCTATTTGTCTTAAAGCTTTTAATAGCTTTCAGTTTTAGTTTAGCTATACAATGGCGTTTTCTTTTCTTTTTTCAACGGCAACAAAGGCGTTTGTGCCTGATTCTTAAATAATATTTTCTGAAAACACCAACTCAATTGGAGTGTTTTGTTATCCCATGTACTGCACATTTTCTGCATTTTGATATCTTTCTTTCTGAGTGACTTGATTTCATCTCTGCGTCGATTTTACGTTTTTAGTTTTATCTTTCAAAAACACCTAAATAAATACCCTCTTTGGTCAACCAAATGCAGAAAGTGTGCTAATTTCAGATTTGATTTGTCTGTTCACATGTAGGTAGGTGTAAATAACAAATGTATATAAGAATTTTTTTTAATAAATGTAACGACACGACCTGGTACATAATCTAAGATAATTACCAATAAACGAGACAAAATAATTAGGGGGGAATATCTATTATTTGTTATCCCATATGTAGTTTGATATCTTTCTTTCTGAATGACTTGATTTCATCTCTGCATCAAATTTATGTTTTTAGTTTTATCTTTCAAAAACACCTAAATAAATACCCTCTTTGATCAACCACATGTAGAAAGTGTGCTAATTTCAGATTTGATTTGTATGTTCATAGATAGGTATGTGTAAATGACAAATGTTTATAAGGTTTTTTTTAATAAATATAACGACACGACCTAATACATCGTCTATGATAATTACCAGTAAATGAGACAAAATAATTAGGGGATACTGCATGGAATATCTATTATTTGTTATCCCATGTACTGCACATTTTCTGTAGTTTGATATCTTTCTTTTTGAATGACTTGATTTCATCTCAGTGTGGATTTTACGTTTTTAGTTTTATCTTTCAAAAACACCTAAAGCAATACCCTCTTTGGTCAACCACGTGCATGAAGTGTGCTAAATTTATATTTGATTTGTCTATTCACAGGTAGATTGATATAAATGACAAATGTTTATAAGAATTCTTTTTAATAAATGTAACGACATGACCAGGTACATCGTCTAAGATAATTACCAGTAAATGAGATAGAATAATTAGGGGATACTGCATAGAATATCTATTATTTGTTATCATATGTACTGCAACTTTTCTGCAGTTTGATATCTTTCTTTCTGAATGACATGATTTCATCTCTGAGTCGATTTTACGTTTTTAGTTTTATCTTTCAAAAACACCTAAAGCAATACCCTCTTTGATCAACCACATGTAGAAAGTGTGCTAATTTCAGATTTGATTTGTATGTTCACATGTAGGTAGGTGTAAATGACAAATATTTGTAAGAATTTTTTTTAATAAACGTAACAACACGACTTGATACATCATCTAAGATAATTATATTAAATAAGACAGAATAATTAGGGGATACTGCATGGAATATCTATTATTTGTTATCCCATGTGTTGCACATTTTCTGCAGTTTGCTATCTTTCTTTCTGAATGACTTGATTTCATATCTGGGTCGATTTTACGTTTTTAGTTTTATCTTTCAAAAACACCTAAAGCAATACCCTTTGGCTAATCACATGCAGAAAGTGTGCTAATATCAGATTTGATTTGTCTGTTCATAGGTAGGTAGGTGTAAATGACAAATGTTTATAAGAATTTTTTTTAATAAATGTAATGACAGGACCTGGTACATCGTCTAAGATAATTATCAGCAAATGAGATAGAATAATTAGGGGATACTGCATGGAATATCTATTATTTGTTATCTCATGTACTGCACATTTTCTGCAGTTTGATATCTTTCTTTCTGAATGACTTGATTGCATATCTGCGTCGATTTCACGTTTTTAGTTTTATCTTTAAAAAACAACTAAAGCAATACCCTCTTTGGTCAACCACATGCAGAAAGTGTGCTAATTTCAGATTTGATTTGTCTGTTCACAGGTAGGTAATTGTAAATGAAAAATGCTTATAAGAATTATTTTAATAAATATAACGACACGACCTGGTACATCGTCTAAGATAATTACCAGTAAATGAGACAAAATAATTAAGGGATACTGCATGGAATATCTATTATTAGTTATCCCATGTACTGCACATTTTATGTAGTTTGATATCTTTCTTTCAGACTTGATTTCATCTCTGTGTCGATTTTACGTTGTTAGTTTTATCTTTCAAAAACACCTAAAGCAATACCTTCTTTGGTCAACCACATGCAGAAAGTGTTTTAATTTCAGATTTGATTTGTCTGTTCACAAGTAGGTAGGTATAAATGACAAATGTTTATAAGAAATTTTTTTAATAAATGTAACAACACGACTTGGTACATCGTCTAAGATAATTACCAGTAAATGAGACAGAATAATTAGGAGATACTGCATGGAATATCTATTATTTGTTATCCCATGTACTGCATATTTTCTGCAGTTTGATTCTTTCTTTCTAAATGACTTGATTTCATCTCTGCGTCGATTTTACGTTTTTAGTTTTATCTTTCAAAAACACCTAAAGCAATACCCTCTTTGGTCAACCACATGCAGAATGTGTGCTAATTTCAGATTTGATTTATCTGTTCATAGGTCGGTAGATGTAAATGACAAATGTTTATAAGAATTTTTTTTTATTAAATGTGACGACACAACCTGGTACATCGTCTAAGATAATTACCAGTAAATGAGACGGATTAATTAGGGGATACTGCATAAAATAAAAATAGATGAACAAAATAATTTGACAATACTTTAATACTTGAATGAGTATGAAAATGGAGTGGATGAGTTAATAAAAAGAATTGCATGTAACATTCCGCCTTAGAAAGAACTATTTTTGGAAAGAGTAAATTTGGAAATTTTGGCAAGTTATGCTAAGTATGAATTTTGGGTCAACTTCAAACGACCATAACTTTCAGACTTCAGTACAGGATGAGTTAGGTGGCCGATAAGATATCAAATGAAAGGTCTTGGAATCCTCTTTCCAACGCCGTCGAGTTTGCTAAATTTTGAGCTAGTATGAGGGAGAGATGCCCGTTTGAAGTCAGGCAATCCAGTTAAGGAAAGTTACCCGAAAATATGAGAGGTATTTTGGTCTTTTCCTTACCCTTTCAGATTTAAGTGTTTTTAGTAAATAATTAGGGGTCTAAACTGATTTGGTTCAGTTTTCCCAAACCAATTTACGCTCAGGGTTTTGAGAGGAGTTCAAGAAGAGGAGAAAAGAGAAAAGTCAAGGCATTCATCAAGTTTTCTTGCAAATCGAAGGTTGTTTCGCCAAAGGTTTAATCCTAAGAGGTATGTGAGGTTTCTCATGGTGAAGAATATGTTCATCCTCACGCCAAACATGTATTTCTTTCGGTAAATAATCCATGAAATCGTTATGTATAGGTTCTTGAGGAATTCTTTAAGAATTTACTTCATTCTTTATCAATAAAGTCATGTTGGATTATTAAAGTGAGGGTTTTGCGAATGAGGGTTGTTCTTAGTATAAATTGAGGGAATTTTCGAGGAATTTCGTTGGGTTTATGAATCTGAATGAGTTTGGGAATGAATCATTCAATTCCAAATGGGTTAGGCCATGAATTGAGCAAGAAAAACTCGTCAAAATAATGGGTTTGGGGTGGGGCATCGCGCCCTTAAGGTACTAGGGAAAGGGGCTGATGCGACGCACCAGTAGAACGCCCAATCAGACCCCCAATAAATGGGGGCCTGACGTGACGCACCAGTAGACAGACCCCAGTAAATGGGGGTTGGCGCGACACACCAGTAGGACGCCCAATCAGACTCCCAGTAAATGGCTCCTTCTCTGTTCTCATTCTGTACTTGTTCCTTTGAGCTGAGTTGTCATTCTCTTCTTATTATCAACTATCTAAACCTCCATTAATCATTGAAGGATCTTATGCATATTCTAATCATCATTCTTAAACTCACATTTTCAAGTCAAGGTAAAGTTAAAAGGGAAGTTCAAAGGTTTTTTTTCATAAACACTCAAGAGTTTTCAATGTTATTTATATAACTAAATGTATGATTATTGAACTTGAAAGATAAGTTCACATGTACATCTTTTTAAGAATGTAAACATGTCTAATGTTTGAAAAGTATTTCAATCAAGTAAGAAGTTCATTCCTTGTAATGGGTGAATTGAGCATAATGTTATATCTATTATTTTGATAGTAGTATCGAGCACCGAGTTGGATTAGAGTCTCTTATGATTTAGAAGTCCCATAGAACTACGTAGCTAGTGTAGGATATGATATCATTGACTCTTTATGTGACTCATCACTGCTTCTGAGAAGGCCAATTAGATGGATCCATAGTCACGATATCACCCTATACCCCCGCAAATTATAGGGTGGCCCTGGCAACGTGAGGCGAAATGTTGTATCATTACTAGGATAATGGTAATGATTGTCGGTTAGAGAAACTCCCAACAAGTAAAGTATATTATATTCATATTGTTTTCATTGCATATTATATTGTAAAGCTTAAATGGTTTTTTTTTTTTCCATCTCATATTCATGCATTAATCAAGATATATTGTTTCAGTCCTTCAAAGGCAAATTATTATTTACTCTAACCTTTTCATGTACCAATACATTCAATGTGCTGACGTCATCGACCTGCATCGTTTCATGATGCAGATACAGGTATTCAAAATTATCAACAGGTGAATCGTTGAGATCATTATCCACTCACAGACAATATTTGGTGAAGCCTCCTTGCTTTCAGGGGGACTCCATTTCATTTTAGTTAGTAGCTTTAGGAGGAGTCGTGGGTCTTGACCCGACATCCATCTCACATTGTTAAAGTCTTTGTAGACAGATTGAGTAAATATTTTCCATTGTTTTCTCAGGATGTTCTGTTTAACTCATGGTTCATGTTAAGTATTTTGCAAATGACAGTATTTTAAAACTTTCTTAGATGTTCAATTGTTCACCTATTTAAGCTTTCGTATATTGTATAATGTCATGTAAGTCATGTAGCCAGGCCAAGGGTTCTCTTAGGGACAAAAAATGATTCTTGAGTGTCAGTTGCGTCCAGGGTGTAGGCTTGGGGCGTGACAAACTTGGTATCATAGCACAAAGTTCAAGAGTCCTAAGGTGTCTATAAAGTCATGTTTGTAGAGTCTTAGTTATCGATGTGAAGTGTGCCACATCTATAATTAGGAGGCCGCGACATTTAGGAAGTATCTCACTTCTTTCATACTCTTTTCATGCGATAGAGTTTAACTCTATGAAAGTTTATTCTAACTCGTGCTTACGTGTATCTTTCAGATCATGCATCCACAAAGAACCGCTCGAGGACGTTCTGCTAAAAGGAATGTTAACCCTCAAGATCAAGGGGTTCTTAATGCACCATAAGTGCAACCACCACAGGGAGATGTCACAAGTGCTGAATTTAGGAATGCAATTCAAATGTTGACTCAAGTGGTGACAACACAGGTTGGTCGCCAAGGTGCCAGACATCAACTAATTTTTGTTCATCAAATTACTTTTAGTTATTTGCTATTTACTTTATTGTTTTAGCTATTAGTATTTATTTAATTTTAATATGTTATTTATATAATTGGTTATTTTGATGGCTATAAAAGATATTAGTTCACTATTTATTTTTGGAATTAAGAAATAAAAATTAGTTCACTGATTATTTTTGGAATTAAGAAATGAAATTAGCTCACTAATGTACTGTTAATCTCTACATAACTAAATTGTGCATTATTAATACCTACATAACTAAGTATAATTAAACTCTACACAACTAATACATGTATAATTAATACCTACATAACTAATACTTGCATAACTCTATCGAACTATTAAACAATCCCTTAATAGTTTAAAACCGCCTTAAACTTGGTATACTTTATTAAATGCACATCTAAATCGCGAGAAGTCTTAACTACCTCCTCAAACATGATTTTTGGAACAATTTACCCTCCTAAACTATGAGAAATCTTAAGTATCCCATCAAACATGAGTTTTTAAACTATTTACCACATGACACAAAAAAATTACTCTGTCCCAGTTTATATAACTCACTTTCCCTTTTAGTCAATTTCAAAAGAAATGACATATTTAACTTTAAAATTTCTATTTTTACCCCTAATGAAATGATTTAAGTCACGCAAATATTTATGAATTATTTTAGACCAAATCACTCTTAAAATTCATGCCCAGTCAAACTATATCACACAAATAGGAACAAGTTTTTTGAAATTGACTAAAAAGGAAAGCAAATTGTATAAATTAGACGGAGTAGGGTATTGTCCCATGTGACATATTAGAGAGGAAATAGTTTCAAAAATCCATATTTAAGGGTAATTAAGATTTCTCATAGTTTATGATAATAAATAATTTTAAAAAATCAGGTTTGATAGTATAACTAAAACTTTTCATAATTTATGTGCATTTAATAAATATATCAGGTTTAAAGGGCTTTTAAATTATTAACTCTAAAAATAAAATAAAATAAAATAAAATTGGAGTATATATATGTAAGATAGAGATTAAGAGAGAGAATATTAATAATAATAACTGAACTATTCATAGTTGGAGGTTTGAAGCTGGTGGGAATTAAAAATTTGAAATAATAAAACACTCATGATAAAAAAAATTAAACACGTGAAATCATGCAGTGCATCATCAGAATGACAAAGATAATAGATGATTAATAAATTTATTTTTTAAATACTTGTGGAATTTGGATCTAATTTGATTCCTTAAGAGTCGTCTCTTGGATCAGGTGATGTCTAATGATAAAAATAAATGGATAAAAAGAAAAGCAAAAAAGAGAATGATTTATTCAGAATTACTACTAAATAATAAGAAGGCACGTTTGGATAATCCACAAAGAACAACTTTTTTTTTTCATTTTCAAACGTATCATACTATGCTTTAAAAATATTCCATGTAGAAATGGTTATAACAAAATCAACATTGATTGAAAAATCCAAAAGGGAAGGGATTAGGTGTTCCACTTCTATAAATATAATAATCATGTTATTACTCAAAATATTTATATGCGGAGTTGTGATCTGAGTTAATTTGTACTTTGTTTATATTTTACGATCCATACAAGTATTCTTCTGGATTATTATGCAAGATATATTTTTCAAATAAAAATTTTGATCTCTTAATTACAAGGACAGACTCAAACTTATCAAGTTAAACTTACTTATATGCTCTGTCAAAGAAAGTTAATAACATTGTCTATTTAGCAGGAAACAAGTGCTCTCACTTGAAGAAATGGTCACACATTCAATTTATAAATCGAATATAATTTAAGGACTCTTAACAAAGCATAACTCTCGCACTTACAAATGAATTCACATGTATGCTCAAAGAATCATAAATTTGCCCATTATGTAGATCTTCATTAATTTTAGTCTTGATCAGATAGAATCAAGTAGAACTTTGATGGCTTGTAACATTAACTAGGGGACAAGTAGAAAAACTATATAACAATGACTTATACTTTCTTAAGCACTTCCATTATTTTAGATTTTATCACCTATTATTTTGCTCCCTTTCTTTTCATCAATATTTTTCAATACTTTATTCATCAACTATTTTCATTAATTCGCATCTCATCAAGAATGTTTTCTAATTCATGTATATAAAACATTTTGCTTTCTATGTTTTTTTCATGTCACATTTTTTCAAGGTCTTTTTCATCACTTCGAGACAACTATTATTAGTAACTTTTATACTTGACCCTTCCCTTTCTTCACATTTTACAACTTCATCACAAGTCTTTGCTACAGTACTTTAAAAGGTAGGGTGCAAAAAGTAGGGATTCAATAAAAGGATCAAGGTAAAACTACGGCTATCAAATAAAAGACTACAAACTCAAAAAAATAACTGTGGTATGATCAGTGGCGGACCCAGAAAATTTAACAAGGGGGTTCACACGAACTAGTGGAAGGAGATTCGACATCTATTATACATATCTAAAAAATAATTTTAATCATGTATAAATAATAATTTTAACCATATATAATTAGTAATATTTTTCACCGAGGGGGATCGGATGACCCCCCTCATTATATGCTGCCTCCGCCCCTGGGTATGATATTTGAAAAGACTAAAATTTGATAAAATATATCAAAGAAGGTCTATTATCATTTTTTATTAGAATAACACTTTTTATTCCACTTCAATAATATGCTGATCAAATTCTAGACTAAAGACTAAAACATGAAATGGTACACAAGAATTTCTCACCTCACATGCCACATAAATCAATTAAGAATGATCAATTCTACTTCTAAGCAAGTAGAATCATAACAAACTATAGATAGTCATATTTATGAGCTTAAGTGTCAAGACGTTTGCTAATTTTTATTAATGCATACGCATTCACACGAATATTACTACTCAAGTGTAGGCCTAAATATACTACTAGTATTAACTAAGTTTAAAGATTTTTATTTTTCTTATAACAATATTTTTAGCAATTATCTGTACTTCTAAAAAAAATCTACTCAATTTAATGAGACTATCCTTAAAAAAGGAATAGAAAACAAAAATCAAGAAACTCAACCTGAAAAATTAAAATCAGTTAATCAATATAAACAATCAAATAAGTTAGTCCATAAAAAATAAAAGGAAAAAAAAACAATTGTAACAGACTTTAGTTAATTAGTTACAACCTCCATAATCCACAAATCCAACAAAAATATACAATTCGATAAAAAAAAAAAAAAAGAACAATACAAGAAAATAGATGCAAGACTGCAGGCCCTATCTAAAGATATAGCAAATACACATTTTTTCCGTCTCATTTTATGTGACACTTTTTGAATTTCGTGATTCAGACAAGTTTATTTTGTACTGTAAATTTTTCTTAGATCTTTTAAACATTTTGAATTATCAATTATTGTGACTTATAGTACCTTTTACGTAGTTTACAAATATATAAATTTCATTTCAAAAAATTTGAAGATTCCATGCATAAATTATCTGTCAAACTTAAACTATTTTGACTCTCGAAAAACGAAAAATGCAATATAAATTGAGATAAAATATCCTCTCCCTCCGCACACATAAAATATAGCACTGTCCCATGCTTAAACTCAAAATATAGTGAGAACGAGTAAAAGTAAAATACTTTTCTTATTATAATATATATATTTTTTTTCAAACTGTGGAGTTGACTGGTTGGTATATTAATTTAGTTGTTTGAAAACTTTGCAACCGAAAAAAAAAAATAGGTAAAAGAAAGGGAAGAAAAATGATGATATATCATATATATACAACCAGTCATTAATAATTTTATAAGTTTGGTAGGAGAAGTGGGGTAGTGTTGGGATGAGTTGTATTTTTTCTTTTTTTAGCATTAATGTTCTCCCCTCACCTGTGCTTTCGTCTAAATTACCTGACCTAAGCCAACCTTTTCCTTTTTGTATTTGTAGGATAAAAAAAGAAAAAAGATAAAAAAACACTATTAAAAGACTGTCGAAAAACGATAGACTGCATCACTTTTTTGGTTAAAATTAACGCAGTCATGTTCGTCGCTTTTTGATTTTTTTTTTCTAACAAAAGTGACTGCCGCCGTCGCTTTTTTTATATTTATTTTCAAAAAGTGACGCGGTCCGTCGCTTTTTTGAAAATTTATATTTTGAAAATCCCAGAAAAGCGACGTACTAAAGGACACTGTCCGTCGCTTTTTTGGAAATTAATTTTATGAAATACCCAGAAAAGCGATGGACTAAAGGACCCTGTCCATCGCTTTTCTGGGTTTATTTGTAAAAAATAATGCAAAAAAGCGACAGACAAAACCACCTTGTCCATCGCTTTTTTTTGCAATTTTTTGACAGCAGAGCCAGTTTCTGCTGCCACCTTCAAATATAAATCAATTCAATTCATATTGAACAAGCCCAATCAAACAAAATATAATGTAAACATCACACACAACATATAAAACAACAAACTTAAATCAATCTTAAAAAATATCTAAATCACACTACAAAAACTTATAAGTCATTCAAAATGTGTTTCAAAATTTCAAAAAGTTCATAAAAGAGACCTAAACTAGGGAGTGCGATCTACAAAATCATCCTCCTCCTCACTGTCATCGTCGGTGTCCTCGGGAGCCGAAGATATAGTAGGTCGACGAGTGAGGTTCAGCACTTGTTCTTTGATTTGCTGAACGATCGTACTCATGCTTTGTTGTTCAGCTACTTTTCTTCCCTCAGACTCTGCCAGTGCCGATGTAAGTTGTGCTATTTGAGTCGACATAGCAGCAATCTGAACACTGTCACGTGCCTCGGCTTGACGTGACGATCCAATACCTTGTAAGCCTGACTGAAGTCGTCTTACATCATTTCGAGAGCCTCGATTATAGACTCTACCCTTGTGTGTTCCCCTTACCACTTTTTCTGTACAAATTTGGCTAGACAGTTCAGGTGTCATTTGGACCGAACTATCTAGATTCTCATTGACATACTGATTAAACTCATTCTGCATATTAAAAAGAAAAATTGACATAAATATATCTACATATCATAAATATATTCACTATTAATATATATTATTCATATTAAATAACTTACAAAAGTTCGTTCGGCCCTTTCCTCCACCCACACATTCGGATCTGACTCATTTTCTTCACATGAGTCTTCTTGAAAACCTCTAGTACAAGGGGAGTGCACCCCATTTATTTTTCCTATAAATAAAAATGAAATTTATAACGATATTAATCAACTAATTATTTATTTAAAAGTTTGAATTAGAACTTACCATCTCTCTTGTAATTGTTCCAACGCTCTTTGCACCACTAGTGTGCAATGAGTCACCCTTAAGACTCCCTCTAGCCTTTTTGGCTTGTTCGGACATCGCCTTGAACTTATCTGTGTTCCAATATTGGCGCAGTCCATCCATCACATGAGGCAACATCCAACCCAAGCACTGATCAATATCCCGGGCTTTCTTTAGCCAGTTAGTCAGTCTCGCGGATGCCCTCCTCTCAAATGTGGTCGCAATGACCATATTAAACTTTTAGGTTCCCAAGTACACATAGTCTAAAAAAAATGAATAACGTCAGATACTTAAAAAAAAAAGAATAAAGGATACTAAAATTAATACACTTAACTAAAAAAATATTTACTTTAAATTCATTGAACATCGCCTGACATATATTGTTTGGGATCTCACTCCAGGAGTGATAAACCTGTGTAAAAAACCTTCTCACACAGTCTTGTAAAGCCCGAGCAGCATCCTTTGCAGGATACCACCTGCAAAACACATAATAAACATATTAGTTCATGAATAGTATATTAAATATGCTCAAATAAGTAAAATAAAGTAACAAATAGATAACAAAACAAACTTACGATGACCCATCCGGCTTAATCAGAACTCTACCAATTATGTCCCTCTGTCCCGGTGTTAGAGAAGACGTCTCATCTGGTGTAGGTGTAGGTGATACACCAGGATGCACATAATGCTGAGTCAATGGAGGTGTACTGGCCACAACATCTGACTGTTCACTACTAGAATCTCTAATCCTCATGGCAGATAGCTGAGGAGATGTACCTGTGGGAGATGGAGATGGAGATGGAGTACGGTTAGCCGATAAGGGTCGTGCTGACGAATAGCTTGTAAGGATAGGTCCTCATAGTGCCGTGGAGGCAGTGACTGTGAAGAAGAGGAAGCACCGACTGGTCGACGGTAATTAGGATAATATTGTCGAGGATCCGTCGTACCAAATGGAATAACAAATAAATGAGTATCATGAGTAATGCGCTTCGACGCAAAAACATGCTCACCCCCTGATGACATCTGTACACAAATTTACATGAATAATATATAAAAATAATAAATTAAATAAAATTAGTATTAGGGAAATACATAACTTACATACTAGCTATATATTCTATCATTCTACTTTTATTCTTACTTCTTCTTTTATTCCTCCTCGCTTGTTTCGTTTCCATCACTCTCCCATTCTTCCTCCTCAGTTGTTTCATTTTCATTGTCATATTCTTCATTATCAAATGAATCATTTTCCCCATCCTCATTTATTGCTTCCTCAACATTTATCATTATCTCATCATCAGATACTTCTTCTGATATGTGTTGAGGATGTTTTAATGTGGTTCCCAATTCAACATCAACTTATTGCTGAACAATTGAAACCTCATTTTGGTACGCCACATCTAAGACATTGTCAATTTCAATTCTTCCCACAGGTTTAGTCTTTATAATAACCCACCAATCAGCTTTATCTCTACGCAATGGATATGGAGCATAATACACTTGTTTAGCATTTTGTGCAATGATGAAAGGATCATAACTTCTGTATTTTCTGGTGTGCTTAACTTCAATTATATTATGTTGTTGGTCCACTTTTGTGCCTCTGTGTAATGGATCAAACCACTTACACCAAAATAATATGATCTTCTTTTTAGGCCAACCTGAATATCTTAGTTCAATAATCTCATGAATGACACCATAATATTCAATAGTTTGGTTAGTACCATCAACATCACTTTGTATGAAGACACCACTATTATTTATTTCTTATTCCTAGAAACTTCTTCAGTTTGAAACTTAGAACCATTGACACAATACTTATTCATTGTTTGAATTTGAGATTCAGGTCCAAGTGCAACTTCTTTCACTAATTGCAAATGTTTGACATTTGAGTATTCATCGTAAACCTATATATTGTTGTTTAAAATGATATAATTTAGTATAACAAGCATACATTATTAAATACTTATTGATTCAATGTAAGCTTGCACACTTACATATTCTGTTAGCCATTTGAAAAATTCTGTATAGATGGCTTCATTATCCCATGTGTTTATGAACAAGCTGATCATTATACATTCAGATATTTCGTTAGTTAATGAACACTTATTAGTATGTACGTAATTTGATAATATATTTTTAATACTTACTTGAGATATGATTGAATCTCTGGACAATTAAGCAAAACATGTATCACGACTGATTGCATTTTCATACTAGTGAAGCTTCGCTTTCCACATTTTTTAGATCCTTGACCATTTTGATTAAAAATTGATATCGGTGGAAATAAAGGATCAATATCACCTTCATTATTGCGATTGAGTTTGTTTCTCCTATATGACATATCAGTCCCAAAGTAATAAAAATAAAAATCACCAGCTTCTCTACCAATATGACCTTGAACAACTGATCCTTCGATCTTTCCTTTTGCTTAATTGTTTGCTTGGAACTGCCAATTTTTTGCATGTATATATCTATATATGTTAAAAAAAGAAAAAAAACTTAATGATATACTATTTTACTTAGTGAATATTTCAATGATAGTTACCTCTCAAATGGATACATCCATCTTTTTTTAACTGGATCTCCGAGGTGGGCCTCTTGTACAAGGTGAATTGGAAGATGCTCCATCACATCAAAGAAACCACATGGAAAGATCTTCTCCAACTTAATAGTAATAACAAGAATATTTTCTTCCATCCTTTCCCAACTACTCTCCAACAACTTTCCAGAACACAAATCTTTAAAGAAAAGACTTATCTCTGTGATTGGTTTCCATATCCTTTCGGGTAGATGGCTAAAAGCGATAGTAATTAATGTTTCCATGAATACATGACAATCATGACTTTTCATACCTATCAATTTTCCTTCATTCATATCTGTCCGCTTTCCTAAATTTGAAGCATAGCCCTCCGACATCCTCAAATTTTTAACCCACTCACAAATTTCACGTTTCTCATCCAATGTGAATGAAAAACTAGCTTTAGGCTTAACTATTTTACCATTTTGTAATTCCTGCGGCCATAACTCTCTTCTCCTACGATATTTCTTTATGTCCATTCTAGTTTTCGGATTGTCTTTTGTCTTGCCCTTAACATCTATCACTGTGTTAAACAAATTATCGAAATAATTGTTTTCAATGTGCATCACATCAAGATTATGTCGTAGCAGATAGTCCTTCCAATACGGCAACTCCCAAAATATGCTTTATTTGGTCCAATTATGTTCAACACCATATACAGGAAGTCTAGAAGGTGAAGCTTCTATAACTTTAGATAATTGAGAAACTCTCTCCCAAATTTGATGCTCTGTGAGTAATGGAGGTGGGGGGTCACTTTCAATCTTATTCTTACTAAATGCATTTTTCATCTTTCTAAACTCATGGTCCATTGGCAAGAACTGGCGATGACAATCAAATCATGTATTTTTTTCTGCCATGCTTTAAAGTGAATGTCTCACTATTTCCCATGCAATACGGACATTCTAGCTTTCCAGCTGTCATCCAACCAGAAAACATCCCGTATACAGGAAAATCATTAATAGTCCACATTAAAGAAGAACACATAACAAAATTCTGTTTAGTTGATATATCATAAGTCAAAACGCCTTCAAACCACAATTGTTTGACCTCATCTATCAATGGTTGTAGATAGACATCAATCAAAAGTTTTGGATTACGGGGACTTGGAATAACACAACTTAGAAAGGTGTAGGGACTGGTCATGCACATTTCAGGATGAAGATTATACGGAGTAAGAAATACCAGCCAACATAAATAAGGTGAAGCAACATTAGAGAATGATGTGAAGTCATCTGCACATAACCCTAATCTAGAATTTCTTGGTTCACTAGCAAAATCAGGATATACATTATCAAAATGCTTTTATGCTTCACTATCAGATGGATGAGACAAGACACCCGGCGGCCTTCTATATTCACGATGCCATCTCATATGTGGAGCATACCTCATTGATGCATACAACCTCTTTAACCTAGGAATAAGAGGTAGATAATGCATCGCCTTAACTGGGACCATCTTTCCAGTCAGAGTCCTCTTATAACGAGCATGTCCACAAAACGTACAATTTTCTAATTCACTATCAGTCTTGTAAAATAACATGCAGCCATTAACACAACAATGAATTCTATCATACGTCAATCCTAACTTGGCAACCAAACACTTTGCCTAATAGAAGTTCTTAGGTATGTTAAACTCTGGATTAACTATTTCTCTCAAAAGATCAACGATTGTCCATAGCTGCATTAGGAACATTCCAATCTAATTTAATATTCATTAATTTAACCGCAACTGACAAGGCAGAATACGGACTCCCTTCACATAATGAACGACTAGACTCTTTTAACTTATCATATAAGCATCTTGCTTCTTCATTTGGAGTTTCAACAAAATATTGTTCAACCCTATCATCATGTTCAATCCTAATTTGACCATGTGGTGCAATCATATTATATTCATCCACAGGCATCGAATTATAAAACATACCATTCAATCCATTTCTTTCTCCATGATCAATCCATACAAAATATCTAGGCGTAAATCCATTACTGTACAAATGAACCATGACTGTATTTGGTTCAAAAAATTTTAAGCACCTACATGCACTACAAGGACACCTAATCAATCCACTATTCTTGAAAATATCAAGTGTCATTGTATGTTCAATAAAATTTTTAACACAGTCAATAAACTCAGGTTTCAAACCAGCACCAGTTTCATAATGCATATTATACATCCACAAACGATGATCCATCTAAAAATATATAGATATTCAATTATATTAATAAATTTAATAATAATTTTACTACATTAAACTAATTTATATTGTTAATATAAATATTACATTTCAAGATCTACAAAGTTAAAACTTAATTAATTAATGAATAATAATTAATTAAGTTCAAATTAAGTTCAAGTTCTAGTTAAGTTCAAAATTAAGTTTATATTCCTAATTAACTTTTCAAGTTATTATAAATTAATTAAGTTCAATAAAGTTCTAATTAATTATTTAAGTTCAAATTAATTAAGGTCAATAAGATTTCAAGTACTTCAAAATTCTAATTAAGTTCAAATAAAATTCAAGTTCTAATAAAGTTAAAAATTAAGTTCTAATTAATTAAGGTCAACAAGATTTCAAGTTCATATTCCTAATTAAGTTCAAACTAGTGCTAATTAAAATATCAAATTCAAACAAGTCCTAAAATCCCAAATCAAACTAGTGTTAATTAAAATCTCAAATTCAAACTATTAAAAAATAATCTCAAATATAATTCAAACTAGTCATAAATTCCAAATTCAAACTAGTCTTAAAATCACAAATTCAAACTAGTCCTAGAATCCCAAAATCAAACTAGTGCTAATTAAAATCCCAAATTCAAACTATTAATCCTAAAATCTCAAATATAATTAAAACTAGTCCTAAATTCCAAATTCAAACTAGTCTCAAAATCACAAATTCAAACTAGTCTTAAAATCCCAAAATCAAACTAGTGCTAAAATCCAAAATTCAAACTAGTCCTAAAATCCCAAATTCAAACTAGCAAGTCCTAAAATTTGAAAATCAAATTAACTCAAATAATATCCAAATTCAAACAACTCCTTAAAACCCCTAATTCAAACTAGTTTTAAAATCTCAAAATCAGACTAATTAACTCAAGAAATACGCAAATTCAGACAAATCCTAGGATACCCTAATTCAAACTAACTCTAACATTAAAAATTTCAATACACTCACTTATTAATAATGCCTTATTCAAACTAACAATGAATAAACAACAAAATCAATAAACTAATAACAATTAAATAACTAACAAGATCAAATAAACTAATTACAATCAAACTAATAACAAAATTGATTTTTTTTTAAAATAAAAATTAAACTCTAACCTTAAAGGAGAAGGAGAGAATGAAGAGAGAGGGGAAGGAGGCGGCGGCGGCGGCTCCTGATGACTCCAACCGGCTGCAACAATGAACGAAGGGATAGCGGCGATGCGGTGAGGATCGGAGTGGAGAGAAGGAGGAGAAAATAGGAAATGGGAAATGAGAAATGGGGGAAATCGCATATGTATCTATCATATATTTAATAAAAAGCGACGGACAACGTCTCTATGTCCGTCGCTTTTTTTAAATAGTTGACCAACATTTTGACTAAAAGCGACAGACAAAGAGACACTGTCCATCCAAGAAGCAACGAACTGTAACATTCCGAAAAATTAGTATGTGAAACTACAGCCTTACGAGTGAGTTGTTGAGTTTGATGTGGGGTTTTATGTTGTAAAATGATTTCCTGATACGTTAAGGTATGACCCCCCAAGGACCAACCAAGGGTCCTTGAGGAGGACCCTAAAGTCTAACCCCAAGGCTGCCCCAAGAACCAAAAATCTGCCAAAAAGTTAGGACCTACGGATGGGACCTACGGGACGTAGGTCCATCCACGCTCCGTAGCTCCAACTCGTGGGTCAAGACCTGGAAAGTTAGCTGCAGACCACCCACCCACGGACCTGTAGGATAGGGCGTGAGTGGACCCATGGTCCGTGGGTCATGGGTGTGGGTCACACCTGCACCTTTCTGTCCAATCTCGACCAAGACTTAGTTATTTTAGAAAATTCCAAATTAATTAGTTAATGAATGGGGACGGTTTATATTGTTTTATTTCACTTATTTAAGACCTTTTAAACCATTAACCACACCTTTACACTTCATAATTCCCAAGACCCAAATAATAACCAACTTCCCTCTCCAATATTTCTCTCTCTAGAAAACCTCCATTGAAGAAAAAGAAGAAGAAGTCAAGGTCTAGGGCTCAAGAACTCATCTTTCCCACTCAATTTCATGAGGAATCTACATAAGATATGGTAGATTTTCATCTATGGGAAGCTTTCACCCATAGAGTCCTTTCAAAACTAGATTTCAAAGCTTCCAATTTTCCCAAAAGCTAGGATTTCACTCAAAGTCATGAATTCCCTTTTCAAAACGATTTCAATGGTTTAATTGTTTTATATTATGTTCAATTTATTGAATTATTACTGTTTTCATGATGAATTACCCATGAATCCATGAATCTCCTATTTTTTCCAATTTTGATCTTCAAGTGTGGGTATTGTTGTCTGTTGGTTCAATTGAGTAGAAAATGATTGTTTATGGTGTAATTACATGATTTAAGTATGATTATACAGGTATTATTGATTAACCTAAGGTTCTAGGGTGAAAGTGATATGATCAAGTGTTATGCTATGAAAGAGGCAAATTGAGGGTTTAGATGTGACCTTCTAAGATTGATAAACTTCTTTATGTATTAGATGACCTAGATATGAATTGCTTATAAGTAAAGCTTGTAGACATGAATGATCTTGATTAGGGCTTATATGATGGATCATGGTTGAGTAGTATTGCGATTGACCTTATATGATACTAAATGACTATAATCGATCAAGAATGAAACATGTGGTTAGTTTACCTTGAGAATTAGGTTTACATGATGACCATATGAGGTATTTCTTGAGAGTAATGCTTGTAGTACGAAGATGACTTCTAAGGCTTAAGGGGTAAAAGCTAAAATGAATGAGCTATGAATGTTGAGGCTTCAAGAAGGAAGCTATTATGCATGTTGAATTGTATATGGTATTATTGTGGAAAGACTTTACCCACATGACCTACAATATGATTACATGAGCTTATGCATACAATGAATGAACTACTTGAATTACAATTATGTCCATGTCTAAGATGATGAATGCTAGATGTGTTTATTTGATATGGTCTATGATACTTGTGTGCAAGATATGAGAATTATGCATGGTTGTGATATTATGTACATACCTTATGAACACTTTGAGAGTGAAGTGTCTAAGATGATAATGTTGTTGTTATGTCATTGAAAGGACAATCACACACACACACTCCATGCATGAACATGATTATGATGTATCTATGTTAATTGAAAGTATAGTTCTCATATGCACCTTTACACGTTTCTATGCATGATATGTTCATGACCATGATGATCTTCTTGTGTTGATTGAAAGTCTATTCTCATGCAAACACATGATCATAATGTGAAAGTTTTCCTCACATATTACTAATGATTCTAAGGTTGAAAGTCAGTTCTCACCTATTGAATCTATGAGCTATTATTATTATGAGTTGTGTTGGATCATGGGTAAGATACTCCTTCATTAATGTAAATTCAATTCAAGATTAAACAAGTAATTTTGGGAAATAATGCTTAGCACCAAGTGGATATCGAATATGAGGTAGAAGCCTTCCCGTCAATAAGGTCGGGCTACTAAAGCTCTCCCATCAATAATGTCAGGTTCTCTAAAGATAATCTCATGAGATGGAAGCTCCCCCGTCAATACAATAGGTTTGGCATTTCTAGAAGCAATCTCTCTATCCCATAACTATGTGCCCACATAGGTCTTTGGCTAGTGGATCCACCTAAAAGCTAATACATTTCGTTCTACCTTAGGCAAGTAGGAAACCTCTTTTCGGTGTGGGGCAGTACACCGAATTCCATGTAGCTCACATGGTCTATGTCGGTTAAGGCTATATTCCCTCTAATGAAAAAGAACATGAATTATGAACATAAACATGATCTATGTACTATGGTTCCTCAAGAAGTTCTACTTAGTGTGAGTGGGGGTATGGGACTTATTCATATATGGCACAAGTAGGCTTTGAGAGTGGCCATAGTGTGTTTCTTTTACTTATGATGATTTATGAATTTATGCATACTTTATATGGATTGTTGCTATGAGTTGCTTTCCTTAATAGGAGTTATTGAACATGAATGTTTCCTTCTCTATGAGTATTGACTATGGATGAGACCAAGGTATGATGAACTTGAGCATGGTGACTTAAAGGGGTACTTAGTATGAGTGGTATTATGGGATGCCATTCATACATTGCACAAGTATAACTTAGGGTTGCTTATGTGATGGTTCTATTATGATGAGATGATATTGGTATTTGACTATGTTATGTAAACTATGTCTCATGATGATTGATGCTTGCATTATGTCTATGATTGGAAACTATGCTTATGATTATGTTGTTATCCTTTATGCTATGATGAACTATACATGAGTTGTCTTTTGAGTTATGTTCTCCAACTATTTCAAAGGTGATGTTCAAAATCGGCATATAGTATGGTTTCAACAAAAATGTCCCTTTTAGCATGTTTTAAAGGTTTTTATGCATGACTATCATACTTAGTGCATTTTTGTACTAACCCATATTTCTTACATTTTTCTACAAGTGTAGGTTTCGGTTCTTAAGGTGATCTTCTATTGATTCAAGCTTGGAATAGGTCATTCTCCGTGATAGTTGGTGAGTCCTCAAGATCCGAGGAAGAGTATCTTCACTTAGAAGATATGTCGTCCGTTGCTTTTTGTAAAATAATTTAAAAAATAACTATTTTTATTAAAAGGCGACGGACAGTGTGGCAAATGGCGTCGTTTTTTGAAGTTTTTTAGTAGTGAAGAAAGAAGAATATATATATTGAATACTTTTTTTATTAGGAAGTTTACATAAATTCACTAGTGTAGGAGCTAATTATTTAGATACATTTTAATTTGTAATATTACGTATCTTATCAAATTTTGGTGCGTCCAAATACGTTTAGATATGTCTAGATACATGTATCTTGAGATACATGAGGTCAAAATTAGGTGTAATTTGTTCTAGATACATTGTATCCAAGTGAATTTGCATGTATCTGGAATACATAACAAATGTCGCTCGCTTCCTCCACTTCTCTCCCATATGGCTCACCACTCTCTCATATATATGATATCTCAGATACACGTGAATCACACCAAATACATACAGATACATGTATATAGTGTATGTCTAGTGTGATTCTCATGTATATGTGATATATAACGAATCTCTCTCATCTCCTTCTCCATCTTGCTCGCCTCTCCCTCTATCCCTATTTTATTGTAACTGATAGCAAAATACTTGTAACTTAGTGTATCTTCCTCAATATATTGTAGAAAATTCTTAATTGGTGGTAAGATACGTACTATTTTGAAAGTATAGACAATAATCATATATATAACAATGAAATACGCCTAGTTATGCAGTTTTTCCTTTTTATATTTACCTTACAATTGTTTTTTCAATCTGTTATTCAAAATTTACTATGTCAAATAAGCTCACTAAAGGAGGAAAGTGTTTGACTGTTTTCTATTAAGAAATTCTATATCAGAATTTAAATTCAAAAACCCCTAATTAAAGATACACGAATTCTACTCATCCCAACATATATGCCTAGCTAGTAGTTACTTAGTATTATTAATGTTTATCCTCTTTTGTTCATCACACCTTTTTCTGTATCTGGTGGTTTCTGTCTTTCAGTGACCTTCATTTTACCTCTTGTATATAATTTTTCTATTGGTCCTTCTTGAACTGCATGTCAGGTTGGCTGGGAAAAAAGAAGAGGACAATGTGCTTCTTCCAATTTATTTGTTATTCCCTCCGTTCAATTTCATGTGAGGTAGTTTGATTAGACACGAAGTTTAAGAAAAAAAGAAATTTTTTTAAAACTTATGGTTCAAAATGAATGATAGAAATTTGTGTGGCTGTAAATTATTTCATTAAGGGTAAAATAGACATTTTATAGTTAAATTGTTACTTATATAGAAATGTGTCATTCTTTTTGGGACTGACTAAAAAAGAAAGTAAGTCACATAAATTGGAACAGAGGGAGTATATTATTTTGGGAAAATGGTTCGAAATATATCTGAATTTTGATTGAAATTACTGTAACAATCCCAAACTTTGGGCAGAACCTATTACCCCGCACTATTTAATAGTGTATTTTAAAGATATATAAGTGTTCTGCTGGACATCATAAATATTACATCATTAGAAATAGTAACTTGTCCAGCTGAGCACTTATATATATCTTTAAAATACACTATTAAATAATATATGGGGTAATAGGTTCTGTCCAAAGTTTGAAATTGTTACAATAATTTCAGTCAAGGTTCAGATATATTTCAGACCTTTTTTCCTATTATTTTTTAGTCCGTTTAGATAGAATTTTTTTTTTTTAGTAATTTTTTTTATTTTTACTGACATATTTAAGATCATAAGATTACAAGATATTTTAATATATTCTACATATCTTTAATTTGAAATTACAAGTTTTTTTTTTTTACTTTTTTAAATTTCATTTCTAGTCAAACCAAAAAAATAAATTAAAATGGATGGAATATTTGACACATGTTGTATGGTTTCAGATTCTTGTGTTCCAAGTGTTATCAAACAAGCATTGTTGTATCACTATTAAATACAAGTTGTGTCTGTCTGGGGAGCAAAATAGGTGTGGTAAATTCTGCTTGGTGAGTGTGTGACAACTATGATAATAGTGGCACATCAGTATCAAAAGGTTTTCTTTCATTTGTTATTCCCTCCACCCACATTTTAATGATTTTTTTTAACCTCTTTGCACACTAGTTAAAACAATAAAAAATATTCATTTCATTTTAATCAGTATGATATAGTTTGATTTAATACAGATTTTAAAAAGAAATAATTTTAAAATTTGTGTTTTAAAATAAGAAGGATAAAATAAATATTTTAAAATTAAAGTATTACAAAATATAAAATGTATCATTTTTTGGATTGACTAAAAAAAAAAAAATCATGTAAACTGAGATAAAAAGAGTATAAAATATTAAGTGTATCCCTATTTAATAAAGGTAGACTAGTTTTTCATGTTAGATATTGGGCATACCTTTTCAATATTAAGGGTATATTTAAAAAATCAATTCTAATCTTGAATCTTTAAAGTGATAATTATTTTAAAACAAATTTCTTCAATTAAATGACAGTAAAAATGGAACAGAGAGAATAGCTTCATATCTTGTGTCATAAGCACATTGTACTTAGGGTCACTTGGTAGGATGAATTTAAAAAAAATGGTGTTTGCAATTAGTTATACACTTTGTTTGGTATTATGTTACATATTAGTTATATAGTTTGTTTGATATTATGTTATGTATAATTAATATATTAGAAATCATATTATTGCATGCAAGAAATTTTAATGCATTCATTCGCATGGTAAAAACATAATTGCCCCTAAAAAAAAATTCAGGATATTTTGTAAACAAATGTATTTTTAAAAAAAGATATGCAATGCATGTTATTTTTAATCCACCAAATCAAGCATTACACAAAATAATATAAACATAATTAATATATACATACCTAATCCATTCTATTCAATTTTATTCATACACACCTATCAAAACGATCCAAAGTAGATACGTAATTTCAAGTGTGATCAGACAATGACATAGCTTATAACATAATGAAGAAATAAGAACGCAAAAACGAAACTTAGCGAGAATTTTTTCATAGACGTTGGACTTGCATGTATTAAGTATAAAACTAGCATTTCTTCATAGATCTTCGAGTTTCCCCCTAACTCCAGATTTTCCTTAATGTAGAGAGACTCATGCCTGCTTACAAGATCAAGTTTTACTTGCTCAACAAACTCAAATTTTTTAATTTTCTTTTTCTATCATGCCCCATTCAGAATTTTTGTCCAAAAACTGGAGTCTTCTTACTCCCTTTTAATTGTAGGTATAAATAAATGCATACATATATGAGTATGTATCTGTGTAAGTAGACACAAGTGGGGTTGGAATTTGAAGACTAAAAGAGGCTTCTGGTAGGACTTGAATACATGATTAACATCATTTTCAATTATAATATAACAATATGACAAAAACTCAATCAGTGCGCACTAAGAAATAAGCAAATAAAGAAAGCAAAAAACAAAAAGAAAGGAGGGAATGGATAAAAAGCCAAAAAAAGCAAGACTAGAAAATGACTCTTAGGCCGTTTAGATATGATTTGAAATTCAAAAAGTATTATATTAGAGTGATAAATATTTTTTTATTTTTAATAAGAGGTTTTGGGGTTGAGTTTTCTTGAATAATGGAGTTTCCTTTAGTAAAAAGCATTTTACCTTTTAATGTGAGATTTTTTCCATGCAAATTCGAATTTAATTGATATCTAATGTGATTATGGGGATATTGAACACTCGATGACAAATAAAAAAAATATATGATTTGAAATTTTTTTAATTGTATTTTTTTATAAACATAAAAATCATACAAATTATTATGAAAACAATCTAAAAATTTCAATTCTTATATGATCTTACCAATGAAATCATAATCCATAAACAAGATATCAAAATATTTCAAGAATCACATATCTTCGTGTTCCTTTTATAAATAAATATTTGTAATTATAAACTTTCAAATAAATATAATTTTATAAATATTCACTAGTCAACAATATTAGTAATCAAATATTGTTTAGTATAATCCTTTCACATGGTATGTAAATCTTTTCATGCCGAAATTAATTAATACTTTTTACAAGATTTGAAATGATGAATTTTTTTTTACAAATTATAAACTTATGAATTACGTTTTACATTAAAAAAAATTAGAAATTTCAAATTCTATTTTTCAAAAAATTTAAAATTACCAACCTAAATCACATACTCAAACACTAATTTAGAATTATAATCTCAAATTAGCCAAAACTTTTGATTTTTAAAAGAATGTGTTCTCCTAACTTTTCAATGCTTTCATACTAATCTCATAAATCTTTTCACCTACACCACCATTCCACTTCATCATACTTTATAACCCTCTGACAATCCCTTCCCCTACCCCATTAAAGAAACAGAAAAAGAGTACAAGAAGAGGGTGATTATTTCTACTCAATTAAGAGGTAATTTCAGACATTTCCCTCTAAATTCGCTCTAGAATACTCATTTTCCATACTCATTTTTCTCCAGATTTCGTTTCATAATTAATTTTGAAGTAATGGAATGTAGAAATTAAACCAAGAATAGAAATCCTTACTAGTTTAAGATTTGTTATTTATGATATTTATTTATTTTTGTTTAATTAGGATTTTTTAGTTTCTAATTTTAGTTTACTTTGATGGTTAGTATTATAAATAGAGATGTCGTAATACATATTTTCAATGTAGTGAGAGATACATGAGTGTAGAGAGATATATTTAATATACAAGATTACAAGAGTTATTGAATTATTTGATAAATCTTATACCTCCTATTTGTAGAATAATAAGCTTCTTCTACAAAATTATTATTAAATCTTTCACTTGTACATATATTATTACCTTGAACAATTTTATTTTCTTCATGAAATATAGAAAAAAGAAAGAGTTGTTGGCTTTGGGCATAATAGCTCAAATATCAACAACATTCCTTACAAATACAAATATATGTTCCACCTTACAAATGATATGAAAATATAAGTAATATTTGACAGGTCCCCACTGATTTTGTTTTGGCACCCACACCTACTCTTCTTCCTCTCTTTCTATCTCCAAAAGACATCAGTCAACCACCAAGTTAAAAAAGAAAAAAGAGAAGACAAACCCCACCACTTCCACTTGTTGCACAATTTTTTTAATTTTTGGCTCAAAAGACTTCCAACTGCAGCAGCAACAACAACTTGATTTTCAAGTTTTTGCTAATTCACTTGTCAATTACACAAATATTTGAAGCATCAAGTAAGAGAATATAAAAAGTACAATTTGTTAGACCCTTCAATTTCACCTCACTACCCCACATCTTCTCTTCTTTCCCAAGATGGAATTCATGGAACCACATAGAAAAAAACAAGGAGGTTCTACTAGTGCCACAAACCACCATCAACACAACCAAGAAACACCCTCTTCTTTACAATTAATTTCACCACACCAAAGTCAACCTGACCCTTCTACCCCTGGGTCCAACCATCCCCATGGCCCTTTCATGGGCTCCATCTCCATGCAATCAACAACTCTAATTTCTCCTCCTTCCACCAATTCCCCAACCCCCAACAACAACGCTCTATCCACTCCCAAGGTAGTTAAGAAACCTTCTAAAGACCGTCATACTAAGGTGGACGGTCGTGGGCGGCGCATACGCATGCCTGCTTTATGCGCCGCCCGGGTTTTCCAACTCACTAGAGAATTGGGTCATAAATCTGACGGAGAAACCATCGAGTGGCTATTGCAACAAGCTGAACCTGCAATTATTGCTACCACAGGAACCGGTACAATTCCGGCTAATTTCTCAACTCTCAACGTTTCTACACGTAGCAGTGGTACAACAATTTCAGCTCCGCCGTCAAAATCTGCACCTCTTTTCATCCACGGCGCCTCCGCCTCCGCCTCCGCCTCCGCCGCTGCCGCCGCTATGTTAGGGTTCCACCACCATCTATCCACCAACACCGGTTTTAGCCAAGACCCAGATGAGAATTACATGAAAAAACGGTTCAGAGAAGATACTACTACCAGTGGTGCCACCTCCCCTTCATCTGATAAACTGGGTTCAGATTCTTCTAAACCCGGTTCTTCACAACCCCCGAGTTTAATCCCGGCTCAAGCCATGTGGGCGGTTGCACCAGCTGGTGGCAACGTTGGTAACGGGTTCTGGATGTTACCAGTAAGCGGGGGCACCGGTTCAACGACGGTTTCAGTTGGAGCGGCTCAATCGGACCACCAATTGTGGCAGTACAAGAGTTCAAGAATTGGTGGGTTAGAGTTCCCCGGTGGAGGGCGGTTTAGTCCGGTTCAGTTAGGTTCAATGGTTTTGCAGCAGTCACAGCCGGTTCAACAATTGGGGTCAAATATGGGAATGTTGTCATCAATGAATGCATATAATAATAATAACAGTAGGGTTGATTTGGGTATGAATTTGGAGCATCATCATCATCAAAGGCAGCATCAAGATAGTGATAGTGGTGATGAAAATCACAATGATTCCCAATCATAGTTTACAAATCTCGATGCAATAAATTGAAAAACTCAAAAGTTGCCATTTTCTTGTGTTTGATGTTTTTCTTAGTGAAAAGATTGTGTTCATTGTAATTTTCATTGCAATTGTTTTTTTAATTTGGATTGAAGGATTTTGCCTTTATTTTTGTTAGATTAATTATCATAATTTGGTGGCATTATGTTGGCTTGGAATTAATTATTTTAGTGACAACAAACAAGGAAAATTCATACAAATGTTCTTCAAAGACTTACTGATAATTGGGAGTAAAGTCTTCTCCCCAATAATACTTTTTCTCGTCTTTCAAAGAGCTAAAATAAAATTTGTTTGATCTAAGAGAGGATAAATGTTAATTTTCAAGAATAAATGCTCTTTGATCCAAAATCACCATCAGAATTCCCTAGTGAAATTTATCACATAATAAGTGTAAGGTTCCAAACCTTTTAGGCTCTACAATACGTGATTCAAATTTAATCAGAACCTTATTGTGTGTCCCGGACAAGGGTGGAAACAAAAAAAAAGTGTTCACACAATAACTTGTCGCCTTCTTTGACCCTCTAATCTAATGTAATGAAATGTTACTTTTATTTCAATTTATTTTTCTCATTTTGACTTAATATAAAATTTAAGAAAATAATTTTTTTTTAAAACTTTGCGTTTCAAATAAAGATATGTGAAATATATTAAAATATCATTTAATTTGTAATTTTAAACATATTACATCAAAAAAGTAAAATAAAAATATTATCAAATAAGTCGTAGACAAGAAAAACGATAAATAAATTGAAACGGAAGGATGTGTTTTGCTAAACCTTATCCAAATCATTTTCGTAAAATTAATCCTAAAGTTGGCACATTTTTCTCACAATTTGTCTTTGGAGAAGTATTTAAATCAGAATGCCACCTAAGGCTTTAATCTGGGGGACCATCAATTTTGTTGACTTTATCTTGTGTGTGGATTTAAATAGATCTGCTTAGCTGTTCTTTTGATTTGATTGATTCCCCTTGCTATTTCCATTCTAATACTATTCCCTCCCATTATTTTTAGGACTCTTGTATCTATCAGTTCGATTTGATTTTATTTATCATTGATTTGGTTTATTAACTTTTGGTTTTTATATATATTAAATTAATAATCAAATTATTTTTGTTGATTTATCAATTTTTATTTTTAATGGTTTGATTTTTGATTTAACCAATGAAAAATACTTATAAAATCAAATATATGACTTCTCTAAAAAAATTGACGCGACAAGATAATAATTTAACTTTACAAATGCTCATAAAATAGAAATAATAATAACTAACATGAAAAAAGCTATAAAAGTGTAACACAGAGATAAATTAAGAGGAATATGGTTCTTACTTTAGGTTTTGAAGTTTTATATAATGTGAAATTGTGGACCCAAAGTCATTGTGAAGTATGAATGGAAGGCTAAATGGCAAAGATAGTAACTGGTAAGGTATTGAAATTAATATTTAATATTTATGTAGGTTAAAGTAGTAAACTACTACACTCTTAATGGGTTATCGATTTACCCTCTAACCCACTAAAATTACGCAAACTGGCAAACATTACTAGTTTATTATTCAATATGGTTATAGTTCCAATTAGTTACTATGTGTGGTTATAGTTTAATATAATTTGCTATTAATTATGGGATCCAAGAACGAATTGTATATTGAAAGAAAAATAGTCTTTCCCTTATTTGTATACTCATTTATACAAATCTAATATTATCTCTCCTCTCTCCATTCTCTAATTCTCTCCTAAAATCACTCATACATATTGATTTTGAATTTCGAAATCTACTTTCTCCCTCCTAATCATGGCATCATAATTCAAGGTAATTGCCTAGAATGGGTTTCAACTCTTTTTTTTTTTTTTTTTTTTTCGTTTGTATATGATTTATGCTTGTCTTCCCCCCCCCCCCCCCCCCTCAAAAATCTATCTCCAATCTTCAAATTTTCAAATTTTTCAGAAAAAAATGGATGAAGGATTTTGGATTACTAGAGGTATACCATTACATGTCAAATTTGTTGATGATCCACCATTGTTTTCGTTGGATCTAACTCAAGCATTCTAATATATTGCAAGATATGTTGCTAAATCTAGACCGAAAGAAGAAATTAGATCCATTAAAGATATTTGGATCCAAGAACCGAAATGACCCAATTAAGCTACAACAAATTTTGAAATTTTTTCAAGCAAAACATAGAAGCAGAAACGTTGAGGAACAAAAGTTTGATGGTTCAACAAGGATGAGGAGTTCAATTTGTTTTATTGTTAATACATGTTTTAAGTATTGTTTCGTGAGTTGTATTTGTATCAATAATTTTTATATGATATTATATACGATTTTCTAAGATTTTTATTTATATCAATGTTATTGTATATTTTGTATTTATATTAATGGTATTTATACTTGTCATTTTTATTGTATATTTTCAGGTATAATATACAATTGCTTATTTGTATATATGCATCAATTGCATATATACAAAAAATTATCAATTACGTCTATATAACTAGTTGTCTAGCATCTATCATATGTATATTTTATATGATTGAATCTTTTAATAATTGTCTAGCATTTAATATTTGTATATATTATACGATTGAATTTGTTAATGATATTTATCTACATTTTAATTTGTATATCAAATGATAGATGTATTTGTCGTTTTTAGAAATAATATATACTCCATTGATTGTATCTATATATGCATCAGTTGTATATACACCAATAGTTCTCTAGCATTTATCCTTTGAATATCTGATACGATTGTATATGTTCATAATAATTATATATATTTTGATTTATATATTTCAAAGTTCATTAATCTTTTTTTGTTTCAAATGAGTAACTAGAAAGGAAGAACTAAATTCAATTATTAATTTTAAATTGAAAAATATTTGCTACTGTACTATGAATGAAGAAATCAAACCAAATTTTGATTGTTAAAACCAATAAATGAAGATCAGAGTTTTAAGGGAGAATTTTATAGCTTGAAGAGTCCATTTTGTTAAGAAATTATAAGGAAATACACTTAGCATGAATATATCATGGAATATTTTCTTTTTTAAAACTGATTTTTTCACATTAATTAAGGATTAATTAATAGTTGTATTTTGTTACCGCATTTACCGCCAATGTAGTCATTATTTTAAAAAATAAAATTTTGTATAAAAATAAAACAAAAAAGAGATATATACAAATCTAAGGCTCCATAGCAAATTAAACTTGAGGAAATTTCATAAATAGCTAAGAGATGAAATTTAATAACACTCCTTAGCTATAGTTTGCCTAATTACGCTCCATAAATATAGTTTCATTTGCTATGCTAATTTTTAATTGTATAATTCGTTGTTTATAAAAATAAATTATACAAATTAGGTTTATACAAATAACATATTATATACAAATATTTGTATTGTACACAAACTAATAATATATATAAATAAGTAATTGTATATATGTGTTAAAATTATACAATTGATTCGTAAAAAGTATTTTGGGTATAGCAAGGAAAAATATACGACTAAAAATAATAAATAATATATAGAACCAAACACCAAACATGGAAGTTTGTATATACACAAATACGTATAGATATGTACAGTATAATAACAAAATTATTAATATGTATAATACATAAATATATACAAATCAATATATAAAAATACTTGCGATTCTTCATAGCAAATTTCATTAAACTGTAGTCGGGATTCATAATTATATGAAACTATAGTTGTATTAAATAACACACTACACACTACTAATGTTTGCCAATTCACGTAATTTACTTTTTTTTTGTTGTAATAAGGCCACATAATTCAAGTTGTAGTTTGAAGATATTTCACAAATAGGTTACTTTGTTGTTGATTTATCATATATAGCAATATTTTTGACAATTAAGATGCGTGACATATAAATTTCTGAAATTTACGTTATATCTCAGATACAATCTTTTGAAATTTGAGTTGTATAACTGATATATCAATTTTGTTGTATTTGTTCATCCAATTTTATTGTAGTTTATTTGCTAAATGTAGTTGGATACATTGTATCTATTTGTACAACCTAGTTGTATCAATACTTTCTCAATTTTGCTAAATATAATATTTGGAAAAAGTAAAAATCTTTCATGGTATAGGAAAAAGTGCAAAAATCATAATCCATCTTTTGGTCTAAAAATCCCCTTCTACTCATCTTTTTGGTCTAAAATTATCCTTCCATCCACCTTTTTGGCTCACTTACACCCTTGCAACTAACAACACTCTTTTTTTTTTTTTACAAAAAATACTTATTATGTGTCATTTTCTTATTGAATGAAATAAAAATCCACCTCTATTAATTTTTCCCGTAATTTATCCAAATCAAAACAATATATCTTTTCAAGATCCAAAAAATATATTTTTTTAAATCTAGTAATTTCTATTTTCTATAGCTTTTTTTTTTTTTTAAAAAATTGTTTTAGATAATTAAAATATTTTTAAAATATTAGTCATGCCACAATTATGGGGACATATCATATTATCATAAATCCTAAACAACGTTTTTTTTTTTTTTTTTTTTTTTTTAAATGATCATTTAATTTTTTTTTACTAATAATCTCTGTAACAACTCATTGAAAAGAAGAAAAATATATAGATATTGTAGGTCGTAGCCTGTAGGAAAAATAAAAACAGGAAAAGAGAAAAAGTATAATATATTATGAATAAGATAATATTATTATGATCATAATATTATTAGTTTTTTTATGATATATTAATTATTTATATCGTATTTAAAATTTTTAATGTAATTGATTAAATCTTAGCTGTTAATTTTTCCTTATGCCATGTGTCTTCAATCCAAGTAATAACTTGGGAAAAATAGAGAAAAAAATTGAGAGGAGTCGGATAAAATAAAGCTACAACAAATATAAAAAACTATTAGATTTATTTTATAAAAAAATAAAAATAATTGAGGTCTTGAAGAAGTATATTCTTTTTGGCTTAGATAAATTATGGGGGAAAATCTAGTTGAGATGGAGCTTTTGTTTCATCCAATGACACATAATAAATATTTTTTTTTTTAAAAACAAAATAAAGATAGAGTTGTTAGTTTCAAGGGTATAAGTGAGCTAAAAGGTGAATGTAATGGTATTTTTAGACCACAAAGATGAGCAAAAGTGTATATTTAGACCAAAAGATGGATGAAGAGTATTTTTAGATCTTTTCCTATAGTTCAAAGGTATTTTTGATCCTTTTTCGTATAATATTTTAGGTCAAGTCGCTCGATGCTCTGTAGCATAACAACATTTGTTTGGAGGGACTCACACACTATTTAATTTATTTGGATACACTAATACAATCCAAATACATTTTCAGATACAATATTCATTTGAATGAATTAACAAAGTACTCTAATTTTGCTGGATACACATTCTAAATTTTGTTGGTTACATTGATACAATCCAAAAAATCATAAACAACTTCAAAAATCACGAAGTTCTTAGGCATAACTAAAATAAAATAAAATTGGATACACATATTCCGTACACATTTAAAAATCACAGGATACAAGCAAAAAGCTACAAGAGTCGAGTAGTGGCAATCATCAACGAAATCAAGCAAGGTCATTGAAAAAAAAACAGTGTACATCCATATCAATAGCAAGCAACAGATTCAAGATACAACCACGAGATACAATTTTATTTTCCTTCATCCTTGTCAAGATTTTATTTGACCTCTCTTCTTTCAACAAGTCAAATCATGAGGGCCCCTTCTCCCTAAGAGGAATAAAAACATGATAGATGTTCATGTCCAATTCAAATAGTCATTCATTAGAGAAAGAAAAGAGAGGGAGGGCTCGATAATGGAGAACAAGGAAAGAAAGAAGATGAGTCGTTCGTCGAAGAAGAAAGGAAAAGCTAAAAGGAGGGGTCGGTAGTGAAGAACATGGAGAGAATAAGAAGATGATGCTGAGGGTCGTACTATAAGAATTGAATTATTATTGACAAAAAGTCGATCAAGACTTTTATAACAAAACCTTTTTGTATATTTGAAACGTTTATTAGTTCAAATGTGTTTGCATCTTTTAGAACATAAAATTGTAATTTGATATGAATTTATTGAAAGAATACCAAAATTAAGAAAAGCGTGAGAGATTTAAGCTATTGCTTCTCTCTTTTTGGAGTTACTTATCACAGTTTCCTCATCAACTATTTACCCACATAAAAATATATCAAAATATTTGTTATATAAAATAAAAAAGAACTTCATAACATAAATCACTAGAAAAGTTACTATTACAAGGTCGAATCTACCGGGAATTGTCTAAGATTATCCCAATTTAAATTATTAAAATTGTGACTTGTGAGCACTATATAGAAAAATATTAATATAGTTATTATTTTTAGAAATTCATATAAAATGAATATTTATTAAAACTATGATATATACATGATTTGGTGAGCCACTATCAATCTATACATACAAAAAGTAAAATATGATGATAAATAAAACATGGATGCTCTATGAATTACTCTGAATTTATCACTTTACTTTTATTCACCATCACTATTTAATAGAGCAACTCTAATGTTGATAAAGTAAAAATCTATTTTGTCCGTTACATAATCGTTTTAACTATTCATATTTGTGATCCTTTATCTCGTAGTAATCCTTCCTTAGGTTACAACGCTATCATTAATCCTTTGATCCTTTTTGTGGGATACAATCATACTGATAATTCATTTAACTATACGAGTTGATATAATACATTGTTTCAAATACAATACTTCTTGTTGCACCCTACTTAAACATTATACTATAAATATTTTCTTCTTGATTAAAAGAGTATAAAATTCATCTGTCCAGATTTAAGTGATATTTTTGTTTTTTGAGAATCAAATTTTGATCAATATTCTTTTAAACATTTGATGTAAGACAAATCACAACTTTTAATACTTTTCATATACAATTTCTGAATATCTAATTAGTTTCAATTGATAAAAGTTAAAATATAGCGTTCTTGCCAAAAATAAATAAATAAAAAACATCTACGATATCTATTTAACTTACATATCGGATAACTATTCGGTGCACTATCATACAAATGAAACACCTGATGCACACCAGATACAGCACAATAAAGCCTAAGATTCTCCGACAAATTTTATTTTCACAAATCCAAATCCCCGCACTAAGTAGAGGAGCTAGGTTTTTATTCTTCAAGGTTTCTACTTTATTCCTTTTTCACTCTCTGTTATATATCAAATTTATTTCCTTTTTTCAGTTGTAAATTGCTCTTTAAAGTGTAGAGAGAAGAAAAGATGGGGAATGCTTATTGGAATCGTCAAGCGCAGCTTCCTCGATCCGCTGGATTGCTCAAACAACAACACGTTGAACATGGTATGAAAATGTTCTATTTTTTGGTAGCTTATATTTGGTTAGGAGGCAAAATGATTTTTTTTTTTAATAATTGTTCATGTTGCTTTGAAATTGGATTGTAATTATTGCTTAAATTGCTAGAAATTGTGGAATCTTAAACCATTTCTAATTTTTCAGTCATGGAGAACTACATTTAGACATTTGAAATAGTTTAAGTTGTAGATTGATAAGTGATAAGATTTTCAAGAAAGAGAAATTTGTTGAAATTTAGATGGAAATGTTTTTGTAGGATATGTTTGATTTTTGTGAATTTTGGAGACAGTAAACAAGCTAAGTTCAATTGAACAAAAATAATAAATACATTTGGATTCAAAATTTTCATTAAGGAGGTTTGAAAATGTAAATGTAGTACCTAAAATTTATACTTGAAATCTCAAGGTGAATTTTGAACCCCTTTAACCATCAAACCAATCTCTACTCTAGTGTTTAGGGAAGTCAAAATCTATGCGTGTGTAAAATAAATTAGTTACCATATATCTATTGAGTAACTTTTTGCCGAGGGAATTAAGGTGAACACCCTCCCACCTCCTAGATCTGCTCATGATGTAATTTTTTTTAATAGAGATGTCAATAGGGTGGGTGAAGCCTTGACTTGCTACATGTTCAACTCACCCTGCCCCATTAGCCTATTTTTCTATTTTTTTAACCTGCCCTATTTAACCCTGCTCCCCATGTTCAACTTTTTTTACTTTTAAGTTTGCAACTGTGCACTTTTTTTCCTACAATTCAAATCATTTTAATTATTATCATCCAATGGTTTGGGGTAATTGCAAATACGGTATGTTTTGAGATTTCATATCTTCTTCTTACTTGATTTAAATTTGATACATTCTTTACTTCTTTATCAAGTGTTCAAATTCAAAGTAATTAATTAGGATCCAAATAGGAATTAGAGATTAATGTTGCTTGGAAGTTGTTTGAAATTTTGTGAAACCATAATAAAAATCTAAAAGTAACCTGCTCTATCAACAATAAATTTTTAAAATCTGCACTCTTTCTTGCCCTGCCCCACAAAATCCTAACCTGCCATGCCCCTCATAGCTCAAAACTTGTCCCGCTCTGCATCTGCTCAGCCCTGCCCCGTTGCCATCCCTAGTTTTGAATCCTTATGGTGCAAGGGGTTTCAGAATTTCATTTTGTCACTAGTTGAAATACTAGGTATTGTATTCTTGCATTTTTAATCTTTTTATTAGGATTCTTGGCATCGACATTGCTGGAGATAGATGGATTGAAAACATCAAAGAGTCTAGTGATGATGCCTTCTGGTAATAAATCTATTGAAACACAAAAACATTGGAAGACTAGAGGTTTGTAAAGCAATTATCTTGAAAATGGTAAGATTTGACTCTTAAATAGTTAGGTTAATCCTAAATTTTTTCCTAGGGGGCTAGAGTTTACACCCTCCCCCCTCCCTAGATCTGCCACTGATGTAAGTTTCTAAATCTCCATGGCTTTAGGGAAAATTTTAATCTAGTGTCACAAATTTGATTACTAGGTGTTGCTTGTATTTTTAATGCCTTTGCTAGGATTCTTCGCTCCGACACAGCTAAAGACAGACATATTGCAAATATCGAAGAGTCTAGTGGTGATGTCTTCTGGTAATAAATCTTCTTTTATGTAGGTTCTCAGTGCATGTATTGAAACACAAAAACATCAGAGAGTGGAGGTTTATAGAGCAATTATCTTGGAAATTGTAAGATTTCACTCTTAAAAAGTTAGGTTAATCCTATTTTTTTCTGAGGGTGCTCATGTTACCATCCTCCTCCCTCCCCAGATCCGCCGCTGATGTAAGTTTCTGAATCCCTATGGCATTAGGGAAAAAATAAATTTAGTAGTAAAGGGGTTTCAAAATTACATTTTGTCACAAGTTTGAATACTAGGCATTGCATTCTTACCATCTTTTATTCATTTTATTAGGATGCTTTATGATACGCCCAAATTACACCTCCAAAAGAAGTATAAAGCAATCATTGTTCAAAAAAAAGAATTCAAAAAAGGTTAAGATTGATCCCATGAGGAATGAGGTTTAGACTTAATTATTTGTTAATTGTACTTTTAATCAACTTATTTCCTTAAAGGGGGGGGGGGGGGCGGGGTTGAGTAACAAAGTATTAATTGAATGATTGTTAGTAACAAGTATCAAAGTAAGCAGAATTTTCGTTTGCAAGAATCAATAGAAGATGCAACTAGAGTATTTGTGTTCCCCACAAGTCCTTAACTCAGTAAACCTTATAGTAGTAACCTTGTCTAGTGTTTAATATGTAAGATCTGTAAGTTAGATATCACCTAAATGGTTGATCCCCTAAATAAGTGAATTTCACCATGCAACTTGATCCATCTACGGGTGTATGCTTTGTTAACCCTTGCCCTTGACCCCAGATTAACTATCCCTTAACTATCCCTTGGTCCATTCAAGCTATTAGATAAGGGTTGGTAGCCTCAAATCTACGTTGTATAATCTATTTTTCCATTCGTTACCCCCTTGGTCCGGCGAGCATCAATAAGACGAGTTCTAACATAGGCCTCCGTTAAAAAGAAATCAAAACAAAGAGAAAAAAATACATGCATGAACACTATTCAAGAATTACTAGTTATTAGGTCTACTTTGTTTATTCCTCATGGTTCCCACAATCCTAGTTATGGAATCAACTATTTATGCTTGGGTGATCATAATTCATATTAATTTGGTTAAGATAAATCATGAACTTACAATTAGAATAGTTGAATTTCAAAATCCTGAATTGAAGTTGCAAAATAACGATAAAGATCAGTGATATAATATAAACCAAAGGATTTAAGAATAAAATGTAAAAGTGGTTCACAAGTTAATTCTCAACCACAAAAATCTGAACCCTAAAAAATAAACATAGGGAAAATATTTATAAACATCTAATCCTAAATAAAATAAACTAGGAAAACTAAGGAAAAACAAGATTCGATAGCAGTTTCTTTGACCCATGACCTACGGACCGTAGGTCCTTCTACGGGTCGTGAAGTCCATCCATGGAAGCAATCTTCGAATCACATCTTCATGATTCTTTCTGCGGATGGGACCTATGGTCCCTAGACCATTGTACAATCTGTCATTCTCTCTCATAGTTCAAGTACTGGTACTCAATTCTCTAGTGTCTTCTACACAATTGTCTTCAAAATATGTTGATCCTTTCTATAAGTTCCCCTTACGGCTTGTAGAAGTTTTTTCGACTCGTAGGTTGACTCGTGGAATCCCAAAAACAGTTGCTAACATTGTATCTTCAATCTCCATTGCCAAAACCTAATTTTCTGCAAAATAAAGACAAAATACCATCTAGTCTACTAACAAATTCTCAAAAGACATGTAGGACTTCAAGTTTAAAACATTACAAGAACCGTAAATACGCCATACGTCAACATCCCAAGCTTAAAATCGTTGCTTGTCCTCAAGCGACACTACTATCACATATCGACACTATGTAAAAGAAGATTAAGAATCTATGACACTCATATGGTCTTTTTCAAACAAACAACCTCCATTTTTTCATTCGAAATGCATTGTAATCATTTAGTGTTTCACAAGCAAACACATGTGAATCAATTCATGACATTACTGTACCAACAGACAAATTCACATACACAAACAACAGTCACCAAGATAATGACTTTTTGACAATATCACTTGTGCTCTTTCGCAAAGAAGTCATGTTTTCAGATAGATATCAAGATATTTTTCAAGAACAAGGACTCGGTATACATGCACAATACCATAAGTTTGTCCTTGTTTTCAAACTTAGACTCTCGAATACTTAAATTAGGATCACTAAAGGGATTTCTTGGCTTGTAACTTAGGCTTAGGATAAGGTGTGATATATTTTAGATTTATAGTGTCTTTTTAACCCCCTTGACATTACATTGACTCATTTCCATTTTTTGACAATCAATACTCATTCCACCCATATTCTCTTTCACCTCAATTTTTCATGAACGCTCGGGTGCTGCTTTCGCTTTTATTTTCTTATTTTTTTTCAATCTTTTCTTCTTATTTCATTTACTTCTTTTTCTTTTATTTTTCGCGGCCACACTCAATTACTTTCCTTTTTCTTGTTACACATTTCTTTTCATACACCTTTCTTTTCTCGTCTTCCTATATAAAGCCACCCTCAACATAGGTTTTTAGCATGAGTTGAGGTGCACAATGTCCAACGAGGACCAGATCCAAAACAGAGGTTATCATTTAGAATGGGGAGGTTAATTGAGTAATTCAATAAAAGATCTATTTTAAAGCTCAAGTATTTGGATCGAAGAGTACAACTTCATTTGGTCGATTGTTTTTAGGCTAAGTGGATTGTTATCAACAATGGCGCGCCTATGATCCTTTTCTAACAAATAGTTCAATTGTCCTAGCAAGAATAATAGGAAAATTTCTAGATTTGCAGATACCGTCAGAATTAGCAATGACTTTACAACTCACATGACACAAAGTTTCATTGTCAAGTATCAATGTATGCCGTTCATGCTTTAGCTTAAGTTTTGTTATCCTATCAGTTCTTGTCATGTCATACAAAGATCCTACAACCTATCAGCAAAACATATATAACACATCAAGTTTGGAGGGATATCATTTTTCAACAATCATTTACCATCATGACCTTTTCTTCCTAATCTTCTTTCATATTATACGATATATCCTAAACATGTCGATTCAACAGAAATTAAAAGGTCCTCAAGGAAAAAGTACAAACGCAAGAAAACCCTAAGAATAGATCCGAGTGTCTCGGTAATTCAGACTTTACCTAGATGCTCATAAGCAATTTATCCTACTCCCACTTGAAAAATTGTGCAATAACCTCAATTCACTAAAAATATAAAATAGAGAGTGAAGACAAACGTGTGGCGACTAAGCGCAATGTAATAACTAAATAGAGGTGGTCTCAATGGTATGGAACGCGGTACCATCTCTCGAGCTCAAAGCTCCAATACTCTGCTACATCTCCTTATCTATATGTGTCTCTTTTGGTTGAATAGAAGCATGTCTAGCCTCCTCGAGTGCACGACCCTCTTTCTTCGATGTTCTATATATAGACTCCTCCACAATGTCGGTATTAACAAGTGTTCATTTCCAATCGCACGCAGAGATATTCATCACCAAAAAGATCAATTAACACATCTGATGGGTTCAGAAGTAAGGGACTAGGAGGTGGATGTGGTGGTGCATCAGTCAAAGCGATCACCTCAAAATGGAGCCGATCTAGCTTAGTCCTAAAACTTTGCATATCTGCCCTCAGGGAGGCCTGGGGGCGTGCCAATATCCTCAACTCAAATGCATCGAGCCTCCCTTGTATGGCTCAATTTTTCTCATTCATAGAGGTTTTCATCCTCGGTTCAAACTTCATAATCGCAGACCAATCCCATGGTCTAATTTGCTGAAGTAACTGAGTTAACTGGGCATCAATATGAGTTTCCTCTACTCTAGCCTTTGAAATTGATTGGCCGACACTTTGTATGAATCTAGTGCATCAATTGTGGTGTGCTCTTAGAAAGTCTGGATGTAGACTGTAGGAGTAGCCTCTATCGACTCAAAAGTGGCGGGTTTCCACTATGGAATATCTCCATCTTTGTTATGCACATTATTTTAAGGTCACTGCCATTCACAAAAGCCCATCTACGAACCGTAGTAAGTTCCACGATCCGTATGTGGGCTTTTTAGGATGACTCAACACTTGTACAATTTTACGAAACATACCTGGGGTCTATGAGCACAAACTACGGACCGTAGGATTTACTACAATTCATAATGTTCACTTGTAGACTTAAAGATACAGCTGTACTGGGACTTAGGTTTCTATGGGCACCATCTACGATTCATTGAATGAATTACAACTCGTATGTGGGACCCGTATAACAAATCCTTTATGAACTAATTTATCCAAGATTTTACGCGTAGGGTCTATGGTTTGTCAAATGTTTTATGGCCCATAGAACCCATATGTAGAAAACTTGTGCACTTAGATTTTTCCAGATTTTCCTTTTGATCCATGCACATATAAGAACCATTAGGCTTATCTTTTCTTTTTCTTGACTCTATTTGACACGAAACCTAACTTAGCCTAGAAACTAAAGCTAAAAAGAGAAAAATGCAAGAAAATAATAATCAAACTATACATCTTGGGTTGCCTCCCAAGCAATGCTTGATTTAATGTTGTGGTACGACACATGCTCCTTAGTTATTCAGACTTCACCAAAAGCGTATACTTCACCTACCTTAACTTTTTCTACATTTCCCATATAGAGCTTTATCCTTTGCCTGTTCACTTTGAACTTCGTTCCATCTTCATTCTCTAATTCAACCACTTCATATGATAATATATACTTAAACTACTTGGAATGGTCCCAACCATTTCGACTTGAGTTGGCCAGATAATATGCGCAACCTTGAGTTGAAAAGAAGGACCAAATCACTAGTGTAAATTCTTGCTTTTCGATCTTTTAGTCGTGATATTCTTCATTCTCTCTTTGTACAAGGCTGAACTTTCATATTCTTTTAGGCAAAACTAATCAAGTTTAGGGTTTAGGGTTCTCATTCAACCTTTAATTTGATGCAACCCCCCAATCTAGATTAAGCTTCTTGAATGCCCACATGACTTTGTGCTCTAGCTCTACAAGCAGATGAAAAGACTTCCCAAACACAATTTGGTAAGGAGACATACATATGGTAGTCTTGAATGCAGTTTGATTTGCCCATAAAATATCATTAAGCTTTCTCCACCAATTTGTTATGTTCGGATTCACAGTCTTTGCTAGGATTTCCTTGATCTCCTTTTTTGAAACTTCAACTTTCCCACTAAACTACGAATGGTAAAGAGTTGCTACGCTATGTCAAACATTATATTTCTCGAGAAACGCCTTGAACAACTTATTATAGAAGTGAGATTTCCATCGCTGATTATTATATGCGGTGTACAAATCTGGAGAAAATATTTTGTTTATGAAAAACGGTGACACTCTTTCTTTTATTATTTGAAAGCGCAACAACTTCCACCTATTTAGACACATAGTCAACCACCACAAGTATGTATTTTATCTTATTCAAACTCACAAAGGGACCCATAAAGTCATGTCTCTAGACATCGAACAATTGAATCACCAAAATCAAAGTGAGTGGGAGTTTATGCTTCCTTGAAATATCTCATTTTCTTTGACAACGATCACACAAACTGACAAAATAATGAGCATCTTGATGAATAGTCGGCCAATAGTACCCAAATTGCAAAATCGTGTAAGTAGTTTGAATACCACTATGATGACCTTCAAAGGAAGACGAATAACATGCCTCTGATGTATTCATCATCTCAATCTCAGGTCTACAATGATGAATAATCGCATCAGCACTAACACAAAACAAGTAAGGCGCTTTAAAAAATAACTTCTTCACATCAGATATAAACTTTCTACATTGGTGAAAAGACAAATCTGAAGGCACCACATCACTCGCCAAGAAATTGAAAAAATATGTGAACCATGGAATCAGATCAAGTGAAACCACGAAGACTTGCTCATCTAGAAAAATATTATCTATTTCAACCCCATTTTCTAACTTCAATATCACTTCTTCTTCTAATCTGGAGAATTGATCAACAACTTGATTCTCGGTCCCATTTCTCTCTCCAATCTCAAAATCAAATTCTTGTAGCAATGATACCAAATGAATTAGTCGTGCCTTAACATCATGTCACTGTGTAGTTTCTTTGAGCTAAATTTAGAGGTTTGCTTGCATAATATATGGGATGAAGAATCTTCTCACATCTTTGTCCTAACACTACTCCCAACGCCATCCCACTCGCATCGTACATGACTTTGAACAATTGTACTCAATCCGATGAAATAATGATAGGTACATAAATCAACTTCTCTTTCAATCCCTTAAACACATTCAAGCACGCCTCATCGAAAACAAACTTCATCTCTTTCTCAAGCAACTTGCATAATGGGTGAGCGATGTTAGAGATTTTTTTGATAAATTTGCAATAAACGCCAGTATATAAAACTTCTAACACCCTTCACGGAGATAGGTGGGGGAAATTTTTCAATCACCTCAATTTTAACTTGATCAACTTCAATGCCTTTGTTGGAGATCTGATGGTCAATAACTATGTCTTCTTTCACTATGAATTGGCATTCTCCCAGTTTAGTACAAGATTGCATTCTTTAAATCTTTTTAGTACATCACCCAGATGAGCAAAATAATCATCACACGAGCCTTCTACAACAGAAAAATCATCCATGAAAACTTCAACTGTGTCTTTCATCATGTTTGAGAAAATGGACATCATGCAACGTTGAAAAGTCATCCACACATTACACAGTCCGATGACATCTTCTTGAAAGCAAACGTCCTATATAGACAAGTGAAAATGGTCTTCTCTTGGTCTTCAGGGGCTATAGAAATATAAATGTAGATTGAATACCCATCCAAAAAGTAGTACCATCTTTTACCAGCAAGATGATCTAATATTTGATCCATGAACGACTTTGGGAAGTTCTCTTTCTCTTTTCGTTCATTCAACTTGCAATAGTCCATGTATACTCTCCAACCAGTGACTGGCCTCATAGGAATGAACTCATTTTTTACATTTGGAACCACAGTGATTCCTCCTTCTTAAGAACATATTAAAAAGGGCTTACTCATTACTGTAAGGAATTAGATAAAACACTCCAGCATCTAACTACTTGATGATTTCCTTCTTGACGTCTTCTTGAATAGGTGGATTTAGTCTCTTTTGTTACTCAATACTTGGTTTACAATCATACATAGTTGAATTTTATGAGAACATATCCCTAGTGAAATGTCTATGATGTCAGCATTAGTCCATCTAATTGCCCTCTTGAAGTGCCTCAACACAAATGTCACCTTCGATTAAATCTGCAGAAATGATGACTGATAAAGTATTGTTTTGGCCTATAAACACATACCTCAAGTGAGATGGGAGAGCTTTGAGTTCTAACTTCGGAGGTTAATCAATGGATGGTTTTATAGGCGGGTTCTCTCTATTCTTCAAATCCAAATCTAGTTTCTTTGGTACATAACTAAACTTCCCCAATCCATCAAGTGCATTTACCATTTGGTCATACTCCTGAATGTGTTCGTTATCAAAATTCATAATCAATGCCACTAGCGCCTCGACACCTAGTCTTTCTTCAATTGGCACTTTAGGATACTCTTCAATATTAAAGTTATGACGGACACCACGTTGAGATCACTTTGATGCTTCAATGACAGACAAATGTTAAAAGTTACCTATTCATTATTCAACCTACACTTCATTTGTCCTTTCTCTATATCAATTAGAGCACAGTCGGTTGTAAGGAATGGTCTCCCTAAGATGATGGACACTTTAAAATCAACCTTGCAATAAAAATCACAAAGTACGTTGTCATGACCCGATTACTCAAGTCGTGATGGCATCTACTATATCCCGCCAGTGGGTAAGCCAACCCGAAACCCAGAACGACTAGTAGTGGGTAAAAGGGCAGAAACTAAACAAGAGTATGCAAAATTTAAGATAACAATATAAATAGGTGAAAGCAAACCAAAACATATATATACCAATAAAGATTCCTCCCAGAACCTGGAAGTCACTAGTACAGAGCTACTACCAAAATGAGTACAAGTCCTAAAAGTGGACCACAAAAACTAGACTCTCTCGAAAGGCAAAAGACAAGTTTATGTATACAGATGGAGACTAAAGTAGTACAAAACTCCGCGTGCTCACCTCCATCTCTGGATCAGACTGCTCCAAGCTCGATATCAACGCTGACCACTGGTGTTTGGGCCTGCATCACGAAAACAGATGCAGAGCGTAGTATAAGTACTAAAATAACACGTACCCAGTAGGCATCATAGGCCGACTGAACTTGAAAAGTAAAAGCAATATGAAAAGAAGGAATAACACAAACAAAGGTCAAGAGTGGAAGTCTAAGTAAATAATGGAATGCACACGAGTGTAGTAAGAACTAACTAAAGTAGTCTATAAGCTAACTACACCTAACTGGACCCCCATAAGCCTAGAAGGTACACTCGTGCGCAGGTTTAAATAAAAACCCGAACGGACCTCCATAAGCCTGACGAGTACACGGAATAACTATAACTAAAGAGAACTGTATTTAAGAACCAAAGACCGGAGAAGATCGAACCAGAACCTTAACCCCAATTTGTAGAATCTGATAGTACAGAGGTCGAACCTCAAACCAGAAGCTCACCAGAAGTACCCAAGTAACCAATCACAACTATCAAGTAACTGAGGCCGGACCTCTAACCAGATGCTCTATATAAGTATCCAAGTAACAAATCACAAATATCAAGTAACTGAGACCGGACCTCTAATCGGATGCTCTATATAAGTATCCAAGTAACCAATCATATAGATCAAGTAACTGAGGCCGGACCTCTAACCGGATGCTCTATATAAGTATCCGGGTGATCAAGGCCAGACCTTGAACCGGATACTCTTCGAAAATATCAATGAGGTCGAGGCCGGAGCTTGGATCTAGATACCCGATAACGGTGCCAATGTAGCTACTGAAAGAGTCCCAATCGATCCAAGAATGCCATCCACACTTAGCCAATCAATGTAGGTCCTTAGAACCAAATCGAAAACCAACTTCAAATTGCGGAGCATATCCCAATGTCGTCGACGTAACTCGTGAAACCGTAGTATTGGAGAAACAAGGATAACTATCATCGAAGTAAGCGTATCGCCTAGCTAAGGCCCAAACTATTAGACTCAAGTCTGCTACACCAGTCTACAGGGATCTAAGCCGGCCAAGCAACGTCGGAACAAAACTAAAGCCTATCGGTTCCGAATCATGCATTTCTAAGGCAAGCCCTACTTAAACTTAAACTAAGGCCCAAGATACTTCAAATAAACAGTAATCAAGCATACAATTACTCCACATAGCAAGGAGGGTCAATTAGTAACACATAGCATGCTCACAGTTACCCGATAATCACCAAAATCAAACCTAACATGGCTGAGATATCAAGTATCAAAATTTCCCAAAATCAAGCTCACAAAAGGGGTCGTGGCAGCAGGTATTTCATGAAATTTACCTCAAACGGAGACCCAAAATCAGTTTCCGAGCTCACCAATACGTTCTTTGCGAAAAAACCCCATAGGATAGACCTTCGAATCACTAAAATCGGACTTGAAATGAGGGAGTTAAGACATTTTAAGGTTTTAGAACAAGTGCTGATTTTTCTGCATTAATACACTAGATTTTCAGCATTTTTCGGAAACTTAAAAACTCCGACGGGGCACTCCGAACTCGTTCGGTGCCTCGTGCATGCAAACGAGATATACAACCATACCAAATTTGACATTTCAGACTCAATGGCGCAGTCGAAATTTCCATCAGAGATCATCTCAATAAAAAGTGTCCCCCTCCCAAAGGCCAATTTTAACCAAAATCCACCGAGGGGCTCGGAATGAGTCCAGAGGCCTCGGGAGTCTAACGAAAGGTCGTTCTAGACCAAATTCGACATTCCAAAACTAACCATGCTAATGGAATTTTCATCCGAGCGTGTTTTCCAAGAATGTTTACCAAAGTCAACCTTAGGCCAAATTTCAAAGGCTAAAACGCCTAATGGTCCAAACTTGCATCGAAGGCCTCAATACTCGTGTCAACCATGCTAATAGCCTAATTTAGCCTTTTTAGAGCTGATGGAACCGTCAAAATTCCATTATGAGGTCGTTTACCTAACGTTTTGACTAAAGTCCACTATTTAAGTTTCCAAAGCTCCAAAATAGGGAAACGTGCATAAAACCCATACGAACTACTAGGAGAACGAAAAGTCAGTGCCAGCAAGTCATAAATGACTTGGGGTCACTATAGGAATGCTCTAAATGATGAAAAGGAGGCATTAAGGCAAAAACTACTTGGAGGGTCATTACATCCGTATGGAACATAAAAGCTTTAACCTTAACTAGAACATCATGAAGGACACCATGGTTTCTTTACGGTGTGATCCATCATAAGTAACTGCATTGCAGTCGGTTTGGGGACTCCTAAACCCAACTTTCTGAACACTGATAAAGGCATCAAGTTTATTCTTGCATCTAAATCACATAGAACTTTAGCAAAAGGTAATGCACCAATTGTACATGGAATTGTGAAAGCTCCAAGATCCTCCTTCCTCTGCACTAATGATCTAGTGTCTATGACACTACAATGTTGCAACTTATCATCCCCTTCAAAACTAGCAGCCCTCTTTTTAGTCACTAGATCCTATGAAACTTTGTATAGCCCAACATTTGTTCTAGAGCTTCAATAAGAGGGACCTTCAGTGAAAATTGCTTCAACATAGAAATGAACTTGCGATACTTACCTTCATCTGTTTTCTTGACTAATCTTTGAAGAGAAGAGGGAAGAGGTCCAGGCATGTGAATAATCTTATGAGTGACTTTCTATTCTTCCTCGAGTTGATCCTTTGGTTCCCCCACATGTTCAACTTTGGTATCTTTGGGTTCCTTTGGACTTTCCACCTCTTTTGGCATAGGAGGATTTATGGTATGTTTGCCACCTCGTGTAGTGATTGTCCCACAATGCCCATCATTTTTAGATTTTGGACTGTATTGCTCAGAAGTGTACCTTTCTATCTTGGATTTATGAATGAGGAAATCTGACCCAACTGCTACTTGATCTGCTTGATGGATATAACATGTGATTCTAACTTCTAATTCACTCCTGATAGATCATTGCGTAATTTCTTAAAGTTATTATCATATGAGTCGAACCTTTTTATCATTGTGGTTATCATGTCTTCAGGCCTTACAAACCCTAATCCTCCATCTCTATTCCCTGGTGGAACATATGCACTACTCCTGCAGTTCTTTTATTATCTTTCATTACCAAATCACCTTCTATATCTTGACCCCGATTCGGTTATTATACCCATTCTGATTGTAATTGTTATCTCGATTATAGTTACCATTTCGATTATAGTTGCTGTGAATGTATTAGCCATTTTGATTAAAATTGTTCTCTCGATTGTAGTTCCAACCTTAATTTCCTTGACCTTTGCACTAAGAATCTTAATTAGAAGCATGGACGTTTATCTGAAAACCCTTTCACATCATTCACATAGTAAGCATTTTATTCATATCTATAATCATCCTGTGGTGGTGCTCTATTTTTTGGCAGTTGAACGCATTGACCGTTTCTGCACCGTGCCCTATATATTTCAACACCAAGCCAACCTCTGTTCTTAATTATGCCACATCTTGACACATATCCTCAGTTGCTTAGTTTAAGTGTTGGTTATCCTTTACTAAAAAAGTACTCCTTGAAGTTGCAGTACCTCTAGTAGACCATGATTTGTTTGTTTTGGAAACCTTTCCAAGTTTCTCCACAACTTGCTTAAATGAGTTCTCATGAATGATCCTCCCGTGATAGAGTCCACCATTGATTTTCCTTTTGTCATCCAATAGTTTATAAAATATCTCCATAAGTGACTCATCATCTATTTTGTAGTTAGGTACACTTCTCGTGTAGCATGTAAATCGTTCTTATGCGGTATTTATCGACTCTCCAAGTGTTTGCTCAAAGTTGTTGATTTCATCCTCAGTCTCAACTTCTTTGATAATGGGAAGTACTTATCTATGAATGCCTAGTGCATCTCAGTCCAAGTTGTGATTGAGTTGTATGAAAGTTCATATAGCTATAGAGTTGCATCCCCAATTAGTGGTATTGGAAACACACATAATCCAGTGACATCTATCTCCATGTCTGGCCTACCCATATTGTTCTGACATACACTAATGACTTTGCTAAGATGATCATATGGATCTTCAGATGGCAGAGTACTAGTGAACAATCATTTAGTTGTAAGCATTTGCATTATGTTGCTAGTGCCAACAAACTTTATCCAACTGGCAGTGGAGGTCACACGATGGCACCCGATGTTTTGATAGCATTATGATCAACCCGGTAGTTTTTTTGTACACCACCTTGTGATCTCTGTTTGGGTGGAGATTGATTTCTCGCTGTCGGTTGGTTGTTTTGGTTATTTCCTAGTACCTCTTCTCTGTGGGAAGATTTTGATGCTCAATCTTTTCTTCCATTCCGACTCGTTCTGCATCTCTGCTAAATTTTAATGCCCACTGGTGTAAGCCATAAGCCGAAGAGCTCGTTGAATTTCAGGATTGAACAAAATTAGGAGAATGCCTTGACTCAGCGTATTTTTGTTAATAAACTATAACTTAACCCATATGAATAAAACAAAAATAAAAACGTAAATCAAGAAATGATGACTAATAGTCCAATGATACAATTAGTCTAATCTAAAAGCCTTATTTCCTGACAACGACACCAAAATTTGATATGCCTAAATTACACATCCAAAAGAAGTATAAAATGGTCGTTGTTCAAATAAAGAATTTAACAAAGGTTAGGATCGATCCCACGAGGAATAAGTTCTAGACTTAGATTAATTGTTTGTTAATTGTACTTTTAGTCGAGTTATTTCCTTAAAAGAGGGAGAGGTTGAGTAAAAATATTAATTGAATGACCATAAATAATAAGTATTGAAGTAAACAGGATTTATGTTTGCAAGAATTAATAGAAGACGAAACTAGGTATTTGTGTTCCCCACAAGCAATTAACTCAGTAAATCTTATAGTAGTAACCTTGCCCAGTGTTTAACATGCGAAATCGGTAACTTAGATATCATTTAAATGGTTGGTCCCCTAAATAAGTGAATTTCACCACGCAACTTGATCCATCTACGAGTGTATGCTTTACTAACCCTTACCCTTGACCCCAGAATAGCTATCCTTTTGTCTATTCAAGCTATTAAATGAGGGTTGGTAACCTCCAATATTTGTTGTATAATTTCTTTTTCCATTTGTTACCCCTTGATCCAGTGAGTAGGAATAACGCGAGTTCTAACGTAGGCCTCCGTTAAAAAGTAATCAAAGTGAAGATCAGAAAACCAATACATGCGTGAACACTATTCAAGAATTACTAGTTATTAGATCTACTTTGTTAATTCCTCATGGTTCCCACAACCCTAGTTGTGAAATTAGTTACTCATGCTTGGGTGATCACAATTCATATTAATTTGGTTAAGATAAAACATGAACTTACAATTAGAATAGTTGAATTTTGAAATCCTTAATTGAAGTTGCAAAGTAACGATAGATATCAATGATATAATATAAACGAAAGGATTCACGAATTAAATGTAAAAGTAGTTCACAAGTTAATTCTCAACCACAAAAACTTCAACCCTCAAAAATAAATATAGGAAAAGTATTTATAAACATCTAATTCTAAATAAAATAAACTAGGGAAACTAAGGAAAAAATGGATTCAGTAGTACTTCCTACGACCCACTACCTACAGACCGTAAGTCCTCTTAATGGTCGTGGAGTCCATCTGTGGAAGCAGTCTACAAATCACATCCTCAGAATCCTTTCTATGGTCGGTAGACCATTGTACGGACCATTCTGCTCACTCGTAGTCCAAGTACTAAAACTCAATTCTCTAATGTCTTCTGTAGGCCTAGACCTATGACTCGTAGAATGTCCTACGACGCGTGGTCTTTGTTCCACAGTTGTCTTCAAAATATGTTGATCCTTTCAACAAGTTCTCCTTATGGTTTGTAGAAGTATCTTCAATTTGCGTTGGCAAAGCCTATTTTCCTGCAAAAATAAAGACAAAATACCATCAAATCTACTAACAAATACTCAAAAGACAGGCATAACTTCAAGTTTAAAGCATTACCAGTACCGTAAATCCTCGGTACATCATCTTATTGCGGTACAAACAGATTGAAAACATCGAAGAGTCTAGTGGTTGTTTTATCATGTCTCATGGTAATTAATCTCCTTTTATGTAGTTTCTCTATGCATGTATTGAAACACAAAAACATCAGGAGATCGGAGGGTTGTAGAGCATTATATTGAAAATGGTAAGATTTGGCTCTTAAAAAGTTAGGTTAATCAATTACTTAAGCTCTATGGACAAATTAATCATGATTTTATTGGTGTAGGTTTCTTAAGATATTTTGATCTTACCTATTGGCAAATAAAACTTTATTCTTTTGAGGGTAAAGTATATTCTATGCGAATAATATTCTGCATTCACTTTGTTTTCTGTTTCGATAAGCATATATGGTTTGATCATATTTCTTGGTAGTACCAGAAATTCCACAATCTGGGATGCCATCAGCTCATGAAGTGCATCATCACTTAGGAAGGAATAATGATCGTGAAGGAGGTCAAGTAGTGGACACACAATCAATTGGATTAGCAGATGATCGTGGTGTACCTCGAGTAATGGACACACAGTTAATCAACTCAGCATATGATCGTTATCTCCAGAGTTTGGTAATCACTGAAACTGGCACTGCTCCTATATTTTGTCATGGGCCAGAGCTAGATAGAGCAGGCGGTGGTGGTATACCTGCCCTTCTTGTTCGTGATCCCCTTCTATCAGGTCGTGGGCCAGAGCTAGCACCAAATGGAAGGCGGAGGGCTCGTGAAACACTACCTCTCCCTCCTGGTACTTCTAAAACTCTCTACATAGAGGGACTTCCTTTAGACAGTTCAAGAAGAGAAGTAGCTGGTATCCTCTGAGATTTCATTTACCAAATTATTATTAATTTCTGAATATATATGTTGCTTGTTCCCTAACTACACTTAAAAGAATTTTTCGTCATTTTGTGGGCTACAAAGAAGTCAGACATGTTAGAAGGGACTCAAAACATGTAAGTTGAAGTTTATGCCTTTTCTATTAGTATAGTATTTATCTACTAGGTGGTGTGTTGATAACAAAAGAATTCATTTTGCAGCATGCTGGAGATCCTCTTAACCTTGGCTTTGTGGATTTCGTAGATCCAGCGTGTGCAGCTACTGCCATAAGTGCATTGCAAGGTGATTTGATCTATTTTGCAACTTCCGTTTATGACTTGTTACTCTCTAGCTGTTGCTATCATCTTTTGGAATAATCTTACAAGTGATGGTCTTTGCTGTTGAATTTTGCCAGGTTATAAAATGGATGAACATGACCATGATTCTGCCTACTTGCGATTGCAGTTCTCCAAGTTTCCAGGTCCGAGGTTTGGTGGCTCGGGAAGTACTCGTGGGAAGCGATAAATAACATCCACCCGCTTCTATCTGAATTTAGTTATGTATTATGTATTGTTATTGGAAAATGCAATTATAGAATTGGCTTAAGGGTGGCAATGGGATCGGGTCGGCCCGGACCGGCCCGAGACCGGTTCGAGAATCGGCCTATTGGACCCGATCCCGTTTAATTCGAGGGTTGGGGGGACATGCGGGTTAGGGGACCGGTTAGGGGCCGGTTCACCCTTTTTGTCCTAGTCGACCCAGCCCAGTTGAACCGGCCGGTTCGCGGGATTTTCTTCTTCTTTTTTTTTTTTTTAATTTTTTGAATTATATCCGTTGGGGCAACGGCTAGTGGGCCCCCCCAATTGATTTATCCCACTTTTTCACTTCCCCAACACCCCCTACCATCCCCCTACTTTTAATATTTTAATTTAAACCCTCAAGTTATCATAAATACACTTTAACCCACTTTTAATATTATAAATACCCCTCTATCCCTTATTATTTCTTACAAAATTATCTATTCTCTCATCTATTTTCTATTTCCTCTCAATCTCAAATCTTAGTTTTTTATTCCATTTAAGTCTCATATTATATCATAATACATATATTTCAATTCTAAATTTTCATATTATATTATAATATATATAATTCTCATATTTGCTATCAAGTATTGGAGTTCCAAATTACAAGTTACAACAAACTACAAGTTTCAAGAATCGGTTATAACGTCTGCTATTAACGCAGACGTTTGGTACATTCGTTTCATAATATTTATATTTTATTTTTCGTCATTAACTTTTGTGTTATTATTATTTTTATATTACACTTTACATATAATTAAATATGAGTTCTAGCAAAAAAGATACCGGTAAAGGAAAAGAGAAAGAACCAAATGGCATTAGTAAATTATTTAATTTTAATATAAAAAGTAGTAAGGAAAAAAATAAGAGTAACTATGGTGGTACTTCTTCTAAATCAATGTCTAGAGTTAGATTTAATACAAATGATTCTACTTATGTTGATGATACTTCTTATGATATTTATTCAAATGTTCAACTCGATCATGAAAGTTTAGAATGACGTTATGGTAATATTAATCCTAATCTTGATGAATATTCAGGTGAAGAAGTAGAAGTTGATCTGGGAGAAGAAGATTTAGAAGAAACACCTACTAGTCCGGTGACAGAAGTTCCAACTGAAACTACAAATTCAACGGAGCAAAATTGTGGACGCTCACCCCTTATACCTCCTACAAGGGAGAAGGTGAAGTATCAATGCCCTAAAACTTCTGTTGTGTGGCAATTTATGACTTTAGATAAAGAAAACTCTATTGCAATTTGTAATAAGTGTAAACAACCTTTTAAACATAGATAAGGTGGGGGTCAAGGTAGGACGGGGGGCTTAAATAGACATTTGTTATCTTGTGTGCCAATTGAATATAAAAAAGCTAAAGCATTAGCCGATAGGAAAAAAGGAATTCCAGTTAATGATTTTGATAGTAATGTTAATGAATCGGTAGGGGCTTCTAACATGGTTCAAGGAACATTAGATCTTTCTAACCTCGGTGGTCCACTAACACAACGTAAATATAATGAGGAAAGAGATCGCGAAAATTTAGCTAAAATGGTTCCTGTTTGTGGTTTGCCTTATAGTTTTCCTTCACATCCCGATTTTATTGAATATATTCAACAAACTTATAATCCTTCTTATAGAGATTTTTCAAGAAATACTGTTAAATGTGATGTTTTTGAACATCAAGGTAAATATTGTCAATATCTTTGTTGTATGTTTACATATTAGATTGTAGAGTGTCCATAACTTCGGACATGGGTCGTAGTGTTAATGGACATGATTATTTAACTATTACAGCACATTGGATTGATAATAACTGGAATTTGCAAAAAAGAATCATAACTTATAAAGAATGTGTAGAGAAAAAAACTGGTCCATATTTAGCTTCAAATATTTTGAGTGTTTTAGGTTATTACATGCTTATAGATAAAGTAATGTCTGTCATATTAGATAATGCATCTAATAATACAAACACTGCTAGTATGTTAAAAGCTAGATTATGTCCAATTGATGTTAATGCTTTTCATGTTAGATATATTGCACATGTATTAAATTTAATTGTACAAGATGGTATTGAATTATTTGATTGTGGTAGTATGAAAATTGAATATGCTGTTGCCTGGATTTTTTATGCTCATAAAGTTGCTAGAATTAGGGAATTTAATGAGCATTGTGTACTTTGTGATTTGCCACCAAGAAAAATTCCAAGACATATTAAAACAAGGTGGAATTCTTTTTACGAAATGCTTTCAGTTGCTTACGAATATAAAAACCCCGTACAAATGGTGTTTAATGCTCATAATGCTGACCTATTAGATAGGATTTGTGAAGAAGATTGGGAACAAACTAATGAACTAATAGAATTTTTAAGACTTTTTTATGATGCTACAACCATGTTTTCTGGAATTTATTATCCTACTATTTCATCAATATTAATAAATATTTGTGCTATTTCAATTCAATTTTCTAAATACAAAAAATTGAAAAATTTAGAGTTGCAATTGAAGGTATGATTGTAAAATTTAAAAAATATTTTTTTCCTATTCCTCAAATTTATTTAACTGCTACTTTACTTCATCCTGAATATAAATTACGAGGTGTGCAGGCACTTGTTGATACTTTTTATGGTACTTTAGAAATTTTACCGGAAGAAAGTCCAACTTGTGAAATGTGTAAGTCTAGCATAAAAGTAAAAGCAAAAATTTTGTATGAAAAATATAAAACTACAGGAAATACTCAAGGAGAAGTTGGTCAAACTTCTAATCCTCAGAGTAAAGCTCGAATTTCAAGTTATATGCGAGGTTTTCTTGGTCTTAATTCTACTCACTGTGATGATTTTGAAGAATATCTTAATCAATCTTTAGAAACATTGGAAGACGAAGATGGCAATGAAGATTATTAGCATGGTGGAGGAGGTGGAGCGTTGCATTTCTAATTTTGAGCAAAATGGTTCGTGATGTTCTAGCTATTCAAGCTTCATCAGTTGCATCGGAGGCTGCTTTTAGTGCGGCAAGGTTTCAAATTGGCGATCATAGATATTCATTGGCGGAAGAAAGTTTGGAAACAACAGTTTTATTTAGAGACTGGGTCAACGCCGAGAGAAGGAATTATAATTTGCCAAAGATAAGTTTCAAACAAGAATCTTGGATTAAAACGATCATTGAATCTACTGACGATAACTTAGAGTCACAAGAGTTTCTAGCAAGTTTGCCAACATCGGAGGATGTCACCATCGATATGATTCGACAATTAGAATTGAGTTTTAAAGGAGAACACAAATATTAGATTACATCAGAGAACTAATCGAAACAGAACTCTTCCTAGAAGGTGGCTGTGTAAGTTAGTTACTCATATAATATTTGTAACAAATATTAGTTTTACATTTGAGAACTTTTTGAAACAGAACCCTTCCTAGAAGGTGGCTGCGTAGATTAGTTACTCCGCTAATATTTGTAAATTGTAAGTTTTAACTTCTAATTTCTAAGTTGCAATTACATTTTATTAAATAAATTTGAAAGCTTTATTCAAGTCTTTTTTATACAACTATGGTCTTGCATTTTAATTTTAATATATAGATACATATTTACATATATACTAAACTAACTTTAAAATACTTAATTTAAAAATAGAAATTTGACATTTGAAATTTCAAATTTAAATTACTTTAAAATATTTAAAATACAAATTTGAACTTCTCAAATTTGAAATTTGAAATTTGAAAACTTAAGCATTATTTATTAACTAAAAATGTATAAAAAACCAACTAAACTAAAAATGTTATTTATTAACATGTAATTTCAATACAAAAAAATAAGTATATAAAAAATAAAAAATCCCCCATCCCGTCCCATCCCGTCCCACCAAACCCCGTCCCATCCCATATATATAGTGGGACAGGACAGGACGTATTTTCGTCCCCCCAATCTCGGTCCCCCTAAAATCCCCCTAGCGCCGTCCCCCTTCGTCCCGTCCCCCAGTCCCCGTCCCCGTCCCCTTACCAGCCTTAAATTGGCTCAACAGTGGGCGCTAGCCTTGGTTACTGTAATATGCATACTATTGCTTAGTTTTCGCTTCAATAGGCCTTAGTTGACTTGAATTATTTGGAGCCTCTTGGCCTTAGTTTTGCCCCCAGAGTCATTTCAGACAACAACTTAGCTCTCTATAGAATAGTGTAGTACACTTGGGTCTGATAGAATAATGTTTATATTAGGTGTTAACTCAACACTTGGTTTACACTGAGATATCAGGTTTTGCTTGATGACTTGGGACTAGATCTGGTTCGGCTTGGAGTGCTGTACTGATTACTTGGGAGCCGGAATTGTTCCACTGTTGTTTGGAGAGGAAGATTTGAAAAGGGATCCTTCAACAACTATTATAGTCACAGATTCTAGGCTTGGGCATCTGATCTACAACAATAACCCATGATTTGAGCTCTTTTATCCTCGACCAAGTTGATATATATCGGCTAGTTCTTATTGATCACTTAGAGGCCTATCTATGGTTTGAGGTCAAGGCTACACACTCCCTGGTAGGGACGTCAATGGGGCGGGGTGGGGCGGATGCGGGCCAGGGTGGATTTAAGCCTACGCGGGGCGGGGTTGAAATGGGTTTTTTAAAAATTAATGTGGGGCATAGTGGGTTGCAGGTATATGCGATTTTATGTTGCTTCAAATTTTATTTAACTTTTGACATGTTATAAGAGTGATAGACATTATTTATGAATAATTTCTTTAAATCTACAATATCTTACATGTTTCCTAATTGACTTCTAAAAAATTACTTTCTAAGTCATTTTCTATTAACTTAAGGCAACTTAATGAAAAAATGAATTTATTTTTATAAATTTTATTTTTAGTAATGAACTTAACTAGAAAAAGAAAATATTAAAAACATTATGCGGGGTGGATCTATGCGGAGCACGATGGGGCTGATTAAAAATTTTGCGGGCTAATCTTAAACCACCCCGCCTCCAGCCCACACCGCCCCAGTGCCTTCCCTGCTCCCTGGATTGGATGAGCTTACTGTCCCTTTGGAGCCTATCAGTGGTTCTGATAATGCTCATATTACTCTAAAAACCAATTGAAATAGTAAGTAGTCATTAGCAATAAAAAGAGAGTGGGGCAAATGGGGTAGTTTGGGTTGATTTAAGTGGGTCTTGTGAGTTGAATCAATAGATTGGTTATTTCTGTCTTTTGCAGAAGTTGGGGCTAAAATGGGTGAGCATCTAACGAGCCTGTTTGGACGGTTTATTTCAAGTGTTTTTACATTAAAATAGGTTTTAAGCATTTTTAAATTGTTTGTATAAATTAAAAATGTGATTATGACTACTTGCTATTAAGCCCAAAAGACAAAAATAAGCCAAAAGTTATATGTTAGAGATCTTAACTTATAATTTTGTAGCAAAACATAATCTTTCGCTATATTATATATTTAATGACAATAATGAATATGGATATGTATAACCAACACTTATATAAATGTCACTAAAGACTTTAGCGACTTTAAATGTAATTATTCAATTGTTACTAAAAGGAAAATCGATTACCACTAAATGCCTTTTTTGACATAATATAAAACATGATAAACAAAAATATAACACCTTATTATAATGTTCAAAATAGGCAGATTCAGTAGGAGGATTTACTTCCAAATTTAAAATCTATACGTATAATAATACTCCCTCTGTCCCTAATTACTTGTCCACTTTTTATTTTATAGTTGTCCCTAATTACTTGTCCATTTTGACAATCAAGAAAGGACAATTTTTTTTTACCTATTATACCCTCAATTAAATGACTAATTACTTTGAAAAATGTTGAACTTTTCATCCACTTCAAAATTAATAAGGGTAAAATGATAAACTCACTATGTTATTAATTGTTTTCTTAATAGGTGTGTCAATTCAAAAGTTGACAAGTAATTAGGGACAGAGGGAATATCATTTGGAGTGTAATTAATTAATACTATATAAATTGACATAATTTAATGTCTTCGATCTGGAACGCAATTTGATGCAATGGAATTAGGAAATTGGTGGCATATTTGTGAAAATAATTATTTTATTATACAATTTTTTTAATATATTAATATAACAAATTTGATATATTGAAAAATTATTATAGTTAATAATAACTAATAAGGATAAATTAAATAACAAATTATTTTTTGATTTCTCAATCAAACAAATAAAAAAAAATCATTTAGTATAATGACCAAGTGAACAAACCATGTATTATTTTTATTTTTAGAATTACTCTTTCCCCTCTATTTAAATTCCGTTAAAAGAAGTTTGGAAGACTTCCCTTAAGACTCAATTAAAACATTAATATTACAACTTAATAATGTACTATAATAATTAAGAAAAAAATTCCATAAAAAAACTTTGCCTACTTTTTTTAAAAAGACATTATTCCGAATATTTTTTGGTTAAATATTAAAATGATTTTCTTAAAGAAAAATAATGAGATCTTAACTGGAAAAAATTAATGTATAATTAATTATTTTTCCTACATTATTATTAAAAAAGTACTATGAGTAAGTGTAACTCAAAATAAATTATAGATATAAAATTAAGAGTAAATTTCATATATGACAAACATAATTAAGCAACTAATGTTCCATAGCTATAATTATCTAGTTACGCTTCATGACTATAGTTTAATGGGAAAATTATGCGAATTGACAAATATTACTAGTTTATTATTCAATATGATTATAGTTCCAATTAATTACTATGTGTGGTTATAGTTTAATATAGTTTGCTATTAATTATGGAATCCACGAACGAATTGTATACCGAAAGAGAAAGAGTCATTCCCTCATTTATATACTCATTTATACAAATCTAATTTTATCTCTCATTTCTCCATTCTCTAATTCTCTTCTAAATAACCAAAACTACAGTACATTACTACAAGAGTAAAGGTACAAGTAATCAACATATAGTAATAAAATTAGAAGGGTAAGAAACTACAAAAGTAATACTACGAGTGCTAACATGAACGGACAACAAGACAACACACTGCTACCTACTAACCTTCTAGCTTAATCCATGTCTCCCCCCTCCCCCCCCCCATACCCTCCTATCTAAGGTCATGTCGCTAAGTTGAAATTGCGACATGCATAACCTGTTTAATCGCTTTTCACCAATATATTTTTGGTCTACCTCTACCTCTCCCGAAACTGTCCATAGCCAAATATATACTTATAAAATGAACATGAAAAATATGTGATTTATTAATTCAACAACTTAGGATATTTTGATACATTATTAGTATTAATTATGTTTCATTTTGTAAAATTGTATAAGAGTTGAAGAAGTATTGATAGTTTCTACAAATTCTGAGATTTCTATGTTTATGAGAAAAAGTAATATGTAACTTAAGAAATTCAAATTAAAATTTTAAATTTAAATCAATAGGCCAAGTAACACATACACATAAAATCAAATAATAATGTTTTTATAAACCGAGTAATTCCTATAAAAATAGGGTAAGAAGAGCGGTGGAAGAAGTATTCACAAATTTTTATAAACTGAGTAGTAATTCCTTAAAAAATAGGTAATTATAATTATAGTAATAATAATAATTAGTATAGTTTCTAAAAAAGAAGAATCGGACGCGTCAAACTTGTTATATATATATATATGGCAACAGTTGTCCATACTTGTAGACCAAGTATTAACTCCTGGTAATTTTCTTTTCTTTTCCATATTTCATAGTTTTAAGTGTTATGTTATTGCTATTTTGAAGCTTTGATTCATCTGTTAAATTCATTATTTTTTTTCTTTGAACTTTATTTGGTGGAGTAATATAATATGAATTCATGTTACGTTCTTCAAGTTTTGTATGAATTAATCATACATGTATGTGTATTTTCTTGAAGTGCAGATAAAATGGGAAGAGCAAAAATCAAAATGGAACTTATTCAAGATTACAAGAAGAGGATGACAACTTTAGTGACACGGAAGACTGGTTTAGTCAAGAAAATTTCGGAACTGTCAATACTTTGCGATATCAAAGCATGCATGATCATACATGAAGGAAATAATCATCAAATCTGGCCGAATGATCCAAATGAAGTTACAGAGCTAATAAATCTCTACAAAAACCAACCATTCCAAGGCCGAACCAAAAGGGGTAAGACCTTGTCCAACTATTTCGAAAATGATGAAAAGAAAAGGGCTGGGATCAAAGTAGAAAAGGATCCTCCCACTTGGGATTCAAGATTTCACTATTTCGAAAATGATGAAAAGAAAAAGGCTGATGAGGTCAAAGTAGAAAAGTATCCCACTTGGGATTCAAGATTTGACTATTTATCTCAAAAAGAATTACAAAATCTTGCTGGAGTTGTTGAGAAAAGGATGGACAAGGCAAAAAGAAAAATACAATTGTTGAAGAGCATGAACGTTCATATTGGAAGTTCCTCACTTTCTCATCAACAAATATGGGACAACAACTTGATGAACCAAACTACTCTGTGGCCTTTCTCTAATGTGAATTCTTTCACCGATTACAACAACTTCTTTCGATCAAATATTCCAATTAGTGGTGTGAACAACTCAATGGGAGCAGGGATGCATAATGGGCTTCTTACTATCGAGGATTATCAATTTTGCAATGCTAATTATTCTATGATGATTGAGGCTGAAAACTGCTCGGCAAATGATGGAATTGGTTCTAGTTCGACAATGCAGCCTATGGCAAATAATGGAGTTGGTTCAAGTTCAACAATGCATCCTATGGAAAATAATGGAGTTGGTTCAAGTTCAACAATGCAGCCTATGGAAAATAATGGAGTTGGTTCAAGTTCGACAATGCAGCCTATGGGGAATAATTATGGGATTGGTTCAACTTCAACAATGCAACTTATGGGGAATAATGAGAGTGGTTCAACTTCGACAATGCAACATATGGGGAATAATGGAATTGGTTCAAGTTCAACAATGCAGCCTATGGATCAGTACCCTTTCATATACATTGACTCTACTCGGGATATTGCTTCAAGTTTGACAATGCAGCCTATGGAAAATAATGGAGTTGGTTCAAGTTCGACAATGCAGCCTATGGGGAATAATTATGGGATTGGTTCAACTTCAACTATGCAACTTATGGGGAATAATGAGAGTGGTTCAACTTCGACAATGCAACATATGGGGAATAATGGAATTGGTTCAAGTTCAACAATGCAGCCTATGGATCAGTACCCTTTCATATACATTGACTCTACTCGGGATATTGCTTCAAGTTCGACAATGCAGCCTATAGGGGATAATGGAATTGGTTCAAGTTCGACAATGCAGCCTATGGGGAATAATGGAATTGGTTCAACTTCGATAATACAGCCTATGGATCAGTACCCTTTCATGTACAACGACTCTACTCATACTATTGGTTCAAGTTCGACAGTGCAGCCTATGGATCAGTACCCTTTCATATGCAATGACTCTACTCATGATATGTCTTATAGATTCGTGTAGATTTTATTTTTGATCATCAGTATGTATAGTTAGCAGTTCCTCTTTTGTTTACTTTTGAAGCTGTTGGATCAGAGTAAACAAATTAGGAACTGTTTTTTTGTTGGATCAAATGTGGCTTGTAATATTAAGTTTGGTGCTTCTCTTTTGTGATGATACATATTTGTTCACTTATACTTGTTCCTATTAGACTTTGCACGCCCTTTTATCATTAGGAAGAGATGTACAAAAGTGAATCGAGGCATATATACTGCCGAGTTTCAAACGATGTTACACAGAAGATTTACTTCCAAAATAAATGTGATAATGGACTTACAATACCGCAGATGAAATATGATAGGATAATCTAGATATCACAACAATAAAGGAAAAGTGTAAGAAGCTATACAACAACAGTGCATTGTTAAAATTCAATGTCATATATCAGAAAACTTAGTCAATAGAAGCATAGATACAAGCAAACTTTCATAGGTTCCAAATGGATGCAAAGATGAAACATGGAGTACTGGAGAACTTCACTTACTGAAAGTAGCTAGGAGCTGTATTACTCAGTCTCGCTTTATTAAAAGAAGATATCAATGAACTGAGCTTCTACGAAATGGTTTCACGGGATTCAGCCAATTGTCTTGATCGTGGAATATCATTGAGCAATAGAGAACCTGAGATCTGATGTGAACAATCAGTCAAAGCAGTGGAGCTTAGAGCCTTTACTTTATGTAAAATGCACTCACTCTAACGGCGTAGCTTTTGCATGATGGGTCAGCAAGGAAATGGGAACAGCGGCTTAATGCTCAGATTTTAAGTAACTACAGATCAAGAATTGTGTGAGTATTATACTGCACTTAAAGAGATTCGGGTATCTATCAACATATAAAGATAGTGTAGTTTTTCACATACGTATTTTATGGAACCTAAAAGCTTGAACTCCAACATTAAAGTGAATATGCTCATTCCGATCACAAATAAGACTGTAGATACTCTGCATTACAGAACAAGAAAGCAACTTAGCTCTAAGTTATATACCTAAGGAAATAATTCCGAAAAAAAAGAGTGAAACTCGAGAAACACATATATTAATATGCATAAAAAAGGATACATAAAACGAATCACAAGAACAAACTTAAGCATAGAAAGTAGTCTTCACTTAATGAACTGTTGGTAACATTTGCAGGTTATCATTTCGTCATCCAAAATAAGACCTAGATTATGAAAAAATTACATGCTAAAATGTTCATCCCACAAATCAAAATAATGTAATGTCCGATAGAATTCAATAGTGCCTTTTGATGAAAGACAACAAGGACAAAAGTAGAGGAATCTGAAGTAAAATTTGAGAAAATTGATAAGCTCTCGATCTAGTCCAAAGTCCTCAAATCATTGAAAAGGGAACTTCAAAAACCAACATAATACTTCAAAAACAAACCTGTGTGGGAATGGACACATATATACATTATAAGTGTTTTCAGTTTGAGGCTGCAAGAACACGGATTGAATTGTGCAAACGGACTGTAGAAAGTATATATTGAAATAACCCAAAAATGGATTGTAACAGAGCTGATTGTTTACTATCTATGCCAGACCTTGAGGAAGAAGTTGTAAGTGAATTCTTTCCTTGTCTATCTTCTCTTAGAGAAGCTGAGAGTACGATTGGGGATCACATCTCTCTCATTCATATTTCTACTCATTCCACATTTATCATCAACTAATCATTTCTAATCATGCAATGTGCAAAATTGTACATCAAATAAGTTATCTTGTGCCACAAGAAATTCATGATAGAAAGGTTATTTGTAGGATTTGCAAAAACTCAATTACTATGTCAAATGGACGGTTGGGTTGAAATTAGAAATATTAAAATGGATTGAATAGAAATGAGATTGAGTTGAAATTGGAGATATTAAAATGAATTGAAATAAAAATGGGGACATACATTACAATAATGCAAATAAAGGGTCTTACACGGGTTGAAATTAAAAATTAAATTAGGCTCAATTGAAAATTCTTTTAAAATGGGTTAAGACTTGAATGATTTTAAATGTACCCAATTCAAATTATTTTAAGTCCAACCCAAAAAATTATAACTTACCTAAATCCCATAGTGTAAGACCCTAAATTACATTCTACCCATACTATTTTCTATTTTAGAAAACTCCCTTAAAAAATCAGTCATCTAGATACATTATATATGATGCATTATAAACTTGTTTGTTGCGCTTAATATGGAATATTAACGTAAAATTGATTTTCTTTCCCACAAGTCACTCATAACTGATTAACTTTTTCCACAAATCACGCATAACTGATTAACTTTTCCCACAAATCACGCATAACTGATTTTCTTTTCCCACAAATCACACAGATGGATTGATATCATTCCATTCCAATCTGTAACAGCTTTACAAATTTCAAATATCAAATTTTTCATCTTCTCCGTCAATTCGAAATCTTGAATCTCAAATCTGCCATTGCAGATGATTGGACAAACGATTCACGATTTCAAATCATCAATTCGAAATCGTTGAGTAATTTGAATTCAATGTATCACACAAAACGGATTGGACAACCTTGGTTGCTGCTAACATTGCTAACAAGATCCCTCTGTCAACTAGTAAGTTTCTATTCCCCCTTTTCATCTTTCATTTATGAAAATTTTAATTTTATTTCAGAAAAGTTATTTCATTTTTTGTTCAGAGAAAATTGAAGAATCTGAGAAGAAAACATTTACGAAATCAAGAAACAAAACTGGGAAACAATAAATATTGATTGATATAACGAATGATTCCCCCATTGTAGGTCTTGCTATGGGGAATTTAGAGACCCCACCTTTAGAAATATCCAAAAAAGGATTACCTGTCAAGCCAAATACTTGGTTACTACTGGATTTGGCAAGGATTTATTGAGGGGACAAGTTAAGACTTTGTTGCAAAAGGTTGAAGAAGTTTTGTTTTATCGTTTTGATATGAATATGTAAGTCATGATACATTAGTAGTAAATGATGCGCGTGTATAGTTGTAACACCTCGAATTTGAGAAGATGGAAAAATACAGCTTTTCAAAATCTGACCGTGTGTCAGACCATGTACCGTAGGTGGAGTCCAGTGGTTCAGTCCCAGACTTAGGGAAAATTTAGAATCTAAAGATGACACATACGGCTGTGGTCCACAATCCGTTGATGGACCCACAGACTGTAGGTTGGTTTCGTCGTCGGGGTCCAAAATTTGATGGTCTCTGATCCTACCCACGGCCGACCAGTACGGTCCGTCATTGGACCTATGGAACATAGGTTTGGCCGTAGGTGCGGGTCAGTAGCCAATTAGAGGAAAATGGTTGTTGGGTTAACTTTAAACGGTCATATCTTTTAGCACAACATGAATTAGGTGGCCCATGATCTATCAAATTAAAGATATTTAAATCCTCTTTCCAATGCCACCAAGTTTGCTAAAATCCAAGATCGGAGTGAAAAATTATGCTTGTTTTAGTGAAGCTCTATCGAGTAAACCATGAACCACGACCCCAGTCGACGACCGGTAATCCAAACGACGGTCCGTCAGGCCCACCCTGGATGGCTTTCGTTAGCTTTAAGTTAGGATCGTTTTGTTCTTTTCCTATGCGTTGGGGCACTTAAACTACATTGTTTGATGCCTAAACTACGTCATTTTACTCAGTCTAAGCCTAATAACCTAGTCAGACATACCCAAAACCCTCATTCTCCAAAAATCATCCAAATTAGAACGAAAAGAAAAGAAAGAGGCGCCAGTTTCTTTCAAGAACAAGCAACAATGTTCTTGAAGTTTCAGCCCCAAAATCCAAAGGATTTCTTCATAGATTTCATCTCCAGGTATGTGGGATTTCACTAGTGGTTTCCTTTCATCCACTTGGTCCCTAGAATTTAGTTCCTTAATTCTACATAGCTTGTTTAGACATAGGATTTGTAAAATCTTGGGAACCTATTGTGATTTCAGCTGCTATAGAATCCATAGTCTAAATAACATATTTTCTTGGAAATGCTGCATCATTTCTTGTATAGAACTCAGAACCCTAGTTTGTGTAAATTCTCTCAATGAATTAAACTTGCTAGGTCAGTTAAACAAAAAATTATGCTCCAAATTTCGAATGTCACATTTTCAGTATATAAATGTTGCATTATCAATTAGCATGTCAGTATTTTGAGCTATTCAGTATTTAGTGCATTTTAACTTCATATGTATTCAGTTGGGAGTGGACTTAGCACTGAATTAGACTAGGGTTCAGCGTACCCTCAAAGTCCCATAACTATGTGCCAACGTAGGTTCCGACGTCCCCTCCGTTGGGCATCAACTTTAGTGACCACACCACATTCATGTCTTTATACCCCTATCAAGGTATATTGGGTCCTCTTGATGGGCGTATACATCGAACAATCATGTATCTATACCCCTGAGAAGGTATATTGGGTCCTTTCGATGGGGTGTATACATCAGACTCCACGTTTAGCTCACGTGGTTTATATCAGTTAATAGTAGCTCCCATAGTCAGACTCTTATTGCATTTGACTAGGTTTTCAGTATATACTTCAGCATTCAGTTCAATATGTTATTTTCATGATTAGTACTTGGTCATTGCATTCAATTCAGTTTTTTTTAGATATACTTCAGTACATACACATATCCTTGTTCAGATTATATCATTGCTCAGTTATGCATTGTTCAACTTATATAATTATCCGGTCTATATTGTTGTTCAACTTATATATATTCGTTCAGCTTAGTATCTATATCCTGCATGCTTAGTACATTCCAATTACTGATGCATACTCTGTGCTACATCCTTTCATGATGTAGGTTCAGGTACTTAATATCCAGATCACGCTTAGATCGATTTTCGATATGCATTCAATAACTTCATTGGTGAGTCCTCATATTTCAGAGAAAATAGACATGCTTTCATTTTAGTCTTTACTTTTAGTTTTTTAGGTTTTGTTAGAGTTAGCTAGGGGCATGTCCCAGCAACTCAACTCAATTAGAGGTTTTTCAGACATAGTAGTAGATGCAGCTTGAGTTGTTAAGTGGTGTTTCAGTCATCATTAGACTTTCATTATATTTTATATATTTAGACTAGTTGGGTTTTCTCCCACTTTAAGATATCCACTGGTTTAGCTTCTGCATAGTATATGTCTTATTCAGTTATTCTCAGTATGTTTGATATATGGCAGAAATAGGATTATCTTGGGGTCACTCGTGAACCTAGGGTGCTACGTCAAGGGGTAGCCTTGGGGTGTGACAATAGAAATTTTATATCTATGGATTATGATGTGGTCATTATTTTGTATCTGGATGTGATTTGTATAAAAATGTATCAACATAATATATTGTATATGATACATCTAATAAATGGATTAACAATTGAGATGGATCAAATACATTTTGAATATCGAGTGTGTGTATCAAAAATTTGTATCATAGTATTATTGTGTATATTGTACATATAATAGTGTAACAATCAAGATATGTAAATTACTTGTTTTGATCAAGAAAAAATGTGGATGATACGTTAATATATATCAATCTTAGATTTTTGTGAATGGTTGTATCATTGGTTATTGTAATGTATCTGGTACATGTTATAAGATGGTTACAAAATTGTGTTGCTATGTATTAGTTTTATGCTGGAAGAAGATACATTGTTTGCCTCAAGCGAAAAATATGTAATTATGGTAGATTTCAACTAGACAAGATACCTTGTGGACGTTGTGGACAAGAAGGATATATTACTCCTGATACATTACTATTCTTAAAATATTTAGTAAATTGCTAAGTACTGTAATCCTATGTGATACATTAGAAAAGTAAATATTGTCTGTAAAATGTTTGATTTTAGAAATACATTACTATGTGGTAGTTATTAAGTATCAGATACATGTAATTTTAGTTTGCCAAATAATGGATATGTATCATATACCTATTGTTGAATCACATACACATTGCTCCAGTTATTGAACATTATGATTTATGTATTAAGATTATTATTGGGTAATATGTACATATACATCGCATTCTAAGTTGGGTAAGACTGAACAAATATTAAAAAGTCCAGATACAAAACACACAACTGATTTGTTATTGTCTATATAACCTTTTAAATTTGAATAAGATTGATGATACATTATGTAGTGTTTATGTATCAACACCATTTATATTGAACATGATAAAACTAATTGAATATTCAACAACATTAGAGTTATGTATCAACACCTTATATATGAATATGATACATTGCATAAAATAAAGGCAAATGTGATAGTGATGTATTAGATCAGTGATGACACTAACAAAGGGTAATTTAAGAATCAAAATAAACATGATACATTGAAAATTTGTATGTTTTAGAGTGATGGCCGTGTAATGGTAGATCCAACTTTTCCCCTTCTTTTTCAGGCATTTTTTCAACAGTAGATTTAGAGCTCGAGCATGTGTCCTTCCTCGACTTCTCCGCTCACAAATGTCTCACGAATGTAATTTGATATTGTGTACGGATACAGATTCTTCTAAATTTGAATAATCGTAGAAGATTCATAGCAACACTTGATACATGATAAAATGATACATTTGGTAGAGACTACCTCTTTCCATTTCATAATGCAGTTTCACCAGCAAAAGAGGATCCCCTGGAAACGATTTTGTTGCAAGGAGCTATGTTGATACATCATCTCTTTCACCTTTCCCTTATGCATTTTGTGAAGGTTTAAAGGGAGTAGATCCAGTAGTTCTTTGGAAAAATTGTGGAGCGAACACTTACTTGGGTTCTTTGAAAAAAGTTGTGAAGCGATCTTACTGAAAGGAGAGAGAACAAATATGAAAATTAAAAAATGAAGGAAGTAAAGATTGAGGGAGTGAAAATAGGAAGAGATTGAGTGAGTGAAAATAGGAAGAGACTGAGAGAGTGAAATAGGGAGTGAAAATAGGAAGAGAAACGTGTACTTGAATGTTGAAACTTTATTTATCCAGAACAAAGGGGTTTGGAAGGAAAAAGAAGAATTTTGAAAATATTTTAAAATAGTAGGGAATAATGGAAATTATGGAAAATAAAGGTGTGTATATTGTTAATTTATCCTAAAATTTTGAACAAATTACCCATATTTGGGCTCATTTTGACACCCCTAACTATGACTAATTAATGTTCATACATAAGAAAATAACTATTAAAAAAAAGGCAAAAGAAGATATCTGGCAATAACTCTGATTCTACAGCAGCGCATATAATTGCTTTGAGAATCTGTCACATCTAGAGTCTATAAGTCTTTGGATTAGCTTTTCAAAGTACCATAAAAGATTTCACATGTGTCATTAGTTATATATAAATAGAGAGCAAAGACATAAAGTGGCACCTGAACTTGTTCCGAATTTTCAAAAAGACACTTTAACTATGCGGGTGTCCTATTACCCCACTAAACAATCTTGAACTAATATTATTACATAATTTTTTGTCCACCTAACATAGAGAGTGTGTCCACTCTCTCAAAGAGAGTGAGCAACCTAAAATAACTAATACAATTTTATTTTTACAAGTATTTTATTATAAAATATATATATATTTTTTTATTATTATTTTAACTTTTTTTCCTTTTTATTTTTTCTCTTTCCTTCTTTCTTCTTCAAAAATTCATGATCATCTCCATTGAAGCTTCTCACATTCAATGTCTCCATTTTTACCACAACTTCACCTTCTTTTTTTTACTGCTGTTAGTTTTACTCTCTTTAATTTTAAAACTTTATCTAAATATTTTCTTACATTTCGAACAATTTGATAAACCCATTAGATTTCAAGATAATTAGAAAGTATCATGTAGTTTTTTAAATCCGATTTCAATTAAGTTCTTTCAATTTTCGGGGAATTCATTAATTCTTTTAAAATTATCATTTCTAATTTTGAAGTTATATGAAAAGGGGTAATTGATGGTTACCTTTAAAATTTTAAATTTTCTTAGAAAAATAATTAGTTTTGTTATCAATAATTCAATAAAGTCTATAAAATAGTATGATTTTTTTTTCATAAAAAAAATTTGACTGGAGAAGAAGAAGAAAGAGAAAAGAAAAAAAAATGGGAGAGGGGTTCAACTTGATGTGGGGGGTGGGGTGAGGGTCGGAGGTGAAGAAAAAGAAAAAAAATGGAGGGATGGATCACTTGAAAGTGGGGGTGGAAGATGAAGTGGAATTTAAGATGAAATAAAAATTAAAATAAGTCAAAAAGTAAGAGAGAGAGAGAAATAAATAAAAATAAAGATAAATGAAAAACTTAAAATGAAAAAAATTACATTTTTAATTAAATTAACATGTGTCATGTAATAATTGGTGCGCAACCACACTTGCTTCTTAAAATTTGGGGTTGATCGAAAAATGATATAATAATATATGTTCAAAATTGTTTAGTGGGTAATAAGACGGTTGCAAAGTTAAAGTGTTTTTTTGAAAATTCAGGACACACTACTAAAAAACTGCTAAAAAACGATGGAAGTAAAAGTGACGGACGGCATCGCTCCAAAAAGCGACGCCATTAGCCACACTGTCTGTCGCATTTTAATTAAAATAATTTTTTTAAAGCGACGGACGGCATTGCTTAGTCCATCTTTTTTTTTGCGGATTTTTGCGCCAAATATATATATATAATGAATAATTAATTATTTTATATAGATAGCGACGCAATCCGTCGCTTTTTATTAATTTTAATTGTTTAATTATTTTTTAAATAAGTGACGGACAACATATTTTTGTTCGTCGCTTCTTGGTCAAAATATCTGGTCAAATATTTTAAGAAAGCAACGGACAGTGTCTCTTAGTATGTCGCTTTTTGGTCAAAATGTTGGTCAAACATTTTTTTAAAAAAGCGAAGGACATAGAGACGATGTCCGTTGCTTTCTTTAAAATATCTGCACTAGCAGACGTGATTTTCCCCATTTCTCCATCTCTCTTCTCTTCCTTCTCTCTTCCTCTCTCGCGACACCGACGTCGATGCCAACGCTGCCCACCGCCAACCCCGACCTCGACCCACTGCCCTTCTCCCTTAATTCAAGGTTCGAGTTTCATAATATTATTTTTAATTTCTTTCAATTTGAGTATTGAATTTGTTGATTAGTGTATTGAATTAGTTTTTTATTGATTGTTCGTTAGTAAGTGAATGATTTAGGGTTTTTGATTGTTAGTTTGAATTAGGGATTATTTGATTGTTAGTTTGTGTTTGTTGATTGTGAATTGAAAATTTTAATGTTAGGGTTAGTTTGAATTAGGGTATCTTAGGATTTGTTTGAATTTTAGTATTTCTTGAGTTAATTAGTTTGATTTTGGAATTGTAAGATTAGTTTGAATTAGGGTATTTAAGGAGTTGTTTGAATTTGGGTATTATTTGAGTTAGTTTGAATTATTATTGAGATTTTAGGGCTAATAGTTTGAATTTGGGATTAGGAATAGCTAGCTAGTTTGAATTTAGGATTTTAGCACTAGTTAGATGTTGGGATTTTAGGACTAGTTTGAATTTGTGATTTTAAGACTAGTTTGAATTTTGAATTTAGGACTAGTTTGAATTATTATTGAGATTTTAGGACTACTAATAGTTTGAATTTGGGATTTTAGCACTATAGTTTGATTTTTGAATTCTAGGAGTACTTTCAATTTGTGATTTTAAGACTAGTTTGAATTTGGAATTTAGGACTAATAGTTTGAATTATATTTGATATTTTAGGACTAATTAATAGTTTGAATTTGGGACACTAGCTAGCTAGTTTGAATTCGAAATTTTAGGGATTTGAATTACAACTTAATTAGAACCTATAATTAATTATAACTTGAATTTACTGTAAATTGAACTTAATTAGGAATATGAACTTGAAATTAGAACTTGAACTTGGAACTAATTAGCTTGAATATATAACTAATTAAGTTTAGAAATTAGATATGAACTTGAATTGAAAACTTGAACTTATTAAAACTTGAATATATATATATATATATATATATATATATATATATATATATAATATTCTTGGATTTGAAGTTTATATTTAATTAATTTAAGAACTTTTTGTGCTAGGCAACTGAGGAAGCTCAACATCTAAAAAATTTTATACTAGACTATATTGCTTCTTTCATCAAAGTTGGAGATAAGGTTGATGCTTCTAAATTTCTAAAGTTCAAGTACAATTGTTTTCAATAATGTGTTTGTGTCCATTTAGTATTGATACTTAGCTTTAATTTTGTGATAATTTTTTTGTGTCCATAGAGTGTTTGTTAAGCATAAGTACCAACACTAGTTGATCCTATTGATGACAAAATTGATTTTCCTGCAAGATCGATTTGTGTCCATCTAGTGTTGATATTAAGCTTTAATTTAGGAATAATGTGTTTGTTAAGTATAAGTACCAACACTAGTTGATCCTATTGATGCAAAATTGATTTTCTTGCAAGATCGATTTGTGTCCATCTAGTGTTGACACTTAGCTTTAAATTTAGAAATGATATATTTGTTAAGCATAAGTACCAACACTAGTTGATCCTATTGATGACAAAATTGATTTTCTTGCAAGATCGATTTGTGTCCATCTAGTGTTGACACTTAGCTTTAACAAGTTGTTAAGTTGTTTGAAGTTATAAAGTTGTTTAAGTTGTTTAAATAAGTTAGATTAAAAAAATGTGGTTTTGTTGATGGATTTAGTTGTTGGAATTAAGTCAAAACTAAACTAGTTCAAGTTAAAAAGTTGTTAAGTTGTTTAAATAGGTTAAAATAAATAATGTGGTTTAGTTGGTGGATTTAGTTGTTGTGTTAAGTCAAAACTAAACTAGTTAAAGTTGTTATGTTGTTTAAATAAGTTAAAATAAATAATGTGATTTAGTTGGTGGATTTAGTCGTTGGAATTAAGTCAATACTAAACTAGTTAAAGTTATAAAGTTGTTAAGTTGTTTAAATAAGTTAAATTAAATAATGTGGTTTTGTTGATGGATTTAGTTGTTAGAATTAAGTCAAAACTAAACTAGTTCAAGTTAAAAAGTTGTTAAGTTGTTTAAATAAGTTAAAATAAATAATGTGGTTTAGTTGGTGGATTTAGTTGTTGCATTAAGTCAAAACTAAACTAGTTAATGTTGTTAAGTTGTTTAAATATGTTAAAATAAATAATGTGGTTAAGTCAATACTAAACTAGTTTTAGGACTACTACTAGTAAAATTATTATTAAATTTTATTTATAATATAATTGAATATCTATATTTTTGTAGATGGATCATCGTTTGTGGATGTATAATATGTATTATGAAACTGGTGCTGGTTTGAAACCTGAGTTTATTGACGGTGTTAGAAATTTTATTGAACATACAATGACACTTGAGATTTTCAAGAATAATGGATTGGTTAGGTGTCCTTGTAGTGCATGTAAGTGCTTAAAATTTTTTAAACCAGATACAGTTATGGTTCATTTGTACCGTAATGGATTTATGCCTAGATATTTTGTATGGATTGATCATGGAGAAAGTGATGGATTGGATGGTATGTTTTATAATTCGATGCTTGTGGATATATATAATATGGTTGCACCACATGGCGAAATTAGGGTTGAACAGGTTAGGGTTGAACATGATAGGGTTCATGAAATGAAATGATCAATGATGCTTTCGGGGTTCAAGGTGGGATGAAATTGGAACAATATTTTGATGAAGCTCCTAATGAAGAAGCAAGACGCTTCTATGATCAATTAGAAGAGTCTAGTCGTCCACTATGTGAAGGGAGTCTACATTCTGCCTTGTCAGTTGTGGTTAGATTAATGAATATTAAATCAGATTAGAATGTTCCTAATGCGGCTATGAACTCAATGGTTGATCTTTTGGGTGAACTAGTTAATCCGGAGTTTAACTTACCAAAGAACTTCTATCATACAAAGTGTTTGGTGTCCAAGTTAGGATTGACGTATGATAGAATTCATTGTTGTGTTAATGGCTGCATGTTGTTTTACAAGACTGATAGTGAATTAGAAAATTGCAAGTTTTGTGGACATACTCGTTATAAGAGGACTCCGGCTGAAAATATGGTCCTAGTTCAGGCGATGCATTATCTACCTCTCATTCCTAGGTTAAAGAGGTTGTATGCATCGATGAGGTCTGCCCCATATATGAGATGGCATCGTGAATATAGAAGGCCGCCGGGTGTCTTGTCTCATCTATCTGATGGTGAAGCATGGAAGCATTTTGATAATGTATATCTTGATTTTGCTAGTGAACCAAGAAATATTAGATTGGGGTTGTGTTCAGATGGCTTCACACCATTCTCTAATAATGCTTCGCCTTATTCATGCTGGCCGGTATTTATTACTTCGTATAATCTTCCTCATGAAATGTGTATGACCAGTCCTTAGATCTTTCTTAGTTGTGTTATTCCAGGTCCCCGTAATCCAAAAAGTTTGATTTATGTCTATCTACAACCATTGATAGATTAGCTCAAACAATTGTGGTTTGAAGGCGTTTTGACATATGATATATCAAGTGAGAAGAATTTTGTTATGCGTGCTTCTTTAATGTGGACTATTAATGATTTTCCTGCATACGGGATGTTGTCTGGTTGGATGACAGCTGGAAAGCTAGCATGTCCGTATTGCATGGATAATAGTAAGACATTCACTTTAAAGCATGGCAGAAAAAATACATGGTTTGATTGTCATCGCCAGTTCTTGCCAATGGACCATGAGTTTAGAAAGATGAAAAATGCATTTAGGAAAAATAAGGTTGAAAGTGACCCCCCACCTCTATTACTCACAGGGCATCAAATTTGGGGGAGAGCTTCTCAATTACCTAAAGTTACAGAAGCTTCACCTTCTAGACTTCCTGGATATGGTGTTGAACATAATTGGACCAAACAAAGCATATTTTGGGAGTTGCCATATTGGAAGGACAATCTGCTACGACATAATCTAGATGTGATGCACATTGAAAAAAATTCCTTCGACAATTTGTATAACACAGTGATGGATGTTTAGGGTAAGACAAAAGACAATCCAAAAGCTAGAATGGACATAAAGGAATATTGTAGGAGAAAAGAGTTATGGCTACAGGAATTACAGAATGGTAAAATAGTTAAGCCAAAAGCCAACTTTTCATTCACATTGGATGAGAAACGTGAATTATTGAGTGGGTTAAAAATTTAAGGATGCTGGAGGGCTATGCTTTAAATTTAGGAAAGCGGGTAGATATGAATGAAGGAAAATTGATAGGTATGAAAAGTCATGATTATCATGTGTTTATGAAAACTTTAATTCCTTTTGCTTTTAGCTATCTACCCAAAAGGATATGGAAACCAATCACAAAGATAAGTCTTTTTTTTAAAGATTTGTGTTCTGGAAAGTTGTTGGAGAGTAGTTTAGACAGGATGGAGGAAAATATTCTTGTTACTACTACTAAGTTGGAGAAGATATTTCAGTGTAGTTTCTTTGATGTGATGGAGCATCTTCCAATTCACCTTATACAAGAGGCCCGCCTCGGAGGTTCGGTTCAAACAAGATCGATGCATCCATTTGAGAGGTATCCATTTGAAATATTCACTAAGTTATATATAAGTCTTTTATATATTAACATATATATACATATATACATGCAGAAAAATTAGCAGTTCAAAGCAAACGATTAAGCAAAGGGGAAGGATCGAAGGATCATTTGTTCAAGGTCATATTGGGAGAGAAACTGGTGATTTTTATTCTTATTACTTTGGTGATGACGTGGTCCAATCGCAATGATGAAGGAGATATTGATCCTTTATTTCCCCCGATATCAATTTTTAATCAAAATGGTCAATGATCTAAAAAGCGTGGAAAATGAGGCTTCACTGATATGGAAGTGCAATCAGATGTGACACTTATTTTGCTTAATTGTCCAGAGATTCAACCATATGTCAAGTAAGTGTTAAAAATATGTCATTAGCTTACATACTAATAAGTGGTCATTAACTAACGAAATACTTGAATGTAAAATGATCAGCTCGTTCGTAAACACATGGGGTAATGAAGCCATCTATACAAAATTTTCCAAATGGCTGAGGAACTATGTATGTGTGCAATCACTAAGTATTTAATAATATATTCATGTTATACTAAATTATATTACTTGAAATAACAATCACGTAGGTTTACGATGAATACTCAAGTGTCCAACATTAATAATTAGTGAAAGAAGTAGCACTTGGACCTGAATCTCAAGTATTGATAATGAATAAGTATTGAGTCAATGGTTTTAAGTTTCAAACTAAAGAAGTTTCTAGGAACAAGAAAACAAATAATAGCGGTGTCTACATACAAGGTGATGTTGATGGTACTGGTCAAACTATTGAATATTATGGTGTCATTCAAGAGATTATTGAAGTGGTTGGCCTAAGAAGAAGATTGTATTGTTTCGGTGTGATAGTTTGACCCATCACATAGAGGCACAAAATTTGACCATCAACATAATATAATTGAAGTTAAGCACACAAGGAAATACATAAGTTATGATCCTTTTAGTGTTGCACAAAATGCTAAACAAGCTTATTACGCTCCATATCTATTGCGTAAAGACAAAACTGATTGGTGGGTTGTTATAAAAAGTAAGCATGTGGGAAGAATTGAAATTGACAATGTCTTAGATGTGGCGTATCAAAATGATGTTGTAATTGTTCAACAACAAGTTGATGTTGAATTGAAAACCACACTACAACATCCTCAACACATATTAGAAGAAGTATAAGATAATGACATACTGAATGTTGAGGAAGAAATATCCGAGAATGAGGAAAATGAATCATTTGATGACGAAGAATGGGACGATAATGAAAATGAAATAACTGAGGAGGAAGAATGGGAGAATGATGGAATTGAAACAAGCGAAGAGGAATAGTGTAGAATGAAAGCTAGCTAGTATATATATGTAAGTGTATTTTGCTAATTTTATTTAATTTATGATTTTTATATATATTATACATGTAAATTTGCATACAGATGTCATCAGGCGGTGACGGTGATAGACATTGCGAGCATCTTGGAGTTAGCCAGGCTAAATAGGCTAAGAAGAAGAAGTCTAGGAGACTGATAGATCCTGAGGATATTGCAGGATCTATTTCTTTTGTGCCAGAGCACATCAGCCATAATACTCATTTATTTGTTGTTCCGTTTGGTACGATGGATCCTCGAAAATATTATCCTAATTACTGTTGACCAGTCGGTGCTTCATCTACTTCACAGGCATTGCCTTCACGACGCTACGAGGACCTACCTTTACAGGCTATTTGTCGAGCACGACCCTTATCGGCAGGTACTCCATCTCCCACAAGTACATCTACTCAGTTATCTGCCATGAGGCTTGGAGATTCTAGTAGTGAGCAATCAGATGCTATGGCCGGTACGCCTTCATTGACTCAGGGTTTTGTGCATCCTGATGTATCACCCTCGTCTACAGCTACACCTAGTGCTACACCACATGATACAATGTCTGCTCTAGCTCCTGGCCAGAAGGACAGACTTGGTAGAGTCATGATTGAGCCAAATGGATCATCGTAAGTTTGTTTTGTTATATATTTGTTAGTTTATTTTATTTATTTCTTATACTTTAATATATTATTCATTAACTAACATATTTATTATGTGTTTTGCAGGTGACATCCTGCAAAAGATGCTGCCCGTGCTTTAAAAGACTGTGTTAGAAGACTCTATACACAGGCCTATCACTCTTGGAGCGAGATTCCAAACAGTATATGCCAGGCGATGTTTAATAACTTTAAGGTATATATTTTTTAGTTAAGTTTAGTATACTTAACTTTTTTTTACTATCGATCAAATTAACGTTATTCATTTTTTTTTTCAAACTATGCGTACTTGGGAGTCGAGGTATAATTTGGTCATTAGGACCACATTTGAGAGGAAGGCATCCGTTAGACTGTCTAGCTGACTAAAGAAAGTTCGGGATAGTGGTGAACATCCCAGTTGGATGTTGCCTCATGTTTTTGATGAATTGGGTCAGTATTGGAACACATACAAGTTTAAGGCAATATCAGATCCAGCTAAGAAGGCTAGAGGTAGTCTTAAAGGTGGCTCGTTGCACACCGGCGGTGCAAAGACGGTTGGAACAATTGCACGAGAGATAGTAAGTTCTTATTCAAACTTTTAAATAAATAATTAGTTGATTCATATATATCGTTATAAATTTTAGTTTTTATTTATAGGAAAAAGAATTGGGACGCACTCCCATTGAACCAGAGGTTTTCAAGAAGACTCATGCCAGGAAGAAAGAAACTGAGTCGGATCCGGATGTGTAGGTGGAGGAAAGGGCCGAACAAACTTTTGTAAGTTATTTAATATGAATAATATATATTAATAGTGAATATATTTATGATATGTATATATATATATATATATATATATATATTGATGTCAATTTTTATATTTAATATGTAGAATGACTTTCATCAGTACGTCCTTGAGAATCTAGATGATAGTTCGGTCCAATTAACACCTGAACTGTCCACCCAGATTTGGAAAGAAAAAGTGGTAAGGGGGACACATAAGGGTAGATGATATGGTCTAGGCTCTCAAAACGATGTTAGACAACTCCAGTCAGGCTTATAAGGTATTGGATCGTCACGTCAAGCCAAGGCACTTGACGATGTTCAAATTGCTGCTATGTCGGATCAAATAGCTAAACTTACAGTGGCACTAGCAGAGTCGGAGCGGAGAAGAGTAGCTGAACAAGAAAGCATGAGTGAGACTGTTCAGCAAATCAAAGAACAAGTGATGAACCTTGCTCGTCGACCTACTACTTTGGCTTCCGATGACACCGATGACGAGAGTGATGAGGATGATTATGTAGATCTCACTCCCTAGGTTAGATCTCTGGACATTTATGAACTTTTTGAAACGAATTTTGAAAGACTTTATAATTCTGTAATTTATGATTTAGATACTTTTGAATGTTATTTTAACTTTGTTGTTTTATGTTTTGTTTAGATTTTTTTTAATTATATGTGTTTGATTGGGCTGAATAGTGTAGAATTGTATTGAATTGCATTTGCATGTGGGTAGCAGAAACTGCCAGCTTTTGTTGTCAAAAATATTGCAGAAAAAGTGACAGACAGTGTGGTTTAGTCCGTCGCTTTTTTGGGTTTTAATTTTTTTTAAAAAGCGACGGACAGTGTTGTTTAGTCCGTCGCTTTTCTGGGTTTTAATTTTTTTAAAAACCCAGAAAAGCAACGGACAGTGTGGTTTTGTTCGTCGCTTTTCTGGGATTCTCAAAAAATAAAATTTCCAGAAAAGCGACGGACTGCGTTGCCTTTAGAAATAAAAAAAAGAAAATTAAAATATTGTTAAAATTTTTTTAAAAAAATAGTAAAAATGTGTCGCCGTCCGTCGCTTTTTGAAAAGTGACGTTGTCCATCGCTTTTTGAAAAGTGTCGAGTTAAAAAGCGATGGAGGTGACTGCGTCGCTTTTTCGTCGATTTTGACCAAAAAAGTGACGCAGTCCGTCGCTTTTGGCCGTCTTTTTTTGACAATTTTTTAGTAGTGTGTAGTTGTTTCATATCAACAACAATAGCGAGTCCATGTATTAACTTTTTGGTTTTGGGTGCAAAGGCTAATATGGTCTGATAGACACTGTACCTTAGCTATACAGTCTCATAAAAATTGATTTTGGGTGCAACAACTGATATTACTAGCAATTCAGTGGTTCTTGTGATTAATTTGAAGTCTAATCAAGCTTCCAATCCTAAACTACATGTTGATGGTGTTTTATCTAGGAAAGATCTTAGTTTGACTACGATTGAAGATTTAGGTCAAGCTAATAAGGTGCAACAACATGGTGAAAATTTGGATCGAGTTTTTGAATTTGGTGGTACAGATGATGATGACATAGCTTTGAATGACATTGATAAGAGAGGTTGGACTAAAGTACCCAGTAAAAGAATTTTTCTAGGTAGCACCAAGCTACAAAAACTAGACTGCATTAACCCAACTAGACTCCTAGTGAAGTCCCTCATTGTAGTTTCCATCGTACCCACATTTGGGTTCACGGGGACCACAACCTCCCTATTGGCTTGAGCTGTCATGACTTGGGCCAACACTTAAAAAGTATCCCTAAACTTTGCATTAGTCACTTGTTCCACCAAAGGATCGGCCCGAACTTGAGGAGCTTCTTGTTTCATATTCTTATTCACATTCCTCCTAATGTATGCGCTTCGAGGAGCCATATCGTGAAAAATATTCGATAAAGATTAGGAGAGAGGCATATAGAGTTACACTCTATCGCACGATTTTAGAGTAATGAATGAAGTGGAGTTTCCTAAACATCTTATAGGTTCTCATTCATAAATATAGCGCGCTTCACACTCGTGAACAAGATGCTACTTGACGTGGCTTATGAGACTTTCTAGGAACTTTTTAAACCTTGTGCTCTGAATACCAAGTTTGTCACGATTCAAAGTATACCTTAGGCTTAACTAGGGGTGGGCATGGTATGGTACGGTACGGTATTTGAAATCGTAATTTCAGTATTTGGTTTTTAAAGCATCATACCATTGCCATACCAATTTAATTTGGTATGGTTTGGTAGTTTGAAGTTCAGTTTCGATATTCTACGTTATGTTAAATCTGTAATCAATGTTTGTTCAACTTCAACTAGTATATGCTCGCATAATAGAGTATCATGACTTCGACAATTAAAAAAAGGTCTCAGATGTATCATACTAACACATTACACATGTATAAATATATATTCAAAATAAAGTACAAACAACTCCTTTTGTTAATCAGTTAAATTTCAAATATATTTCAATCAAAATAGAGTAGTCAAAGTTTCACCTTCTAAACATTTAGTTTATATTAATACTAGGTTTCATATTTTTAGTATTTTAATAATATATATATGTTATTTATGTAATTATGTATTTTAGTATGGTATTTGGTATGTTATATCTAAATACCAAATACCATACCGAATATCAAAAAAATAAAAATGCATACCATATACCATATCAAATACCATAATACCAAAACCACAGTATTAAATTTTTTCATTTGGTATGGTAATTCGGTATATACCATACCATGCTCACCCGTAGGCATAATAGGGTGCATAAAATCTCGAGAGGCCCTACACAAGCCACTTATCATACATCATACAAGATAATAGAATTTGAAAAATTCAAAAGATAGTTTTATATCATAAAGAGTTTGACAAAAACAGAAGTCTAATATAAGTCTCAAAACCATCTGGTTCATCATAAGAAAAGTGTTTGGGATGTAACCCATACATCACATACAAGTTTGAAATGAAAATGACATAAAGCAATAACAGAGTCTCGGTCCTTGGGACATGAGAACTCACCAATGTTCGAAAGCTCAAAAGGATCAACTAGCCACGAGTGTGCGAAATGGGAGGGTCAGACCCTATATTAGAGAAACAATGTAGGCACAAGTATGTATTAGTACATGGAATGTACTAATTATGATAGCAGTGCATAAGAGTTATGAAATCATGCTAAAAAGGATTTTACATGACATGCAATGACCAAGCAAAATCATAAAATAATATGTTAAAAAGCATAAGTCGTAATCATGTTCAAAGCAAGCTAAACATCTTTAAAACACATTTGAGATACTTTTAGGAAGTAACCTTAGTTCATTATTGTGGGAAGTTTGCATTAACAGACATAGACCATGTGAGCTATAACATGGAATCTGGTACCTATGCAACACCGAAAAGAGATGTCCTTACTCGCCAAGGTAAGAACCATAAACTTGAGCTAAAGTGGATTCACTAGCTAATGTCTATCTAAGACAAACATATGGTGGCACATAGTTATGGGACATGGGTAATCACCACTAGTCCTCTCGGTGCTAAGCATAAATCACAGGGAGTAGTTAATAATCATATTCATCTTGTTATTCATGAAAATGCACAATTAAGTAACCATTCCAACCCTATGAATCCTTCATGTGAGAATAACATTTCACAATAACAACAACATCAATATTTTACTCTCAAGCAACCTCAATTCATTTCATAATAACTTCATGAAAATATGCATATCTTCATAAATTCATATTTCATGGATTTATCATAAAGTCATGGTGGCAAAACATAATTTAGGAATGGACAAGTGCAATTTCAACTAATTATCATAGATTAACATCAAATAATGCATTAGAATACTTAATTAATCATAATCAATCATAATTAGAAGGAGCCTATATTCCTTGAATTGAAACCTAATTTGATAATTGAGAATTGAATTGGAAACTTGAAGTCTTCAGGGACCCCATGGAGGAAAGGTCTCCCTGGGTGATTACACACATACCTTGATGCCAAAGCCCAAGAAAAATGGTGGATTTGGAGACTTGAATGGAAACCTCACTTCTTCTTGAGAATATTTGGGAGGATGAATTTGGTCAACTTTAGGGAATTTAGGAGAATGAGTTCAAATTAGGAAATTTGGGGGCTTAAAACGTTGATATAGGGTCTAGGGTAGAAGGTAAAACAACACAGGATTGGTTTACAATAATTAAGAAAAGACCCAATAGCCATTTAAAATAACTGACGAGCCCCCATCTACAGTTGGACCTACGATCTGTAGGCCCTTCGACAGACCGTACTGGTCAACCGTAGATAGGTTACTGGAACACTAAAATCCACTCACTTTTGACAGATCCCATGTATGGTTCGTAGGTCTTCCTACGGTCCGTACATGCCATCCCTAGAGGCCAACTTTGACCCTCAAAATTTCACAAAGTCTGGGACTCACTTACGAGACCTACTTACGACTCGTACAAGGGTTGACAGACCGTCCTAATGAGCTGCAAAAAGGGTATTGGAACTGAACTTTTGAATTTATTTTCCCACTACCTACAATTGTCATCTACGGCCCGTAGAAGCATCTATGGTCCGTAGGTGGGACCCGTAGATACAGACACCTACCAAAAATCTGCATTTTTTTTCCTTTCCAAATCCGAGGTGTTACAGTAATAAGGTAAAATAATGAATGAATAATGAGTTAGGGTTACGAGGGAAATTATGGTCATATTCTATCATTAACAAGTATGAGTAGTTAGACATAAAATGCTACTCACTATGTGAGTAATTAGGCTCTTAATGCCCTTTTAACAAATTAAACTGAAATGCAGCACACAATTTGGTCAACAACATTTGACAAATTCTAATATTAAAATGCTGCTCCAACATTTTTCATACTTGTTAATTAGTAGATGTTCGTTACCTCATTAGGAATAGTAAGGTATGATCTAGCCCCCTTTATTAGGATTTTGCTCTGATTTACTTATCTTATTTGAAGTTTATTTTTCCGAAAAGAAAAAACAAAGTATTAGCATAAATGCTTTAACTTTTCCCGAAAGGAAAACATTATTTTCTTTGATATTTGGTTTATTCTTTCCATAGAGGAAACAATTGGAGATCTATAAATTGATGATCCCTACTCTCATAGCAGAGTACAATAGCATCCACAATGTAGTCATTTAGAGAGTCTTGTTTATGGGGAGATTTTCTCCTAAACATGTTTATGTTTTTTTCAATATTAGTTTTATAATATGAAGGTTGCTTGACTAAACTGTATTAATAATATGTTTTTAGTATACTTTTATTTGTCATCTGATTTATCATCATATAATTTGGAAATGTAATTAAGCTTCCGCATGACACCTAATCACTTTCGAACCCAACACCCTTTACTTGTATTTTTCTATTTGAGATACCTTTTTATTTATTAATAAAAATCTAGCCCTAAGCATACCTTGAGTAGAGGATTTACTTAAAAAAAGAATAACTTCACAAAAATTGAAACAGATTTGAGTAAAGAATGAAGTTGATTTCATGAAGAATAAATGAATATTCTCTATGTATGGATGGGTAGCGAAGTACTTGTAAATGAGTAATAAATGTATATGTGCATGACTTTAGTAAGTATAATAAATGAGTGAAAAAGAGCAAGTTTCTGCAGGTTAGTGCTTCTGACATACTTGTACATGTCTTTACATTTCAGTTTTTTTGCTATTAATCAAGCTTGTATTTTTCCTTCAAAATCATTGTATTTGCTCTTGTCTGCTTGCTTAGAAATGCCCCAAATTTGCAAAAACTTTTTATTCAAGTAAGTTGTGATCTAATTCATGATAATTTGTTTCAGAAATGTTAAGAGTTATTAGAGTCCCAACCAACTGGGGAATAGACTGATGGTCTGTTTATATGAGTTAACTTTTGGGATTGAAATCCTACTTTTTGGAGAATTTGGAATTTCAAATCATAATTTGAAATTGAAGTTGAAAATTTCTGTTCACATTTCATAAATAAACAACTTGTCAAGTGTAATCCCACCAAGTGGAGTTCCCATAGGATAGAGTGTAAGCTGACTTCACATCTCTCTCTCAGAGATAGAAAAGTTGTTTCCAATAAAGCTTCGGCTCAAGAATAAATAGTCCAAAGCATTTCAACAAAAGAAGTACAGAAGTACAAGAAAACATTAGCTAATAAAAAAAACAACAGATAGTAACATAACCAAAACAAGACGACACATTGCTTACCTACTAACCTTCTAGCTTAATCCATGTCCCCCCCCCCTCCCCCCATACCTTCCTATCTAAGGTCATGTCAGTAAGTTGAAATTGCAACATGCATATCCTGTTTAATCGCTTTTCACCAATATTTTTCGGTCTACCTCTACCTCTCCCGAAACCGTCCATAGCCAAATATATACTTATAAAATAAACATGAAAAATATGTGATTTTATTAATTCAACAACTTAGGATATTTTGATACATTATTAGTATTAATTATGTTTCATTTTGTAAAATTGTATAAGAGTTGAAGAAGTTTTGATAGTTTCTACAATTCTGAAATTTTTATATTTATGAGAAAAGTAATATGTAACTTAAGAAATTAAAATTAAAATTTTAACTTCAGATCAATAGACCAAGTACCACATGCACACAAAATCAAATAATAATATTTTTATAAACCGAGTACTTCCTATAAAAATAGGGTAAGAAGAGCGGTGGAAGAAGTATTCACATATTTTTATAAACTGAGTAGTAATTCCTTAAAAAATAGGTAATTATAATTATAGTTATATTACGAATATTCTTACAATAATAATTAGTATAGTTTCTAAAAAAACAAGAATCGCGTCAAACTTGTTATATATATAATTATATATGACAACAGTTGTCCATACTTGTAGAACAAGTATTAACTCCTGGTAATTTTCTTTTTCTTTTCCATATTTCATAGTTTTAAGTGTTATGTTATTGCTATTTTGAAGCTTTGATTCATCTGCTAAATTCATTATTTTATTTTTTTTGACTTCTTTTGGTAGAGTAATATGAATTCATGTTACGTTCTTCAAGTTTTGTATGAATTAATTATACATGTATGTGTATTTTCTTGAAGTGCAGATAAAATGGGAAGAGCAAAAATCGAAATGGAACTTATTCAAGATCACAAGAAGAGGATGACAACTTTAGTGACACGGAAGGCTGGCTTAATCAAGAAACTTTGGGAGCTCTCAATACTTTGCGACATCAAAGCATGCATGATCATACATGAAGGAAATACTCATCAAATGTGGCCGAATAATCCAAATGAAGTTACAGACCTTGTCCAAGGACGAAGTAAAAGGGGCAAGACCTTGTCCAACTATTTCGAAAATGATGAAAAGAAAAGGGCTGGGATCAAAGTAGAAAAGGATCCTCCCACTTGGGATTCAAGATTTGACTATTTCAAAAATGATGAAAAGAAAAAGGCTGAGATCAAAGTAGAAAAGTATCTGACTTGGGATTCAAGATTTGGCTATTTATCTCAAAAGGAATTGCAAAATCTTGCTGGAGTTGTTGAGAAAAGGATGGACAAGGCAAAAGGAAAAATCGAATTGTTGAACAGAAACTTGATGAACCAAACTAGTCTGTGGCCTATATATAATCTGAATTCTTTCACCAATTACAACTTCTTTCAATCAAATATTCCAATTATCGGTGTGAATTCAATGGGAGCAGGGATGGATAATGGGGTTCTTACTATCGAGGATTATCAATTTTGCAATGCAAATTATTCTAAGATGATTGAGGCGGAAAACTGGTCTGCAAATGTTGGAATTGGTTCAAGTTCGACAATGCAGCCTATAGGGGATAATGGAATTGGTTCAACTTCGACGATGCAACTTATGGGGAATAATGAGATTGGTTCAACTTTGCCAATGGAACATATGGGGAATAATGGAATTGGTTCAAGTTTGACAATGCAGCCTATGGATCAGTACCCTTTCATGTACAACCAGAGGCGAATCCAGGATTTCAAAAAAACGGGTGCACCATTGATTTAAAGATAAGATAAAAAAATTTATAATAACAATAACTAAGCGAGCAATACATAAAAATTACATTACCACAAAAAATATCATCAATTTACAATTGTACTCGACGAGACTTCATATTTTGAAAACGATCTATAATAGCATCATTACTTACATTTTCAAATATCTTCCGCTCTATCTAACAAACTAAACAGCCATTCAAAAATTCTTCACCAATGCTATTACGCAGATCATTTTTGATGAGTTTCATTGAGGAGAATGCTCTTTCCACACTTGCCATAGCAAGTTCACACCTCTTTCACATTTGAAAAATAAGGGAATCACACTCCTTTCACATTAAAAAAATACGGGAATCACACCCCTTTCACATTAAAAAAAATAGGGGAATCACACCCCTTTCACATTTTAAAAAAAAGGAATCACACACTTCAAAATTGATAATATAATATGAAACACATTCCTTACAAGTTACATCCGCAAAATATGTAAGTTTGAGATAATCAATTCTTTAGCTATTGATGATTTCCTATTATAAGTAATGACAAGATTTTTTTATATGGAAACCCTAAAATTAAAGTGATACATATATATATGTATATACATATATATATATGTATATACATATATATATATATGTATATACATATATGTATATACATATATATATATATATATATATATATATATATATATATATTATCTTGTTAGTTTTTTTATTAAAAAGAGAAATCATAAACTAAAATTACCTTAAACTTTGACAATGATGATTTCCCTAGATTCTTGACTTGAAGTTGGAGACTTGAAGCTTCTTCTTTGTGTGGAAAATAGAAAACAAATTTGAAGTTTTTGAAGTTTTGACTTTTAGAACTTTTAGAATTTAAATTTTTTTTTTTAATGAAAAACATGTTTTTAGTTAATAAAAATAAATTGAAGCGAATTGGGGCTGCCTGGGATCGAACCTGCGATCTTTGTGTTGAAATCTTGCAGTTGTACTAGTGAGCCATCCAACCATCTTGAGAACGGGTTCAACAAGTTTTAATTTAATATATTCTTTAATAATTATAGAAGTAATATATCGAGTTTAGTCGGATGATCACGGGTTCGGGTGACCCAAAATTAAAGCATAAATTCGCCCCTGTGTACAACGACTCTACTCATGCTATTGGTTCAAGTTCGACAGTGCAGCCTATGGATCAGTACCCTTTCGTACACAATGACTCTACTCATGATATGTCTTATAGATTCGTGTAGATTTTATTTTTGATCATCAGAATGTATTGTTATCAGTTCCTCTTTTGTTTACTTTTGAAGCTGTTGGATCAGAGTAAACAAATTAGGAACTGTTTTTTTGTTAGATGGAATGTGGCTTGTAATATTAAGTTTGGTGCTTCTCTTTTGTGATGATACATATTTGTTCACTTATACTTGTTCATATTAGACTTTGCACGCCCTTTTATCATAAATATTGCCTAGTTTCAAATGATGTTACACAGAAGATTCACTTCCAACATGAATGTGATCATAATGGACTTACAATGCCACAGATGAAATATGACAAGGTAATCTAGATATTACAACGATAAAGAAAAAGTGTAAGAAGTTATGCAACAACAGTGCATTGTATGACAACTTCAAAACAACAGTGCATTGTATAACAACTTCCAATTATTTCAATGTAAGTTAAAATTCAATGTCATATATCAGAAAACTTAGTTAATAAAAGCATAGATATAAAAAAAAAACTTTCATAGGTTCAAAATAGATGCTAAGATGAAACATGGAGTAGTGGATAACCTCACTTACTTTGGAAGAATTCATTCCAGCTGAAAGTAGGAGCTGTATTACTCAGTTTCGCTTTATCATCAATGAACTTTTATGAAATGATTTCACGGGATTCAGCCAATTGTCTTGATCGTGGAATATCATTGAGCAATAGAGAACCTGAGATCCGATGGGAACAATCAGTCAAAGGAGCCAGCGGAGCTTAGAGCCTTTACTTAAGAAAGCCAAATTAAAATGTTAACGTCAAAGGACCAAGTACCTCACACACAAAATCAAATAATACTAGGAGTACTAAGTATTTTTATAAACTGATCAGTAATTCCTATAAAATAGGGTAAGAAAAGAGGTGGAAGGACAAATATTGTTATAAATAATTAGTATAGTTTCAAAAAAAAGGCAACGACGCGTCAAACTTCTTTTATATAATATATATATATATATATATATATATATATATATATATATATATATATATATATATATATAACAGACTTGTACAAGACGTATTAATTCACTCATGGTATTTTTTTTTTCTTTTCAATATTTCATTGCTATTCTCATACAACTAAATCACATTAGTTAATTTTGAAGCTTTGATTCATCTGTTATTCTTGAAGTTTTATGAATTAAAGAGGAATGAAAACATAACTTTCTTTTCATTATATATATATATATATATATATATAAAACACAGTGCCTGCTTTCTTTTTTCTTGTAGAAAAAATGGGAAGATCAAAAATCAAAGTGGAACTAATTCAAGATCACAAGAAGAGGATGAAAACTTTAGTGACACGGAAGGCTGGCTTGGTCAAGAAAATTTCAGAACTCTCAATACTTTGCGACATCAAAGCATGCATGATCATATATGAAGGAAATACTACTTGTCAACATGATCAAATCTGGCCGAATGATCCAAATGAAGTTAAAGAGCTAATAAATCTCTACAAAAATCAACCATTCCAAGGCTGAACCAAAAGGGGTAAGACCTTGTCCAACTATTTCGAAGATGATCAAAAGAAAAGGGCTGAGATCAAAGTAGAAAAGGATCCCACTTGGGATTCAAGATTTGACTATTTCGAATATGATGAAAAGAAAAAGGCTGATGAGATCAAAGTAGAAAAGTATCCTACTTGGAATTCAAGATTTGACTATTTCGAAAATGATGAAAAGAAAAAGGCTGACGAGATCAAAGTAGAAAAGTATCCTACTTGGGATTCAAGATTTGACTATTTATCTGAAAAAGAATTACAAAATCTTGTTGGGGTTCTTGAGAATAGGATGGAGAATGCAAAAGGAAAAGTCGAATTGTTGAAGAGCATGAATGTTCATATTGGAAGTTCCTCCCTTTCTCATCAACAAATATGGGACAACAACTTGATGAACCAAACTACTCTGTGGCCTATTTCTAATATGAATTCTTTCACCAATTGCAACAATTTCTTTCAATCAAATATTCCAATTAGTGGTGTGAATTCAATGGGAGTAGCGATGGATAATGGGGTTCTTACTATCGAGGATTATCAATTTTGCAATGCAAATTATTCTATGATGAATGAGGCTGAAAACTAGTCGGCAAATGATAGATTTGGTTCAAGTTCAACAATGCATCCTATGGAAAATAATGGAGTTGGTTCAAGTTCGACAATGCAGCCTATGGGGAATAATTATGGGATTGGTTCAACTTCGACAATGCAACTTATGGAGAATGGAATTGGTTCAAGTTCGACAGTGCAGCCTATAGATCAGTACCCTTTCATATACACTGACTCTACTCATGATATGTCTTATGGATTCATGTAGATATTATTTTTGATCATCAGTATGTATAGTTAGCAGTTCCTCTTTTGTTTACTTTTGAAGCTGTTGGATCAGAGTAAACAAATTAGGAACTGTTTTTTTGTTAGATGGAATGTTGCTTGTAATATTAAGTTTGGTGCTTCTCTTTTGTGATGATACATATTTGTTTACTTATACTTGTTCATATTAGACTTTGCACGCCCTTTTATCATAAATATTGCCTAGTTTCAAACGATGTTACACAGAAGATTCACTTCCAACATGAATGTGATCATAATGGACTTACAATGCCGCAGATGAAATATGACAAGGTAATCTAGATATTACAACGATAAAGAAAAAGTGTAAGAAGTTATACAACAACAGTGCATTGTACAACAACTTCAAAACAACAGTGCATTGTATAACAACTTCCAATTATTTCAATGTAAGTTAAAATTCAATGTCATATATCAGAAAACTTAGTCAATAGAAGCATAGATATAAGAAAACTTTCATAGGTGATGCTAAGATGAAACATGGAGTACTGTAGAACTTCACTTACTTTGGAAGAATTCATTCCAGCTGAAAGTAGGAGCTGTATTACTCAGTGTCACTTTATCATCAATGAACTTTTATGAAATGATTTCACGGGATTCAGCCAATTGTCTTGATCATGGAATATCATTGAGCAATAGAGAACCTGAGATCCGATGCGAACAATCAGTCAAAGGAGCAAAGCTTAGAGCCTTTACTTTATGTAAAGTACACTCACTCTAACGACCTACCTTCTACATGATGGGCCAGCAAGGAAATGAGAACAGAGCTGATTGTTTACTATCTATGCCATACCTTGAGGACGAAGTCATAAGTACTCTTAGAGAAGCTGAGAGTAGGATTGGCGATCACATCTCTCTCATTTCAACCGATGGAATGTGCAAAATTGTACACCAAATAAGTTATCTTGTGGCACAAGTTATTCATACTCACAAAGGTCATATGTACGATTTGCAAAAAGTCAATAACTACGTCAAATAGACGGTTAAGTTGAAATTGAAAATATTAAAATGGATCGAAATAGAAATAACATTGGGTTTGATATTGGAGATATTAAAATATCTTGAAATAGAAATGGGGACATACATTACAATAATGCAAATAAATGATATTAAAACAGGTTGAAATTGAAGATTAAATTGGGCTAAATTGAAAATTCTTTTAAAATGGATTCAAACTTGAAAAATTGAATGAGTTGAGATGAATCCAATTCAAATTATTTTGGGCTCAATCCATAAAATTGTGTACAAATTAACCAGACTCATTTTGACACACCTAACTATGACTAATTAATGATCATACATAAAAAGATAACTATTCAAAAAAGGCAAAGAAGGCATCTGGCAATAAATCTGATTCTACAGCAACACATATATTTGCTTTGAAAATCTATCACATCTAGAGTCTATAAGTATTTGGATTAGCTTTTCAAAGTACCGTAAAAGATTTCACATGTGTCATTAGTCATATATAAATAGATGATTAAAGATTATTCAGTCATAGTGCGTGAGTATTTATTCCCCTACGGTATTTCCACTCACTTAACTATATTATTACCTAAGTCATTCAGATTCGATGCCACATCCGTGTTAATACAACACGAGTATAGATATACTCATTGGAAATCCAAATTTATTGATAGATTACCATCCCTCTTTGCTGAAAGAGTAAAGAAGGTTTTGAGATGTGATAGTCCTAGTATTAATTATGAGAAGTATACTTATGGAAAATTAATAAGTGCTTGTGTGCAGGAAGGTTTGGCTTTATGTAATGAAATTAAGCTGAATCAACAGATCAAAAGACATCGTCTTAATGAAAGACAACAGTTGGGAGAATTCTGTGAGCAATTTGCTCTAGATATTCCTAAGCCTGGTTCTAAGAATAGAAAAGAGAAGCAGAAAGAGAAGCATTCTTCTAGAAATAGATCTTCCAAAAAGGATTATAAAGAATGGAAGAGAAAAAGAATAGAAAGAAAAGAAAGAACGAATGAAAGAAAAAGTGGTCATATATTTTATAAATCTAAACGCAGATATGATAAGTCAGATACTTTCCACAAATGTGGAAGATATGGTCACTATGCAAAGGATTGCAGAGTCAAGGAAAAAATTAAAAACCTTGATATTGATGATAATATTAAAGAATCTTTATATAAGATCATGCTTAATTCTAATTCAGGAAAATTCGATTCGGGATATAGTAGCAATGAAGAATCTTCTTCAATAAGTGAAGATTTAAAGGCACTTCAACAAGAAGATTATATGTCTTCAGAAGAGGAATGTCTACCTTGTCAACAAGGGTTGGAATGTGAAAAGAATGGAGAGGAAGATGATCTTTATAAGATCTACTCTCAGTTTAAAGAATTAAGTATCAATGTCATTGATAATGACAAAGTCATAGAGCTCTTACAGACAATTAAGGATCCTGAGATAAGAGCTCAAATTATTGATAAAATCAGTAATACAACCTCGACTTCTAAGAGTTATATTCAAGAGGAAATACCAACTAAAGAAGGTGCATATACCATGGCAGAAGTTAAGAAACTTCTACTAGAAAGGAGAAAACTAGTAAGTACTCCCACTACCATTAATGATTTGAAAGAAGAGATTAATAATCTCAAGGATGATATTAGACATCTTAAAGAAAAGAATGTCATAATAGAAACTCGTCTTGATAGCATGGATATTAGACGAAATTTGAGTAATAACTCAACATTTTCTTGTTCAGAGGAAGGAGAAACTAATAATTTAGACTTTCTTACTAATTTAAATTTAGGTAATAATAAAGCTGATTTTTTACAAAATCTAAAAGCTTTTACTTCTCAAAAATTTTATACAAAAATTACTCTTCTTATAGATTATAATTATAAAAAAGAATTTATTGCTTTAATTGATAGTGCGGCAGATTTAAATTGTATCCAAGAAGGACTTATTCCTTCAAGATATTTTCATAAAACTACTCATAGTTTAAGATCTGCAAATGGAAGTAAAATGAATATTGAATTTAAATTACCTAAGGCTTTTATTTGTAAAGGAAAGCAATGTGTTCCTCAAAGCTTTGTTTTGGTTAAAGATATTACTAACCAAATTATTCTAGGAGTACCTTTTATAAATGATATTTTTCCCCTTACATATTGGGATAATGAAAAAATAATAGGTACTTGGAATAATAAACCTTTTAAATTATAATTTATTACTAAACCTTTTACTAAGATGTTAAATGAATTAACCTCAAAGATGATTTTAAAAAAATAATCAAATGAATTTTCTTAAAGGAGAAATTAATAGTATTGAGGTTGACACTATTTTGCATAATAGTATTGAGGTTGACACTATTTTGCATAATAGTATTGACGTTGACACTATTTTGCAGAATCCTAAATTACAGGATAAAATTGCCATTTTAAAAAATCAGTTTTTTTTATAGATATTTGTGGAGATCATCCTAATGCTTTTTGGAGTAGGAAAAAGCATGTTGTTAGTCTTCCATATGAAGATGATTTTAATGAGGATAATATTCCTACCAAAGCAAGGCCATGCCAAATGAATTCAGAATATTTGGAATTATGTAAAAAAGAGATTGAATCTCTACTGCAGAAAGACCTCATAAGGCATTCTAAGTCTCCATGGTCTTGTACAACTTTTTATGTTAATAAACATGCAGAACAAGAAAGTGGTGTCCCTAGGTTGGTTATAAATTATAAACCTCTTAATAAGGCCCTTAGATGGATTAGGTATCCAATCCCTAATAAAAAAGATTTAGTAGACAGAGTCTATGGTGCTATTATATTTTCTAAATTTGATTTGAAATCAGGTTATTGGCAGATTCAAATAAATGAATATGACAGGTTTAAAACTACTTTTAATGTCCCCATGGGTCAATTTGAATGGAACGTTATGCCTTTTGATCTTAAGAACGCTCCATCTGAATTTCAAAAAATTATGAATGATATTTTCATACCTTATAGTAATTTTATTATTGTTTACATAGATGATATTCTTGTGTTTTTAAAAAACATAGAAACTCATTTTAAACATTTGGATTTATTCAAGAAAATTATTATTCAAAATGGTTTAGTCATATCTGCTCCAAAAATGGCTTTATTTCAAACTAAAGTTAGATTTTTGGGTCATAATATTGAAAAAGGTTGTATTAGTCCTATTAATAGAAGTATTGAATTTGCTTCTAAATTTCCGGATGAAATTACTAACAAGACTCAGTTACAGAGATTTCTTGGGAGTCTTAATTACGTATCACATTTTATAAAGGATTTTTCTTTGGATTCAGCAATATTATATGACACGCTTAAAACTAATCCAAAGGCCTGGTCAGCTGATCATACTGAAGTTGTTAAAAGGATAAAAGCTAAGGTTAAAAACCTTCCATGTCTTACTTTGGCAAATCCAAATTGGGAAAAGATAGTGGAGACAAATGCCTCAGAGATAGGATTTGGAGGCGTTCTTACTCAGTATTGCCCTGATAATAAACGTCATTATATTGTTCAATTTTATTCTGGGAAATGGAATCCATCTTAGAAAAATTATGCCACAGTAGCTAAAGAAATATTATCTATTGTAAAAAGTGTTTTAAAATTTCAAGGTGATCTTTATAATCAGAAATTTATAATTAAAACTAATTGCCAAGCAGCTAAGTTTATGTTTAATAAGGATTGCAAGCATGATGTTTCTAAACAAATGTTTGCTAGATGGCAAGCTTTATTAGCACCTTTTGATTTTGAAACTATTTATAAAAAATGAGAAGATAATAGTCTTCCAGATTTTCTTACTCGAGAATATTTAGATTGATTTAAAAATGTCTTTATTTGCAGGCATGAGGCCATCTTGGCCCCCTAACAGGGGAAGAGGAGGATGAGGAAATAGAGAAAGAGGAGGTCATATCCTCGCTCAGTTGGGAAATAAGAAATTAATTGATGCTTCTAGCTCATCAATGAATATGGAAGGTTTGAATACAAACCATCCCATGTACAAAGAGTTTATGGATTTGATGAAATCCAAGCAAAGTAAGGATAATAATCCTCCTACTTATTCCAGCATATTAGTGGATGAAGAAAACACAGAAGTTTATGATATAAATGAAAAAAGAGAAGTCATACTTCTTTTAGAAAATAATGATTTAAAATGGAAAAATGATCCATGGCAGTTAATGAACAGGTATTTAGATACAGTTTGTTATACTACAACTACATACAAATACAGGATGCATTATGAGATAATACTCTCAGCAACAGGGTCGGCAGAATTTCAGCATTTCTACCCTGCGAATACCAAAAAAGTTTATAACATTTCAAAGATTATTATAAAGAAAATCATTTCTCCAGAAGAATGGGGAATGAGCCCATTGAAAGAAAGGGATTATATCCACCCGGAACAGAGAATTGCAGTAAAATATAATTACGAGGATTATGTTGATAGCTTTAATAAAGTTCTATTATATGAGAATGCTAATAAAAAGCATTCATGGTTCATAAAAATTTGTTCTAATGTTTTTATGCTGGTAATTCCAAATTGGTTTTGCAAATGGTGGATGTCATATGGTCCCTCAATTAAAATATTACCAGACTAATATAAACAATTATATTTGGAGTGGCTAGATATATCCCCAAAGCTTATAAGCTTAGAACAAGATAATATCTTTTTTGAGGGGATGTCAATTATGTACTTTTTTATAGAATTTTCAATTCCATGGATCATGAAATGGAATGTCGAAGTTAATACTACTTCGGAAGGGTTTCCTTGTTTAATGAGAACTTTTCATACAAAGTTCTGGAGCAAATTAATTAATAAAGACCCTGAAGGAAAGATACATGGTCAAGAAATTATAGATTTAATAAATCAAACTATTGATGATTATCATACACAGAGGATATCTACACCTCAAGAAGAAATTAATAGTCCTTTTAAACAAATTATTAGAAAATTTCATATGAAAAAGGGAATTATTTCCAAGTCAGAAACAATAGCATTATACATGGAAGAGGTCAAGAAAGATTTAATAAGAAATCTTGACGTAGAAATTGAAGATGATATATCAATGGCATCAGCAAGCCACACCAATCAAGATGATGAAGTGTGCATTGCAGGAGAAAGACAAAGTGATAATACATAAGAGATTGATATTGATGCTCTCTTTCGAAAATTTCAAGAACAAGTGGAGGAATCCTCCGACAAAACCACATGCAAGGGCAAGGCAAAAGTCTAAGGATAGACCCCACCATAATGACAAAGGGGTAAGGGACAAATGACTTTTATAAAGAAGGAATCTAATTTTATAAAGATAAGCATCTTTGAAAAAGATGATATGGTGGCCATAAATAATTATGTCGGCTACGTGAAATTAGTGTGAAGGCCATAGGGGTGTGTCGGCCTTATCATTTTGTAATTGGCCATTGTAAAAGGTGTGAGAAAAGTTTTTATTCTTTGCGTCTTATTTTCCCTCTATATAAAGGGATGTAGATTTTAGTTTAGAGGCAGGTTTTAGAACCCCCTCTCTCTCTCACTCTAAAATACTCTCTTGTAATATATTCTAAGTTTGAATAAAAGTTTACAATTCGGATTGGAATAAGGTTTTTCATTTTGAAGTCCATATACAGGTAATATTATTGTATTTATTTATTTCTTCTGTTGATACTTAGCCTAATGACAGGCTAGATTGCTGTGTTGAACTATATCATACTAGATTATTATGATTTAATGGAATTGTAACTATAAAAGATGGTTTAAATGGCTGAAATTAAGGTCAAATTTGAATAATTTATGGCATGATAATAAAAGATGAGTTTGATCCGTCGGATTACCCTGTAAAGGGCGGACCCGGATGTATCCATTGGATTACCCTGTGTTCTGGGCGGACCCGGTAGAAACTGTTAGATTACCCTAATGGCGGACCCAGATATGGATTCTTAATTATCATGCTAAAATTACTTGAATTTGTAAAAGAATACAAACCATCCCATATACAAAGAGTTTATGGATTTTATGAAATCCAAGCAAAATAAGGATAATAGTCCTCCTACTTATTCCATCATATTAGTGGATGAAGAAAACACAGAATTTTATGATATGAATGACAAAAAAGAAGTCATACTTCTTTTAGAAAATAATGATTTAAAATGGAAGAATGAACCTTGGTAGCTCATGACAAGGTATCTAGATACAGTCTGTTATACTACGACTGCGTATAAATACAGGATGCATTATGAGATGATACTCTCATCAATAGGGTCGGCAGAATTCCATCATTTCTACCCTGCTAATACAAAGAAAGTTTATAACTTTTCAAAAATTATTATAAAAAGAATTATTTCTCCAGAAGAATGAGGAATGAGTCCATTGAAAGAAAGGGATTATATCCACCCAGAGCAGAAAATTGGAGTAAAATACAATTATTGGGATTACGTTGATGACTTTAATAAAGCTTTGTTATACAAGAATGCTAATAGAAAGCATTCATTGTTTATAAAATTTTGTTCTAATGTTTTTACGCGAGAAATTACAAATTGGTTTTGCAAATGGTGGATGTCTACGGTCCTTCCGTTAAAATATTACCTGACCAATATAAGCAATTATATTTGGAATAGTTAGATATATCCCCAAGGCTCATAAGCCTAGAACAAGATAATATCTTTTTTGAAGGGATGTCAATTATGTACTTCTTTATAGAATTCTCTATTCCATGGTTCATAAAGTGGAATGTGGAAGTTAATACTACTTCTGAGGGATTTCCCTGTTTGCAAAGAACTTTTTAAACAAAGTTTTGGAGTAAGTTAATAACTAAAGATCTTGAAGGCAAAATTCATGGCCAAGAGATTTTGGATTTAATAAACAAAACAATTGATAAATATCATATTCAGGAAACTTCACAACCGCAAGATAATAGTCTTAGTCCTTTCAAGCAAATTGCTAGAAAAATTCAAATGAAGAAAGGAGTAATATCTAAATCAAAGATTATTGCTTTGTATATGGAAGAAGCAAAGAAAGATTTAATGAAAAATCTTGATATAGAAATTGTTGATGATATTTCAATGACTTCAGCCAGTCATACAAATCAAGATGATGAAGCATGTTTGGTCGGAGAAGGTCAAAGTGATCACAGCATAGAAGAAGAAATTGATATTGATGCTCTTTTCATGAAGTTCCAAGAGCAAGTGGAGGAATCCTCCGACAAAACCACATGCAAAGGCAAGGGAAAGATGTGAAGACAAAATCATAAAAGGACAACAGACTTTAATAAAGTGGGTATCTTTAATAAAGAAGGATGGGGGCCACCAAAAGTTTTGTCGGCCACGTAAAATAAATATGAAGATCACATTATCTTGTCGGTCTTATCTTTTTATTATTGGCCAATGTAAAGAGTGTGGGCCATTGCAATTTTACATTTTTACCCTTTTAGATCTCTATATAAGGAGGCTTAAGTTTTAGGCAAGAGACAGGTTTTAGAACCCCCCTCTCTCTCTCTCTCTCTAAAATACTCTCTCTTGTAATATATTCTAAGTTTGAATAAAAGTTTTCAATTTGGTGTGCATAATTTTGGAGTTCATCTACAAGTACTGTTTCTTTTTTTTTTTTTTAACTATTTCTTCTTGGATATAGCCTAAATGATAGGCTAAATTGTTGTGTTGAACTATATCATACTAGATTATTATGATTAAGTGGCATTGTGTCTGTTAAAAAATGGTTTAAACAGCTGGAATTAAGGTCTAATTTGAGTAATTTATGGCATGTTAATAAAAGATGAGTTTGATCCGTTGGATTACCCTGTAAAGGGTGGACTCGAATGTATTAGTTGGATTACCCTGTGTTGTGGGCGGACTCGGTAGAGACCGTTGGATTATCCTAAGGGCGGACCTGGATATGGATTCTTAGTTATCATGCTATAAAATTACTTTGATTTGTAAAAGACCCTTATATTAGGCAGGGCGATCCGTTTTGTATGGTATCAGAGCCATGTAATTATAGTAATTATAGGTGGTATAGTTCAACACTTAATTAATTATGAACATCATAAAGAAGAAGTCTACTGTTAAAAATAGTAGAAAAGAAGAATATGATATACCTCAGCATTTGGATCTACTTAATAAATGGACTATTCCTAAAATATCTCCCAGAATTATATATCAAATGGGAACTTTTGAGAAACTTGGTCTCAAACAAGTGGTCAAAACCACTGAAGAAACTATTACTATTGATAATGATCATCAGACTTTCAGACTTATATCTGAAACTGATCTTACCCCTATAGGGATATTTATAGATTTATGCATATTGGCTTGGTTCAGGTGACGTTTAAGCCCCTTACTTTGCGTGGACTACCTGAAAGTTTTATAGCAGCTTTACGTGATGGTAGAAATCATAATTGGAAAAGACCTCTTATAGGGACTATTCAAACTAGTCTAGCTTATGGACTAGTTTATTTTAATGCTTATCCTAATTTGCAGATCTCTTTGCAAGATGAGAATTCATTAAGTTCTCTTATGCTAAGTGTTAAACTTCATGGTTATGATTATATGCCTGACACTGAAGTAGTGTGTATTTGTTATAGAATTTATTATAAACTACTGCATACTTTGAATCCTATGTGCAAAGTTATTGATTTTAAAAATGAGACTATTTTAATAGAAACTAATTTTGGAAAATCCAGAGTAGTTAGTAGAAGACCGATTAAGTGGGAAGAAATTGATTTTCCACAAGAATGGGTTATTGAAGGAGCTACTCCTCCTAAAAATAATATTAATGAAGAAATTTCAGAAATTGAACAGTTGAATGATGGAACTGTTAAAATAAAGTTTTTTGATTATATATCAAATAATAGAATTGAAAGTGGTAGCATGTCTTCTAGAATTACTAGAACTAATTCTTCATATATATCTCCCTTGGATTATATTGTACAGGTACCATCTAGAGCTTCTACTTCTCAAATTAGAGAAAATTATAGATGTGATAGCATAAATATTGATAAAGATAATATTGCTAGACCTAGCTCAGATTTAGACATATCTGAAATGAATTTCCTAGATGGCTTAACTACATAAATTTGTTTTATGATGACTGACAAACCTATTGATTTTAGTCCTGGTTCCCAGGCAAGAGCAAAGATTGCTGAAGAATTTCAAAAATCCAGATGGAAACCTTTTAGAAAATGGTTTTTCAAATACTTTAATAAAGAAGAACAATTAATTTTATAAAGATCTTATTGAATCAGGAAAAAAATGTTTTAATTGCATTCGTTCCATGGTTTATGTGTAAACATGTTTATAATTACATTTCTATGTTAGAAAAAGATTTTACCTTAAGTAATGGAGAAATTACGAAATCAGTATTTCCGCCATTACAATCTTTCCAAATTAATAAGGACAATAAGATTGTTCATTTTAATGCTTTTTCAAAATTATTTGAAAATGCTACTGCTTTAGTTACCTCTCAGTATATTAATTTGATGATAAAGCAACATAATTATACAAATATTTATATAAGCATGTTAGGTGATCATATAGTGTCTTTACATGATAAAGTTGATAAACTTTTATCTCAAATGAGTATTGACAAGAAAGGTAAGGGTAAGGTTGCTCAACCTAGCATTCAACCTTCCCTAGAAATTGAAGACTTCAAGTTAAAGGATTTTTCTGATTTAGAAAATTTCCTAGAAAAGGCTTTCAAAGGTAATAACCTTAAACCTCTGAAGATTAATAATCTTTCAAAAGGAGAAAGTAGTGGTGCAGGTAATAAGGATTTTTCTGATCAAATTAATAAAATTTCAAAAAAAAAAGCGAGAAAACCAGTTCAGCGGATGTTCTACTATCCTAGGCCGACTCCTTAGGATGTTCTAATGGAAGAACATGAATATATTCTAACAAATAGTTATAATCGAAAAGAAATCTATGAATGGAACATAGATGGTTATGCAGATAGACAAATTTATACAACTATGCATAGGATGTTGATGTATAGTACTATCTGTAAGACTAATAAAAATAGTGATAAGACTATTGCAGAAATGATAACTGCAGGGTTTACAGGCCAGTTGAAAGGATGGTGGATAATTAGCTCAACCAAGAACAAAGAGATAAGATCCTTCAGGCTGTAAAACAAGAAGGTGAAGGAGAAGTTCAAAATTCAGTTTATACACCGGTTTTGAATATTATATAACATTTTTCAGGAAGATGGTCAGATAATAGTAAAACCATCAAGACTTTACTTCAGAATCTAAGGTGTAAGACTCTTACATCTTTTAGGTTCTATAAAGATGTTTTCCTTTGCAGGGTTATGGAATTGCCAGAGTGTAATAACACTCATTAGAAATTCAAAGTTATTGATGGATTGCCAGCTCTTTTTGCTGAAAAAGTAAGGAAGGTCCTTAGAGGTGATAGTCCTAGCATTAATTATGAGAGTTAAACTTATGAAAAATTGATAAGTGCTTGTGTGCAGGAAGGTTTGGCTTTATGTAATGAAATTAAGTTGAATCAACAGATCAAAAGACATCGTCTTAATGAAAGTCAATAGTTGGAAGAATTCTGCGGGCAATTTGCTCTAGATATTCCCAAACCTGCTTCTAAGGATAGGAAAGAGAAGCAGAGAAAGAAGCATTCTTCCAAAAATAGATCTTCCAAAAAAGATTATAAAGAATGGAAAAGAAAGAGAATTGGAAGAAAAGAAAGGAGACATAAGGAAGGAAAGAGTGACAAAAGATTTTATAAATCTAGACAAAGATATGTAAGTCAAATACTTGGCACAAATGTGGAAGATATGGTCACTATGCAAAGGATTGCAGAGTCAAAGAAAAAAAATAAGAAACCTTGATAATGATGACAACATTAAAGATTCCTTATATAAGATCATGCTTAAGTCTGATTCAGGATATAGCAGTAATGAAGAGTCTTCTTCAACAAGTGAAGATCTTAAAGCTCTTCATCAAGAGGATTATATGACCTCAGAAGATGAATGTTTGCCTTTCCAACAAGGATTGGAATGTGAGAAAGATGGAGAGGAAGATGATCTTTACAATATCTACTCTCGGTTTAAAGAATTAAGTATTAATGTCATTGATAATGACAAAATTATAGAGCTACTGCAAACAATTAAAGATCCTGATATAAGAGCTCAAATCATTGATAAGATTAGTAATACAACATCTACCTCTAAGAATCATATTCAAGAGGAGATACCAACTAAAGAAGGTGCATACACCATGGCAGAAGTTAAAAATTTTCTGTTGGAAAGAAAGAAACTTATAAGTTCTCCTATTACTATTAATGATTTGAAGGAAGAGATTAATAATCTCAAAGATGATATTAGATATCTCAAAGAAAAGAATGTTATTATTGAAACAAGGCTAGATAGCTTTGAGATTAGACAAAATCTGAGTAATAACTCAACCTCTTCAGATGAAGGAGAAACTAATAATCTAGATTTTCTTAAAAATTTAAATTTTGGTAATAATAAATGTGATTTTTTACAAATTTTAAAGGCTTTTACTTCTCAAAAATTTTATACAAAGATCACTCTCCTTATAGATTATAATTATAAAAAAGAATTTATTGCCCTTATTGATAGTGCTGCTGATTTAAATTGTATTCAAGAAGGACTTATTCCTTCAAAATATTTTCATAAAACTACTCATAATTTAAGATCCGCAAATGGTAGTAAAATGAATATTGAATTTAAATTTCCAAAAGCTTTTATTAGCAAGGGAAAAATTGTGTTCCTCAAAGCTTTGTTTTGGTTAAAGATATTAATAACCAAATTATTTTGGGAGTACCCTTTATAAATGATATTTTTCCTTATTGGGATAATGAAAAAATTATAGGAAATTGGAATAATAAACCGTTTATATTAGAGTTTATCACTGAGCCTTTTACAAGAATGTTAAATGAATTAACTTCAAAAATGATTTTAAAAAATAATCAAATGAATTTTTTAAAAGGAGAAATTAATAGTATAGAAATTGATAATATTTTGCAAAATTCTAAATTACAGGAAAAAATTGTTATCTTAAAAAATCGGTTCTCTCTTGATATTTGTGGAGATCATCCGAATGCTTTTTGGAATAGGAAAAAGCATGTTGTAAGTCTTCCATATGAAGAAGATTTTAATGAGTATAATATTCCTACTAAAGCTAGGCCATGCCAAAATGAATTCCGAATATTTGGAATTATGTAAAAAAGAAATTGAATCCCTATTGCAGAAAGGCCTGATAAGGCATTCAAAGTCTCCATGGTCTTGTACAACTTTTTATGTTAATAAACATGCTGAACAAGAAAGAGGTGCCCCCAGGTTGGTTATAAATTATAAACCTTTAAATAAAGGATTAAGATGGATTAGGTATCCAATCCCTAATAAAAAAGATTTATTAGATAGAGTCTATGATGCTTTAATATTCTCTAAATTTGATTTAAAATCAAGTTATTGGCAGATTCAAATAAGTGAATCTGACAGGTTTAAAACCGTTTTTAATGTCCCCATGGGTCAATTTGAATGGAACGTTATGCCTTTTGGGTTAAAGAACGCTCCATCTAAATTTCAAATAATTATGAATGATATTTTTATACTTTATAGTGATTTTATAATTGTATACATTGATGATATTCTTGTGTTTTCAAAAAATATAGAAACTCATTTTAAACATCTTGATTATTCAAGAAAATTATTATTCAAAATGGTTTGGTTATATCTGCTCCAAAGATGGCTTTATTTCAAACTAAGGTCAGATTTTTGGGTCATAATATTGAAAAGGGATGTATTAGTCCTCTTAATAGAAGTATTGAATTTTCTTTTAAATTTCCTGATGAAATTACTAATAAGACTCAGTTGCAGAGATTTCTTAGGAGTCTTAATTATGTAGCACCTTTTATAAAGGATTTAGCCTTGGATTCAGCGATATTATATGACAGGCTTAAGAAAAATCCGAAAGTATGGTTAGCTGAACATACTGAAGTTGTTAAAAGAATTAAGATGAAGGTTAAAAACCTTCCATGTCTCACTTTGGCTAATCCAAATTGGGAGAAGATTGTTGAGACAGATGCCTCGGATGTAGGATTTGGTGGTGTCCTTACACAATATTGTCCAGATGATAAACGTCATTATATTTTTCAATTTTATTCTAGGAAATGAAATCCATCTCAGAAAAATTATGCCACAGCAGCTAAGGAAATCTTAGCTATTGTAAAAAGTGTTTTAAAATTCCAAGGTGATATTTATATTATCTACTCTCAGTTTAAAGAATTAAGTATTAATGTCATTGATAATGACAAAATTATAGAGCTACTGCAAACAATTAAAGATCCTGATATAAGAGCTCAAATCATGAGAAGATAATAGTCTTCCTGATTTTCTCACTAGAGAATATTTAGACTGATCATAAATGTCTTTGTTTTCAGGCATGAGACCGTCATGGCCTCCTACAAGGGGAAGAGGAGGACGAGGAAATAGAGGAAGAGGAGGTCACATCCTCGCTTAGTTGGGAAATAAACAATTAATTGCTGCTTATAGCTCATCAACAACTATGGAAGGTTTGAATTCAAACCATCCCATGTACAAAGAGTTTATGGATTTTATGAAATCCAAGCAAAGTAAGGATAATACTCCTCCTACTTATTCCACCATATTTTAGCTGCTTGACAATCAGTTTTAATTATAAACTTCTGATTATAAAGATCACCTTGGAATTTTAAAACACTTTTTACAATAGCTAAGATTTCCTTAGCTACTGTGGCATAATTTTTCTGAGATGGATTCCATTTCCCAGAATAAAATTGAACAATATAATGACGTTTATCATCTGGACAATATTGTGTAAGGACACCACCAAATCCTACATTCGAGGCATCTGTCTTAACAGTCTTCTCCCAATTTGGATTAGCCAAAGTGAGACATGGAAGGTTTTTAACCTTCATCTTAATTCTTTTAACAGCTTCAGTATGATCAGCTAACCATGCTTTCGGATTTTTCTTAAGCCTGTCATATAATATCGCTGAATCCAAGGCTAAATCCTTTATAAAAGGTGCTACATAATTAAGATTTTTATGATATGAATGACAAAAAAGAAGTCATACTTCTTTTAGAAAATAATGATTTAAAATGGAGGAATGATCCTTGGCAGCTCATGACATGGTATCTAGATACAATCTGTTATACTACGACTACATATAACTACATGATGCATTATGAGATGATACTCTCATCAACAGGGTCAGCAGAATTCCAGCATTTCTACCCAGCTAATACAAAGAATAATAATAATAATAATAATAATAATAATAATAATAATAATTATTGTTGTTGTTGTTCTTGTTGTTGTTGTTGTTGTTGCTGTTGTTGTTGTTGTTGTTGTTGTTGCTGTTGTTGCTGCTGTTGTTGTTTTTATTGTTGTTGTTGTTGCTGTTGTTGCTGTTGTTATTGCTGTTGCTGCTGCTGTTGTTGTTGTTGCTGTTGTTGTTGTTGCTGCTGTTGTTGCTGTTGTTGTTGTTGCTGTTGTTGTTGTTGTTGCTGTTGTTGTTGCTGTTGTTGTTATTGGTGGTGTTGTTGTTGTTGTTCTTCTTCTTCTTATTCTTATTTATCTTTAGTTTGCTATTGAATCATTATATGTTATCCTAACATCATGTATGTAGAGTTTGGAAATCCATTTGGAACTTCGTGGACATTCATACGTTGGTATTTAGTATTTTAATTACTATATAGTTTCTATAGTTTATAAAAGTTATAGGTCATTCATCGATCATGACGTTTATGAAGGATCGACTTCTAGGAATTTGTTGAGTTATTCATCTATATTCACAATCCTAATATGATTGTAGGCAGGGGCGGATCTAGCTATATGGGTGAGGGTGCCACGACACCCACTGACCTTGGTTAGAACTTTTTCTATATGTGTATAAGTATAATATATTAATATGTATTACACTTGTCACCCTATGAACAGTATGTTGAATGGTGCATCTGGTAAAGGGCATAGTTCTAAAACGGTGCATCAAATTTGTTCTCTGACAATTTGTATATGTGATTTCTTTTTTTCCTAATATTAATTTACGACAACATAATACTCCCTGAAAATTCATTCCCTTCTTTTATGCATATTCTTTTAAAAAATAAGTATGTGTCAAGTTATGTTTGTTTTGTTGAGTTCGTTGAAGTTCTACAATTTCAATTAAAAGTATTGTAGAATAGTGTTTTTTTCTGTATAGGGTGCAATTCAATAATGGGATTAGTCTATCCAATTGTATTCACCAATATTTTTAATTTCTTTTTTGTGGTTAACAATTCATACATGATAGTTGCAAAGCAGATAGTCTGCTAGTTATGCTAATGGGAGAGCTTAAGCTAATAGTACTATCAATACAGGGGAAGATCAAATTTCCAAAGAGGTTGTAGATTATTTTAGTAAACTTTTCTCAGATGATCAAGAAATTGAACTGCAACACATAGATTGTATCGATCAAAGAGTTTGTCGAGATGACAATAATATGTCGGAGGCTATTTCTAATGAAAGTGAAATCAAGGATGTTGTCTTCGGTCTCAATCTTGTTAGTACTCCGGAGCCTGATAGTTTTGAAAACGCTTTTTATCAAAGTTGTTGGGACATCATCAAAAGTGATCTAATAGAAGTAATACAATGATTTTTTGGAGGGACATGTTTGACTAAATTTTATACTAGTTTTTGCCTTATTCTTTTGCCTAAAATGGGCAATCCTAGCTTTTTTAATGATATGAGACCTATCAGTCTTATTGATCCTAGGCATATTTATATGCCTAAATTGTCAATATTTGCCCATGTTTTGATTTAATTAAAGACTGATTTTTAGCTATTAGATTGATTTTTGTGAAACTTGTGATGATTATGCACTAAAACACATGATTAGTCGTTTCAGGAACACTCAAAGAGAATGGAGTTAACTCGAGGGAAGAAGCAAGAAAGCATGAAAAGTGGCTAAGGTTGAAGGCTCCCGGCGCTTGGTGCCAAGAGTTAACATTCAGAGTCCTCTCTCAGGCGTACTGAGAGGCACGATGAGCCAAGGGCAATAATTCTGAGGCCTTCTTCAGGCGCTCTGAGAGAGGTGTCGCGCCAGGCCTGAACATTCTGAGACGTTTGCCTAGCGCTCTACTAAGCGTGACGCATCAAGGTAGAAAGTTCTGCGGCAAGTGCTAGGCGCGATGAGGGGTGCGACACGCCAAGGAAATTCCAATTTTTTCAGCTTAAGTTCTATTAAAAAGGATTCCTAGTTAAAGTAGATTTTGGCTCCAATTCTCCTACTATTATAAATAGGCCCTTAGGGCTCCATTGTGGGGGTTCGACATTATTTTGGTGTGCAAGAGCAATTTTCATCGTTTGTAATAGGTTTCGATCTTCTAACTCTTCTATTTTTCGAAAATCGCATGAACAATTGTATTTTGTGGTTTTCTAATAGCATAAGTGGCTAAACGCCCTAGTTCTAGGGCTGTAGCTACGAATCGAATGTTGAATATTTAAGGTTTATGAATTAATTCTTGGTTGTCATTATAAGTTACTTTTATATTCTTGTTTTAGTATTTTATGCTTGCGCACCATAAGATAAATCTATTGTCTAATCTTAAAATCGAGAGAGGAGGGATTAGATAGACCATAGAATATAAAGAGCTTGATCGACCCATTAAGTTGAGGTGATTTGTGTTCAGGAGTGACGCCCAGATGAACAACTCGCTTGCTTACGAAACAGGATGAAATATAAATGCTCACCAGTTAGTTTGTTTATCCCCGCTCAACGATGTAGTTAGACAGCTAACTGGAGTAGGCAACTAGAGGTGCGTAACCTGACTCATACAATTAACCCTGTAAATCAGTAACTTGACAACTTAAATTAGTTCTAAGCCAAGAATATGATACATGAGATTCATTGCATGTTGCAGCCCTGGAATTGTTTTTTACTTGCTTGAAACATCATCTTGAAGTCGTTCACAATTAGTTACTTTTATTTAATGCTTAATTAGTAGTAGTTAACAATCATCACAATTTCTAAAAACGGTTACTTTTAATTTATTTGTAGAGTTAAGTGTGAGATATAAGTTGATCATAAGTCCCTTGGGAACGATAACTCGTTTCTTTAAGAATCTATATTACTCGAGTGACCACATACACTTGCGTGTATACTAGCAATAAGTTTCTGGCGCCGCTACCGAGGACATAGAAATTGATTTATATTCGATCTTCTTAAGTCTACAATTAGAATATTTAGGTGTTTATTACTTGATCTTAGCTTGTTTATTGCAGGCAGTGAACTTGTTGAACCAGACAACAAACCTAAAAGAGCCTTATGCCAACGTAGAAAAATGAATCAAGGGCATAAAGAAAAATTGGGGTTAGGTCTTCGTGGTGACAATGAGGACAATAACCAAGATAACATGAACAACCAAGAGAACTTGAATAACCAAGATAACGTGAACAACCAAGAGAACTTGAAAAACCAAAAGGTACCCCCTGTAGTACCAACAAGATCCATCCGTGATGTGGTAGTCCCACTCACAGCCAATGTGGCATCTAGCATTAGGAAACCTCCACCAAAGGGTAGATTCGAACTGAGACAGGGCATGGTACAGCTTATCCATGCTAGTGGGCAATTCACTGGCCTCCTCCACGAGGATCCCCAAATCCACCTTAGGAACTTTATAGAGATTAGTGATACATACATCCCAAATGGAGTCTCATCAGACTATGTGAGGCTGACGTTATTCCTATACTCATTGTTAGGAGCCGCAAGACGTTGGTTAGATTCTGAGCCACCAAACTCCATCACTACTTGAGTCAATTCTTTCCATCCAAGAGAACTGCACAATTGAGCAGTGAGATCTTAAGCTTTAAGCAAAACTCGGGGAGGAAATGTACCAAGCATGGGCTCATTTTAAACAAATGTTGAATGCCAACCCTCATCACATACAAACTAATAAGGTACTTGCTCACACTTTCTTTGAGGGTTTAAATTATAATGCTCATGTTCTTCTTAATTAATAGTGCAGCAGGTGGACAAGCCCTAGCAAAAACATGTGAAGAGTTATTTGACTTAATCGATAGACTCTCAGAAGAAACCCAGGGTATGAGGGGGAAATGCCTAGAATTAGAACCCAAAGGGCCGCGGGAATCTTAGATGTAGATCAAGCCACCGCCATAAATGCCAAACTGGATGCGATACAACATAATATAGCCATGCATTTCAAACAGATGTCCTTAAACCAAGCACTGGTTAACATGGTACAACAGGCATCTAATTGGTATGGGGTATGTGGTAGTGGAGCTCATGAAACCGAACAATGTGAGGCAAACTCAGATTTCGTAAACTATGCGGGTAATGCGCAAAGGGGTGTAGGTCAGCAAAATTATGGTAATACCTATAACTCTAGTTGGAGGAACCATCCTAAATTCTCATGGGGTGGGAATCAAAACCAAAATCAGGTGCAAGGGGCTAACCAATACCGTTCTCAAGGGGCTGGGCAACAATACCAAAATCCTAACCAAGGCGCAAATCCTAGTGCACCAAAAAGGGGGATGACTAATGAGGAGCTACTCCAAAAGCTCATGGCTAAAATAGGGAAGAAAATAAATGCTAGGATAGATAGGCAGAATGAGAACATCAGAAACATCCAAATGTCCCAAATGAGTTTAGAGAAACAAGTTACGTAAGTAGCCAATTCTCTAAACTTACGTCCCCAAGGTGGGCTGCCCGATGATACTGAACCTAACCCTAAGCAACTAAATGTGGTAAGTACTAGAAGTGGGTTACAATTAGAGGAACTAGCTCCAAAGAAGAGAGATATTGAGGCAGGTACTAAAGAAAAAAAAGTGGAAGAGGTAGTGAAGAGCTCCAATGTTGAGGCACTCGTTCCTAAAAAAAAACTACCACCTCCGTTTCCACAAAGGCTCAAAAAGCAGAATGAGGATAAATGCTTCGATAATTTTCTTTCTCTCCTTAAACAGGTTCATATTAATCTACCTTTGGTTGACATTTTGCAGGGTATCTCAAAGTATGCTAAATACGTGAAGGAGGTAGTGGCTAACAAGAGGAGGCTCACGGAGTATGAAACTGTGGCACTTACTGAGTAGTGCAGCTCCAGAATCCAAAATAGACTGCCCAAAAAGTTAAAAGATCCAGGTAGTTTTACTGTGCAGATTATAATTAGGCCAAGTGTTCATGCCCCGGGGTTGTGTGATTTAGGGGCGAGTATAGATCTTATGCCCTTATCATTGTATAGAAAGCTTGGGTAGGGTAGTCCTAAAAGAACCACTTTTATTCTCCAACTCACTGATAGGTCCATTGATAGGCCAGATAGGGTAATAGAAGATGTGTTAGTACAAGTAGGTTCCCTAATTTTCCTGGTAGATTTTGTGGTCTTAGACTTTGAACCCTATTATGAAGTTCCATTCATCATGGGACGTCCGTTCTTGGCCACGAAAAGGGCATTGATTGATGTAGCAGTTGGACAATTAACTATGAGGGCACATGATAAGGTTGAAGTGCTTGATGTTTATCGCGCTTTAAAAAATGCCTTCTAGTTATGAAGAATTGTCTGTTATTACGATTGTAGACCACCTAGTAGAGTCGCAGTCAGTTGTGCCCGAAGATCCCTTAGAAAGAGTATTAGTGGGTCATGAAGTGGATGGAGATACTGAGGCCCAAGAGATAGAAACATGTTTGAATCTGGCACTTGTGGAGACTCACAAGTGTAGAGTCGAGTCAATAGATCGTGAGTTAGGACCTCCACCAAAGCCTTCAATAGAAGAAGCTTCCAAGTTGGAGTTAAAAACTCTGCCTGCTCACCTAATGTAGGCATTTTTGGGTTCTAATGAAACTTTGGATGCTATACTTTCTGCAAAGTTGTTTGAAATACAGGTTGATGCGGCATTGAGGATCCTAAAGCGGAGAAAGAAGGCGATTGGATGGCAGATGGTTGATATTCATGGGATTAGTCCGGCGTTATGTATGCACAGAATCTACATAGAATATGATCACAAACCAAGTGCACAACATCAACGTAGGCTAAATCATGTGATGAAAGAAATGGTGAGAAAGGAGGTAATAAAGTGGCTAGATGCAGGTATTATGTACCTGATTTCTGATAGTAAGTGTGTAACTCCGGTGTAGTCTGTTCCCAAGAAGGGAAGTATGACAGTGGTAAGGAACGAAAATAATGAGTTGATTCCTACTAGAACAGTGACCCGTTGGAGAATTTGTATGGATTACCGAAAACTTAGTGATGCCACTTGGAAAGATCACTACCTGGCTCCCTTCATTGATCAGATGCTTGACCGACTAGCAGGGCAGGAGTACTATTGTTTCTTAGATAGGTATTCCGGATACAATCAGATCTTAATTGCTCCCGAGGATCAGGAAAAGACCACGTTCACTTGTCCTTATAGTACCTATGCTTTCAAACATATGTCATTTAGACTTTGCAATGCACCGGCGACTTTTCAAAGGTGTATGATGGCCATTTTTCATGATATGGTGGAATAATTTGTAGAGGTGTTCATGGATGATTTATCCGTCTTTGGGAAGTCTTTTGAGGTATGTCTCCGGAATCTTGATAAAGTACTTGCTAAATGTGAGGACACTAACTTAGTGCTAAATTGGGAAAAGTGTCATTTTTTGGTTAGAGAGGGGATAGTGTTGGGTCACAAGGTTTCAAAGTCGAGTTTAGAGGTTGATAAAGCAAAGGTAGAAGTTATTGAGAAATTGCCCCCTTCCATTTCTGTAAAAGGTTTTCTTGGTTATGCAGGTTTTTACCGATGATTCATCAAGGATTTTTCCAAGATTGCAAGACCTATGTGCAGTATTTTGGAGAAGTAGGTGAAGTTTGACTTTGATGAGATGTGCTTGAAAGCTTTTGAGATGTTGAAGAGGAACTTAATTGAGGCTCCCATCTTAATTGCTCCTAATTGGGAATTACCATTTGAACTCATGTGTGATGCAAGCGACATAGCAGTAGGTGCAGTGTTGGGATAAAGAAAAGGAAAGGTGTTCCACTCGATCTATTATGCAAGCAAGACCCTGGACTCTACACAAGCTAATTACACAGTGACTGAGAAGGAGATGCTAGCTCTAGTGTTCACCTTCGACAAGTTCAGATCGTATTTGGTAGGTACTAAAGTTATTGTTTTTACTGACCATGCAGCTATTAGGTACCTATTCAATAAGAAGTATGCTAAACCAATGTTGATTCGATGGATATTGCTTCTCCAAGAATTTGACCTTGAGATTAAAGATAGGAAAGTTAATGAAAGTCAAAAAGCTGATCACTTGTCTAGGTTAGAGGATTCTTCCCATGTGAATGAAGGTGAGCAAATTCGAGAAGAGTTTTCGGATGAAAAATTGATGGAATTAGATATCTCTCAAGTGTCATGGTATGCAGACATTGTGAATCTGATAGTAAGTGGAGATTACCCTCCGGGTGCAACCACCAAACAAAAGAAAAAGTTCAATCATGATGCTAAGTTCTATATCTGGGATGAACCGTCGTGTTCAATCAAGGTGTGGATCGGGTAGTGAGAAGATGCATTCTGGAGTACGAGGTTCAAAAAGTGCTCAAAATTTGTCATGCTAGACTATATGGAGGTCAATATAAAAGAGAGCGCACGATGCATAAGGTACTACAATCTGGTTTCTTTTGGCTTTTGTTATTTAAAGATTCTATTGCTTTTGTGAAGGGTTGTGATAAATGCCAAAGGTTGGGTACTATTTCAAGAAGACATGAGATGCTGCTAAGTAACATTTTGGAGGTGGAAATTTTATATGTGTGGGGTATTGACTTCATGGGTCCCTTCCTGCCATCTAGTCGAAACCAATACATTCTCGTGGTTGTGGATTATGTAAATAAATCAGTGGAGGCTGTCACTCTTCCTTCGAATGATTCAAGGGTGGTGATCAAGTTTATCAAGAAGCACATCTTCACTCGCTTTGGCACTCCAAGAGAAATCATAAGTGATGGAGGTAAGCATTTCATTAACCATCTAGTTAAAAATCTTCTTGCTAAGTATGGTAATCGGCATAAGGTTGCTACAGCTTACCATCCTCAAATGAGTGGCCAAGTGGAAGTTTTGAATAGGGAAGTGAAGCAAATTTTGTTGAAAATGATGAATGCACAGAGGAAAGATTGGTCCGAGAAGTTCGATGATGTGTTGTGGGCATATAGGACTGCTTATAAGAAACCTATAGGGACTTCTCCCTAACACATAGTGTTTGGGAAAGCATGCCATCTTCCGGCGAAATTAGAACACCAAGCTTAGTGGGTGATTAAGAGGTTGAACTTGGACTCCGAGCTAGCCGGTAGAAGGAGAGTAAATCAATTGCATGAACTTGAGGACTTTAGGCTCCACACGTATGAGAATGCAAAGATTTACAAAGAAAAGACGAAAAGGTGGCATGTCAAACACATAGTTACTAGTATTTTCACTCCGGGAGAAAATATATTACTCTTAAACTCTAGATTGAGGTTATTCCCTGGAAAACTAAGGTCTAAATGGAGTGGTCCTTTAGAATTGGTAAGAATGACACAGCATGGGGCTGTTGAACTTAAATGTGAGACTGGCCCTACGTTCTTGGTAAATGGGCAAAGGGCGAAACACTACTTTGGTGTAGATTCGGATCGTGATCAGGAGGCTCTTGAGCTAAATTATGAATGATCCAAGTTGTGTCGTGCCACAATGTTAAATCAAGCGCTACATGGGAGGCAACACATGAATGATATGTAATAGGTAGTTCATTTTTGAATTTTAATTTTTTTTTTGTTTCAGCATAGTTTCAATTCTTAGAATCTAGGAAGTATTCTTATTTATTAGTTTTAGCTAGATAGGATTTTTCATTATTTGTAACTTAGTTTGTAATAGTGAAAATAAAAATGAAAAAAAAAATTAACTGAAGCCAAGCGCATTGGCTGGTGCACTGCGCCTGGCATGAGAATTCAGAGAAGGTTTTTGGGTGCGACTCTAGCGCGTCGCCCATTCATCGCGCCTTCTGTTTGCACGCTGGCATTCTGAGCAGTGTGCCGCGCCAGGCATAATAATTCAGAGTGCCTCTTTAGGAGCGCTAGAGGTGCGTCGCCCCACCATCGCCCTACTGCCCAGTTCTTTTAAAAAAATTTGGGTTTAGACCCGGATAACCAGACCCAACCCCTTAAATCCCTAAAACTCTTATTCTCCCCCCATTCCCCACTAAATCCACCTCCCTAACCCCATATTTTCTCCAACTCTCATTTTTCTTCTTCCTCCTTAATTCTTCCACAACTCTTCCCTTTCCCTACAAACCTCCATTAAACAGCTACCAACACCTTTCCCCTCCCCCAAACCAACCTTCTTTCTTCCCTCCTTCACCTATAAAGACCATAACCTCCACTCCACCATTCCACTTCACCCACTTCTTTCTCACTCCAAAATTTTCTTTTCCTTTTCTTTCTCTTCCTCCCCCTCACTGCCATCCAACCCCCCCCCCTCTAATTTTTTATTTTTTTCTTTTTGTTTTATTTTTCTCCTTCTTAACAGTTGGTGATGGCTCCTAAAGCTAAGAATGTAGTGGGTTCTAAGCAGAGTAGAAAAGGTGAAGCATTCGGGTCTGCTAGTGGCAAAGAACCAGCGCGAAAAATTGGGAAGAAATCAATGGAAAGGTATGGTTGGGAGTGGTTTGACTGTTAGCGAGATGCTAAGTATATGGGCGACGAGAACGTCAATAAGGTAAGATTGCAGTCACAATTTCCTATTATTTATCAGACTGTGATTGAGTTGGGAGTGCGGTTTATTTTTGAACATCCGGTGATTGTAATTTGTTATTAGTTCTGGAGTTCTATGCAAATTGGCTCACTGAAACTAAGTATAAAACTGTGTCTATTCAGGGTAAGGATGTGAAATTTTCTACTAGAATACTGAATGAGTTTTTGGGAACCCCAAATTGTGACGTTAATGATTTCAATAGGTTGAAAGAACCCCCCCCCCCTATAGAGATATTTGTCATACATTGTGTAGGGTGGAATCGACTGCGAGGTAGGAGAGAAGCACAGATACTGGGAGGCATTCTACCCTCCACTTTGCTAATTTTAATCAGGTTGCTCGGGTGTGGTTAAAGATAGTTTATAGTGTGTTGTTGCCCGCTAAATATCTTACAGATGTGACGCAAGATAGGGTGGTTCTAATTTATATGTTAATGAAGGGGTTGCCCATTAATATTGGGGCAATTCTGAGGCAAAATATGATGAAGTTCCAAAATAATTTAAGGTGGCGATTTTGTTACAGAGGGTTGATAACCTATTTTCTGAGGGCCCAGGGTATTGAGGAAGAAGTGGTGGACCTAACTATTGCTTTCCACCCCGATTTGATGGCCAAATTAGTTGATGTCACTCGGACAAAGGCATTGGACACGTCCCATGGACCTGTCTTGTCAGCCCCAGAGCGGCAAGTTTGAGATGATAGTGTTATGGCTAGGATGTTCGGTATGGCAAAATTGCAGCTATGGATTGGAGGTCGTCCGGTCACTGATAAGGAGATGAAGACCCTAGCGGATCATTACCCGTTGTTCGAGAGTGCCGCTTTTCTATGCAGGACTGGTCCTACTTTTCTTGAGCCTCTAGATGATGATGAGGTTATAGTTGATGACGAGATGGATGAGGAGGATGATGATATTGGTAAGGAGGCGAATGCCTTAGTGGTCTTTGATGGTGATTGTGACGAGGCCTAGAGGCCCGATGGAGTATTCCTATCTTTACGCTTTGTTTTATTTGTGCACTAAGGACAATGCTTATTTTTAAGTGTGGGGTGGGTAATATGTCTCTTTTGTAAATATTTGTTTAATACTTTATCGAGTCTAGCTTTAGTTCTAAGTTTAGTTTTTAGTTTTAGGCTTAAAATTTTAAATTCTTATTTTGGGTTCCTCAGCGTTTGTTTTCAGTACTTTTACTGAAAATAGTCCCTTTGAACCGACTAAGACAAGTTTTACTGCTTTATTGAGTATTAGAGTCGTCATAAGAGTGACAGTTCCCAATGATGGATGGATGACGACCGTCTTAAGGGAAAATTAGTCACATAGAGGAGTAGGATTGAGAAACCAACATTGGTCTTTTGAAACTATGTCCGAAAAAGTTAGCTAGATGTCATGGGTAGTCATAATTGGAAAAGTGCAATAGAATGTTAACATTGAAACAAGCATGTGTTCTTAGTTTTGACTCTAAAAAAAATATAAAAAAATAAAAAAATAAATAGGCTTAATTGTGTAGTAATACCGTAATGCAAGTTGTATGAGCATTCTAGTTGATATATCCTTATATGTGTCATGATGCCATGTGTGGTGAGTGTTGTTGGTTCTTGCTTCAATTGATATCTAGAACTTGCCTTGTGTGTGTTGACTTAGGGAATGTGATTGAGATATTTCTTTCAAAAAGCCAATTTTGGACTCATACGTGTATGTCTACCATTGAAATCACCCCTAGTGAAGCCCCATTGAGCATTTAGCGTTGTTTGTTGATAAGCCACATGATAAGCCGAAACCCGTTTGTTTGATACCAAAGTCTAATCCTTAATGCACTATGTTAAGAAGAAGGGTTGAAATTGTTGGTTGAAATAAGGAAGGGTGAAATGCTAAATTGTGTGGAAAAGAAAAGAATAAGTGAAACTCTATTTTGGCCCTGGTCCTCAGTGACATTGTGCACCTCAACGCAATTGAGGGTGGCTATTTTAGAAATATGCTTGAAATATTGGCCCTGTTCCTACCAAGGACATTGTGTACCTCACTTGGACCTTAAAATCTTGAGTGAGGGTGGCTAGTGCAAAGGCATATATAAAAAAAAAAGAAATAAAGGGCAAAGATGGAGCAACAAAAAGGGGTAAATATTCATGAAGTGTGTACTACGAGGAAAGAAAAGCTAAGTAGGAGGTTGTTACCAAAACAATGACATGTGCATTAGGGAGGTGTAGTCACTAAAATGATTCTTAAATATTCCCCCCCCCCCCCCCACCTTAAGCCGACATTACAACCAAATAAAAGTCGTCTTGATTCCTTGAGAAATACATTGTGAAAGTGAGAATACACTATGGGCAAGCTTATGGCATGTTGAGAAAAGTAAGAACTTTTGTTTGTGAGAGTGAGTGTCTTGTTCGCAAAATAGGCCTTGTTGACATTGTGATCGCTTGAGTGAAAGACTTTACTAAACACAAATAAGTGAGGGCATTTATGGCATGTGTTCGGATTATCTAATTGATATGTTTGTATGAGTTTGCATTAGCCCGGAAAAATAGTAAAAGAGTCACTCTTTGAGCATATGAGTTGTAACTTGGTGTAAAAAGTTTTGCATTGTTGCATCCATTGTGAACTACAAGATCATGATTAAAAATGTTTGGTTGATTTAAGGTGGGTTGATAAGTCCAAGGGTTGTGAAAAAGAGTTGATAGTCTAAAGATTGTTTGAGGACAAACAAATGTTTAAGTATGGGGTGGTGATCTTAGGCATATTTATATGCCTAAGTTGTCAATAGTTGCCCATGTTTTGATTTAATTAAAGAATGATCTTTAGCTGTTAACTTGATTTTTGTGTAACTTGTGATGATTGTGCAATAAAACACATGATTAGTCGTTTCAGGAACACTCAAAGAGAATGGAGGTAACTCGAGGGAATAAGGAGCAAGAAAGCATGAAAAACGGAGGCTGAAGGCCTAGGGTCAGGCGCACTTCTAGGCGCGAGGCACCAAGGGCCAACATTCAGAGTCCTTTCTCAGGCATACTGAGAGGCATGACACACCAAGGGCAATAATTTTGAGGCCTTCTTCAGGCGCTCTGAGAGAGGCGCCACGCCAAGCTTGAACATTCTGAGACGTTTGCCTAGAGCTCTGCTAGGTGCGACGCACCAAGGTAGAAAGTTCTTCAGCAAGTGCTAGGCGCGATGAGGGGCACAACACACCAAGGAAATTCTGATTTTTTCAGCTTAAGTTGTATTAAAAAGGATTCCTAGTTAAAGTAGATTTTGGCTCCAATTCTCTTACTATTATAAATAGGCCCTTAGGGCTCCATTGTGGGGGTTCGACATTATTTTGGTGTGCAAGAGCAAGTTTCATCATTTGTAATAGGTTTCGATCTTCTAACTCTTCTATTTTCTAGAAATCACATGAACAATTGTATTTTGTGGTTTTCTAATAGCATGAGTGGCTAAACGCCCTAGTTTTGGGGCTGTAGCTACGAATCGAATGTTGAATATTTAAGGTTTATGAAATAATTCTTGGTTGTCATTATAAGTTACTTCTATATTCTTGTTTTAGTATTTTATGCTTACGCACCATAAGATAAATCTATTGTCTAATCTTAAAATCGAGAGAAGAGGGATTAGATAGACCAGAGAATATAGAGAGCTTGATCGACCCATTAGGTTGAGGTGATTTGTGTTCAGGAGTGACGCCCGGACGAACAACTCGCTTGGTTACGAAACATGATGAAATATAAATGCTCGCCAGTTAGTCTGTTTATCCCCGCTCAACGATGTAGTTAGACAGCTAACTGGAGTAGGCGACTAGAGGTATGTAACCCGACTCATACAATTAATCATGTAAATCAATAACTTGACAACTAAAATTAGTTCTAAGTCGAGAATATGATACATTCATTGCATGTTGCTGCCCTGGAATTGTTTTTTACTTGCTTGAAACATCATCTTAAAGTCGTTCAAAATTAGTTAATTTTATTTAGTGCATAATTAGTAGTAGTTAACAAGCATCACAATTTTTGAAAATGGTTACTTTTACTTTATTTGTAGAGTTAAGTGTGAGATATAAGTTGATCATAAGTCCCTTGGGAACGATAACTCATTTCTTTAACAATCTATATTACTCGAGCGACCATGTACACTTGTGTGTATACTGGGGAGCAACACTTACTAATTGTTTTAACAAGATTATCTCTAAAAATCAATAGTTCTAGACTTAATAAAAGAATAAATTTGGATGTGACGTTGTTATTAAGTTGGATATGGCTAAGGCTTATGATCGGTAAATTGGAAATTTTGAATTCATGCTCTAAAGATATTTAGCTTTTGTTATAAATGGATTGGTATGATTAGAAGATTGATTTCTAATGTATGGTATTTTATTATTATTAATGGTGTGAGAACAGACTTCTTTCACTCTATTACCCACTGAAACTCCATTCTCCCAATTCCCTAAAACCTAACAAAATTCATCCTTCCCAAATTCTCTCAAGGCTAAGGAAGAAAAAGAAGAAGCTAGGGTTAAGTCAAATTCATCAATCCTCCATTCTTTTTGGGCATTAAGTATCAAGGTATGTGGGTATTCACCCATGTAGTCCATTCTTCCATGGGATCCTCAATGCTTCAATTTCAATTGATCAAGTTAGGGTTTTAATTCAATCTTTGTGGGTTTCATTCAATTTTGATTTACTATTGTTGATTAAGTTTTCTAATGTATGATTTAATGTTAATACATGATATCAGTTGAAACAACATTGACCCATGCCTAAATGATGATTTTCAACTATGAACCTATGAACTATGAATTTACAAAGATATGCATATTCTATGAAATTATTGTAAATGATTTAGGGATACTTTGAAAGGAAAGTGTCAATGTTATTGTGAAAGGATATCTCATATGCTATTATGATCGTGATTGTGAAAGTTATTTCTCACATATGGATTCACATTGGTGAAGGTTTTCTTCATCCATGTTGAACTGTGTTTAAAGAGCTATTTTATGTTTTGATCTAAAAAGTGTGGTTTGTATTGATCATTATCTTTCCTATGTTATAATGATATTTGACTTTACCTATTCCATTGGGATTTAGACTTAGCAACGAGAGGGCTATGAGGCGGAGACTCAAATAGGGTAGTCTCTAGTAGCAATCTCTAGTCCCAAATTACGTGCCCCGTAGAATTGTCTTAAATGACCTAGCTAGTGGATCCACTTTAGCAAATGATGATATGTACGGATTCTACCTTGGCAAGTAGAAGAACCCCCTTATTTCAGTATGAGGGATATACCGAATTCCATGATATATCTATCATGATCTTATTGTCGGTTAAAGCTATGATCCCACAAAATGACTCTGTTTTCTTCCAAGTTTTTTTTATGTCCCTTATTACAGATGCGTTGACTATATCTTATGATTTTCATGTTTTGCTTCTTTAAGCTTTTAAATGTTTAAATATTGATCATGTTTTAAGCCATTCATGTTACCACGTCTATTTTATGCATATTTCCCCATACTTAGTACATTTCATGTACTAATGCATACTTGTGCCTACATTGTCTCATGAATGTATGGGCCGGAGCACCTACTTCTCACTCTCGTGGCTAGTTGATCTCATTGTTGATATCGAAGATCAAGAGTTGGGGAGTCCTCATGTTCCGAGGACTATGATGCTATTATTGCTTTATTTACTTCAGTTTCTAGACTTTGTATGTGATGTATAGCCCTATGACTTTCTTTTGAATGTTTAGATGGATTATTGAGACTTATGTTAGACTTCCGCTTGTCAAACTTTTTTGAAAATATGAAATGCTATGATTTTGAATTCTTATTTATATTATCTTGTATGATGTATGCTAAGTGGCTTGTGTAGGGTCTTTTGGTGTTCTATACGCCATGTTACACATAAGGTATACTTTGGGTCGTGACATTAATACTGATGGAAGCAGGGATGCCAATGGAAGAGCTAGAACTGGAGGAATTTGTAGAGAGCAAAGAAGGTAAAATTTATCATGGCCATTGCTCGAAGTATTGGTAGGGATACTAGCAATATGGCCGAAGCCAAGGCTACCCTAAATGGCCTAGAATGGTGTTCTCAAAATGGGCATAGCAATGTAATCTTGGAATGTGATTCAAAGATAGTTATTGAGATAATCAAAGATAATTACAATATCCCTTGGCAAATGAATAATATCATGATTACTCGTACTCAAATTATTTCACGTACTATTACTTGCGAGGGCGACGTTGTTACAGGGAAGCCAACCAATTGCAGATGCCTTGGCAAAATGAAGTATTACGAATGAGAAGTTGGTTGTTTTTGCATATGCTCACCTACTATCGATAGCCATCGGACCTAACAAACTTGACCTCATACAAATGGAGTTCCTAAGGCATAAGTAGAGGAAGAATTATTTTGTATAGAACTAATCCAGTTGAGATATTATAGCTAATTTTGTCTATCACGGTGGACTTGTAAATTTGTGCAAAACTTGTATAGTTTTTGTTAGAACATTAGTTTTGGTGAAGCAGCTATTGGAACAATGGACCGAGCTTAAACTCTCCTTAGTTTTGTGATTTTATTCATCAATATAAGGTCTCACCATCATACGGTTATAAATTTTTTTTTTTTTTTTTTAAAAAAAGGTACAAGAGATGATGTAGAGTCAATTGGCTTCAATTTTATTGATAAAAATCAAATCATTTGGCTATTCACCATTTGAGATTTCTAGAGATTAATTAAGAGAGATAAGAAAATAGTGAATGATTTATGTGACAAGTACTAGTTAAGAGATTGAGGAAGACGATGAACTCTTAAGAGGAAAGAAAGAGAAGGAAAAAATGTAATTTCTAAAATAGAATTAATTAGAAATAAATTGGTAACCTGCCATAGCAAGTCAACATTAGCCGATAGTGTTAAAAAAAGATACACTAACCACGCACAAAACTCAAACTCTAATAATATGGGTAATTTTCTAACAAACCGTTAATAAATGAATTTTTAATGAAGCGAGAACATGAACACAAGTACAATTATGTATATGACATGGGAGTTCAATACTCATATGTTTCAATGCACGTGAACCTATTTACTCTTTAATTCATTTTAAAAGAATGATTTCTTTCTAAATTTGAAAATAATTTAATTTAAATTTTTTTTTTTTATAATCACACAAATATTATGTCATATTTAAGATCATATTTTTTAGAAGTTTTATAACCACATAAAATTTTTGACATACTTAAAAATCTTCATTTTCGTTTGAAATTTTGTGTCCATATAAAATATATTCACAAAAATTTAAACAACACCGGAGGCGTACTAATCAATGAACCCACGAAATCAACCTTAGTAAAGAATAAAGTTGAATTCATGAAGAATATATGAATATTATCTATGTATGGATGGGTAGCGAAGTACTACTACATGAGCAATAAAGGCATGTATATGTGCATGCATTCAGTAATAAGTATACTAAATGAGCAAGAAAGAGGAGGTAAATTAATACTATGGAAAAACATTGGTAAGTGTAAATAAAAAATTGAAAGTAGATAGATACTCTCTATTCCTAATTATTTGTCCACTTTTGAATTGACATGTCTATTAAGAAAAGAATGATTGACATAGTAAGTTTACCATTTTACTTTTATTAATTATGAAGTAAATGAATTAAAAATTTAAGATTGTTAAGAAATTCTAGATTTTTCAAAGTAATTAATTAAGGGTATAATAGGTATAAAAAATTTGTCTTTTCTTGATTTGTCAAAATGGACAAGTAATTAGGAAAAGAGGGAATACTAAAACAAGAAACAAGACAATTTATTTCCGATATATATTTCTACCTTTTTTGAAATCATTCATACTCAAGTATTTACTTATAAAATAAACATAAAAATATGTGATTTATTATAATGAGAAAACACATAAAAAAAAAATCCCCCCGAACTTGGTCGGATAACTTACTTTAGCACTTAAACTACATGGGACGTTTAAATACCCCCTTAACATCTTTGAAGTGAATTAAATGCAACCCTAAGGGATGACGTGGCAAAGAGAGTGAGTTCACTCACCTAATAGCTTGTGAAGGAGTTAAAAAAGAAAAAAAAATTATAAATTCATACACATGTCATTTTTTTATAGGTCAATATAAAATTATATTTTAAATATTATTTTCTTAATATATTGACTTTTATTAAACTATATGAATTTTCCTATTGTCCCATAAAACTTTTAATTTTTTTCTCTTCATTTTATTGTCTTCCCCAATAAGCTTCTTCTCCATTGAAGCATTCTTTTTTCCTTCATCTTCAACTCTATCAACTACTTCAATTTCATCATCTGTTTAGTAATCCACAAAACCCAACACCAGCATCTTATTATTGACGTCAATTTCACACCTATAAATTTTATCGATTTTCATCGGAGCTTAAAAAAAACATGTTGGTTCACCGAATAAGACGAAGAAAGGAAGAGAAACAGCAGGTGTGGTGGAGCTCATTGGAAAATATGAAAAGGAAAAAAATGAACAGTTAAGAACTAGAAATGGTGAAGAAGAAGGAAGAAGGAAGAAGAAAGAAGTGAAGGGGGTGGTGGGGGCTGTTATGGGGGGAAATAAAAAGGGGGTGGGTGGGGAATAAAAATGGATCCACATTTTAAATTTTAATTTTAGAAAATGCATTTGTTATTAATTACTTAGTGTAAATTAGTTTTATGAAGTGTTAAAGAAAAATTTGTGAAAATAATTAATGACGTGGTGCTAACATGGCTATGTTGTGGCACTTACATGGCTATGATGTGGTAAGTGAGAGTGGTATAATAATCTCAGGGTAGTTTTAATTCACTTCAAAGATGTTAAGGGGGTATTTACACGCCCGTGTAGTTTAAGTACTAAAGTAAGTTATCCGACCAAGTTCAGGTTTTTTTTTTTTTTTATGTATTTTCTCTTTATTAATTCAACAACTTAGGATATTTTGATACATTATTATTAATTACATTTCGGTCATTTTGTATAATTATATAAGAATTGAAGAAGTTTTGATAGTTTCTACAAATTATGAGATTTTTATATTTATGAAAAATAATATGTAACTTAAGAAATTCAAATTAATACTTTAACTTCAAATCAATGGGCCAAGTACCACACAGACAAAATCAAATAATAATATTTTTATAAAGTGTGTAATTCCTATAAAAATAGGGTAAGAAAAGCGGTGGAAGAAGTATTCACATATTTTTATACACTTAGTAATTCCTAAAAAAGTAGGTAATTATAATTATAATTATAATTATATTACAAACATTCTAATTATAATAATAATAATAATTCGTATAATTTATAAAAAAACAAAGAAACCGACGCGTGAAACTTATTATATATAATTATGGCAACAGTTGTTCATACTTCCAGAACAAGTATTAGTTCCTCGTAATTTTCTTTTCTTTTCTTTTCTTTTCGATATATCATTGCTATTCTCATACAACTAAATCACATTAGTTAATTCTGAAGCTTTTGATTCATCTGCTAATTTGGTGGATTGAATTCATGTTACGTTCTTCGAGTTTTATATGAATTAGAGAGGAATGACGACAACATAATTTTCTTTTCATTATATACACTTTGTGTGCAGGTAAAATGGGGAGATCAAAAATTAAAGTGGAACTAATTCAAGATCACAAGAAGAGGATGACAACTTTAGTGACACGGAAAGCTGGATCCAAATGAAGTTACAGAGCTAATAAATCTCTACAAAAATCAACCATTCGAAGGCCGAACCAAAAGGGGTAAGACCTTGTCCAAGTATTTCGAAGATGATCAAAAGAAAAGGTCTGAGATCAAAGTAGAAAAGTATCCGACTTGGGATTCAAGATTTGACTATTTATCTGAAAAAGAATTACAAAATCTTGCTGGAGTTGTTGAGAAAAGGATGGAGAAGGCGAAAAGAAAAATAGAATTGTTGAAGAGCATGAATGTTCATATTGGAAGTTCCTCACTTTCTCATCAACAAATATGGGACAACAACTTGATGAACCAAACTACTACTCTGTGGCCTATTTCTAATGTGAATTCTTTCATGTGTTACAACAACTTCTTTCAATCAAATATTCCAATTAGTGGTGTGAATTCAATGGGAGAAGGGATGGATAATGGGCTTCTTACTATTGAGGATTATCAATTTTGCAATGCAAATTATTCTATGATGAATGAGGCTGAAAACTGGTCGGCAAATAATGGAATTGGTTCAAGTTCGACAATGCAGCATATGGCAAATAATGGAGTTGGTTCAAGTTCGACAATCCAGCTTATGGGGAATAATTATGGGATTGGTTCAAGCTCGACAATGCAACCTATGGATCAGTACCCTTTCATATACACTGATTCTACTCGTGATATTGGTTCAAGTTCGACAATGCAGCCTATGGGGAATACTGAGATTGGTTCAAGTTCGACAATGCAGCCAATGGATCAGTACCCTTTCATATACAACGACTCTACTCATGATATGTCTTATGAATTCGTGTAGATTTTATTTTTGATCATCAATATAGTTAATTAGCAGTTCCTCATTTGTTTACTTTTGAAGCTGTTGGATCGGAGTAAAAAAATTAGGAACTGTTTTTTATGTAACGTCCTGTACCTTTTTGATGAAAGACAACGAGGACAGAAGTAGAGGAATGTGAAGTAAAATTTGAGCAAATTGATAAGCTAATTTATAGTCCAAACTCCTCAAATCATTGAAGGGAACTTCAAAAACCATCATAATACTTGAAAAATAATGTCATGTTGGTGTGCAAGTAGTTGAAGTGGGAACGGACACATACCGTTTTGAAAATGAAACATAAGTACAATTGTTTTGACATTCATCATTTTAATATTAGTGGGCCCTAAACTGAAGAAGTTGTTCATCAAGGCCGATGATAAGTTCAAATCAATCTCATTGGAGAATGCTCCTAAATTGTCTGAAGTTTCTGTTTCTCTCAAGAGAGTTGTAATCCTGTATCTGATTTAGTTATGTTTGTGGTTAGTTGGTCTAACATCAAAATACTTCAACTTGATGGCAAGTTTCTGCAGGTTAGTGCTAATGAAATTACTTATATATAGAACATGCCTTTACATTTGAATTTTTTTCTATTATTAATCAATTTTGTATTTTGCCTTCAAAATCATTAATGTTTCAGGTCCTAGCTAAAACTCGGATTCCGCCTACCCTATCGACATCATCAGATGCACTAAAGATTCTTGAACTCAAAGGTGTGAACTTTTAAGGACTTCAATATAATCTCTGCTCTTGAGACATTAATGATGCTATCAATAATTCAAAGACAAAACTAATAATTTACGTCGAGTTTAAGAATATTTTCAATACTTCTTTCTTTTCTTATTAAAGTGAATGTCACATTGCCAAAAAGATGGGTTCCACAAATTTAAGATCCTAACAAATGCCAAACAGTTGTGACATTCAATGATTCACTTTTCTTTGGGAAAAAAGGTACAAGTCCTACAGTTAGTGACATGCTTGTCCACAACGTCCGCAACAACTCGTGTATCTCGACTTTTGAAACAGCTGGATGCATGTATCTCACCTTCAATCATACATGAGCTCACGGTCAAAATATGGTATAGAAAGTACTATTACAAACGATGAATCCTAGTAATTAGGATCTAAAGTAGTGAGATTTATGTATTAATGTATCTAATTCATATTCACTACATTGTAGTAATCAGAGCAGTGGGGATGCATATATGTAATATGCTTGCTCTTCAAAACAGCAATTGTGTGTGCACAAGGTATTTCGTCTAGTCAAATCTCCCACAATTGCATGTTTTTCACTCAAGGTTAACTTCTTCCAGATTTATAAACTAAAAGAATAAATTCAGACGATGCAATAACCTGCAAACATTAAATAAGTCAATGATACATTAAATGAAATGCCATTTTTTGGTGTTTTCGAAGAAAGACTGATCAAAGTTTTCTAACTGTTCAAGCATTGACAAACATGAAAAGATAGAAAAGAACCTGCTTGAGTTCTGATCGAGGCAAATTGGACATGGCAAAGAACTTGGTGGCATCTCCACCGGTAAGGCGTCTATCTCCATCTGTACCAAATTAACAACCCCATCATTCAAAAATCATTTATTTTGCTCTTATTTGAATAAAAACACTAAAAAAAAAATTACCAGAATCAGCAAAATTGAATCATTGTTTATAGATGTTCTCGTGTTCTTTTGAACATCGATTAATGGGGCTTGATAGATAGCCGAATATAGCATCAATGTATCTCTCCAGCCATCTTGTCTGTTGTATCAATGGCGGATTTGAGATTCAATTCAGTTGTAATGGTTGATTTGAGATTCACAAAAGAAATCGTTTGTCCAACAACTATTCCATCAGTATTATGTCGTTCATGTCACGCCCCGAGCCTATGCCCCGGACGTGGCTGACACACGAGAACCATTGTTGGCCCCAAGAGAACCCTTGGCATGACTTTCTTACTCACGGAAGACTTAAACAGAAGAAGTATTACTCATGCAATAACTTTAAGAAATAAAAATCTTAGCCAAAATGGCAACCAAAGTCTTAAACGTATACAACTAAAATGAAAAAGATTGGAGAACTAAAACTATCTGTCTATGAAGCCTCTAAAACAAAGAGGGATGTCGGGACAGGACCTCCGATCATCCTAACAACTGAAAACTAGAAAGCAACTGATAAAAAGAGTCCTCTGGAATGCAAGGAGGCTCACCAACTAACTCTGAGTGTTGAACCTGAATAATGAGGCGCTAGATGCTGATCCTAGTTACCTGTGTCTGCATCATAAAACGATGCAGGCCAAATGGCATCAGTACATTGAATGTACGAGTATGCGAGTTGGAATGCTAAACACAACTTTAGCTTGAAAGGAATCTGAAAGAACACTTACCTTGACTCTTCTTAACTCAATATAAAGCAATAAAACACATGCAATATATATGAAAAGCTTTATAAAACAGTGGAAAACAACTTAGTTCATTAAAGAAATGAAATAACAAACTCAACTTTAGTTATATAATAAAGTAATATAGTTTCTGTGGGAGATTCTCTAAACAACAGCCACCACTATGAGCCTAAGTGGTGATACAGCGTCTTGCCCACGCTGCCAGAACTGTCCTATACTTTGCTGTCATATAGAATGCTTAACTTAGTGGATCCACTAGTCTATGCTAAAAGCATCTTAAGGAGTCATCTAAAAAGTATGATCTTTTACTACCGATGATGGCTACATGGTTTATGGAGACTTGAGTTAAATGAAGTCGCATCCACATATCGGTGCTCAATACTACTCCCAAAATATACTTAGCTCATATGTTTTAAAAACAAACTTCTTTCTTTGGTTTGAGATAATTACTCAAAACTTAGCTTAAAAGCTCTCTTAGAATCGATGTTCCCTTTTCTTGCTCAAATGTGAAAATATTTATAAACTCTTTAGGAATACTTAATTCCCTTATAGCTTTTTGAGAAATGAACTCAATTCTTTCCTCTTTTCTTAACTTGAAACGTATGTCTTAAAACAAAGTTAAAACGTTTGTTAAAGACTTTGGAAAAACTTTATGAACTTCTCTTGACTTACTTTTTAACTTTTAGACTTGACTCTTAACTTCTTGACTTTGATCCTAACTTTTCTTGAATTGGATTATGGATTCAAGGTTCATGATCTCAAGTTTATGAATGATTTCATGATGTTTCGATGTACCTTAGAGTGTTGGAATCAACTAAGAAACATAGGTACATTGCTAAGGAACACGTATGAAAAGGTGGGGAAGAAATGGGGAGAACTGGCGTCCCTGGTGCTCTGAGCTGCTCGGGGCGCCAGCCCTCAAAGATCAAAGAGCTTGCTGGGGTTCTCTGGCTGGCGCGGCACGCCAGAGCCCAAAGTTCAGAGGAACTTTTGTGGCTCTCTGGGAGGCGCGGCGCCCCAACTCCCTCCCCAGAAAACTCCGAACTTTCTTTTTCATTTTTCAACTCTAAACCCTCTAATTTCACTTGGTTATTTCCCCCAAACACTTCGAATCACTTATACCCTCAATACATGATAGATTCAACCTGAAATTACACTCGGAAACATGAATCAAATCACAAGAAACTCCAACAACACAACCCACAAGAAATTCAACGAAACTTTCAACAATGTTCATCAAAAACTCAATATCTAAACTTTCAAAGACTTAAATTCGCTGAATTGAATCATTGTTGGAGCGTGGGTGAACTAACTCAACGCTATGTGATCTCACATACCTTGTAGGGATCAGCCCCGACGAAATCCACAAGCTAACCTCAACGAATCTTGAACGTTCCTCTCCTTTCTCCTCTTTTATGTTCTTCTCCAAGCCTTAGCGTAACATTCACTTTTCTAAACTGACTAAAATCTGAATCTACCCCAATTAAACTCCTAAAAACGAATTAGAATAATTAGGTAAGGAAAAGACTAAATTACCCTTCCAAAATCTGGATTGGACTTTCCTTATTCCAAATTCCAAAGGGCATAACTCACTCATACAGACTCAGAATCACGCAAACTCAGCGGTGTTGGAAAGATTATTCCAAGAGCTTTCCTATCATATCTGGAAGTGACTCTAACTCATCCTGAGCTAGGAGTTATGGCTGTTAGAAGTTGGGCAAAACTCAACTTATTATAACTTAACAAAATTTCCAGATTTTCATTCTTTTCAAAAATGACTATTTTCAATTATTAGCTTTTTCCTAGTTATTTCAAATTGCGAGATGTTACAGTTCATAACTCAAATCGCTCACCCAAATTCCTAAATATCTCAACAAAAATCAATATATTCATCATGTTTTGGATCTATTATGATTTGGGATAGATGAAGGAGAAGAAAATTTGAATTTTGAATTCTCTGAATCTGTTACAGATTGAAATAGATTGATATCAATCTATTTTGCGTGATTCGTGGGATTGATAATTAATTATACATTTAGATTCATTTTTAAGCGCAACAGTTAAGTTGTTTAATGTATCAAATTTATGTATCCAACTAAATAGAATGTAACCGGATGCTACAATTTTTAAGGAATTTTTGTAAAATAGAAAAGAGTAGGGATAGAATGTAATTTAGGTTTTACAATATGAATTTATGTAAGTTATACTATTTGTTATCTTAAAATATTATCTACTAAATAATTAATATCGTTTGTTTTCAATAACTGAATACACATTATTTATTCATTTTTAGACATATAAAAACATAATTCAAATAGAAATAATTAAATATTAGAGAAAATATAAATTTAATAAAATAAAATTACAATTTAATAAAAAAAAATAAAACATTTATATTTGTTTGTGATGATGAAGATGAGTTGTAATCATGGTGATTGTGATGGTTGATGCTAGTAATGGTAGCGGTGATAGGTGTGATGGTAGATGTAGTGATTGTGATGGTTGTGTTGGTAATGGTAGTGGTGATAGGTGTGATGGTAGATGTAGGACTGTCTATAGTGATTAACACGATGGGGATGGTTCCTAGTGGTGGTGATTGTGATAATGGAGTTAGTTGATGTTAGTAGTTGGCATTGTTGATGGTGATGGCTAAAGAAGTGTGGTGGTTAATGATGGTGTTGGTGATAGTTGTGAATTGTGATAATGGAAGTGATTAGTAATAGGGATTAATTACAAATGATTGTTGCGGCTGAGGTTGTGATGGCGGTAATGCCAAATGCAGATATAATTATAATGATGGATGTAGTAGGTGTTGTAGCAACTGGCAATAATGATTGTCAGGGTTGAAGGATCTTACCACAAAGGTAGTTGATGGTTGATAGTTGTGGTAACAAAGGTGATTGGTGGTGATGGTTGGTGGTTTTAACGGCAAAGGTGGTTAGTAGTAATGGATAAACAGTTTGTTTTTCACTTAACGTCTTTGAGCATACCTTTATTCAGCTGCAGCATAATGCAAATAAACTACTGATATCATTTACTTTACTTATGGCTTCAACAAAAACTAAAGCCATTTGGTTAGAAAAGTTCTATCTATCCAAACAATTAGAGCATCATTGCATAAAGCTTTCCAACAAGGGAACCATCAAACGAGGTCTTTTATACTGATAAACGAGACCTTGGTCTCGATGGATGCAAGAGTACACGATAAAAATTAAGAGCAATATTACAAGGATGGGAATAAGAGCCAAAAAATAGTGTTCTTGTAACAAAATAACAAAAGATTTCTCTCACCTTGTGGCTTTCTCTATTCATTTGTACTTAAATCTCTTTCTTCAACTCAGCACTTCAACACGTCCAAGAAGCTGATCGTTTGATTACAGGCTTCATTTGCTTGTCCTCTTCCAAGGCAATCATTCCCAAATGCGAAGGATCCTCCAGCAACATTTTTGCTACAAGATATCCTGCGATTGACCATGTCTGATACTTCCTCGCTTGTTTACCAATATATCTTCCAACTGTACCATCATAATATTCAGGCCAGGAGTCCTTAGATAAGCGGCTCTCAGAAAGATCTATTGCTCGTCTTGCAATTTGTGGCCGTCCCGTCTTAATGCAGGCAGCGGTTAGCAACCATAAAAGCACTGCAATTTAAGATATGAATTAGACATTCCATGACATCAAACTTGAAGCAATAGCCTATGCATCTTATTTCTTTTAGTTGGTGCACGGAAGCTATATAAATGCTTCATTATCTTGTAATTCTAGGGAACAAATCTACGGAAAGTGGGATGGTAAATAATTTATGAAACGTTCATTCTACTAGCGAAGCTACAAAGTCTTTTTGACACAATATGAAGTCCCATAACTAAACTAACTAATAATCATGCAAGTCATGCTCTACACTCCTTTCTCTTTCTTGATAAAGAAGCCACTCTCTACTAGATCGTGCAAGTTATTATGAAATTAAGTACCAAATCAAGTGAAGTGCTAAAGGAAGATGGAAGAACCTGGCCAAGATCCACCATTATGGTAGCTCCACCTGATATTCTTGGGATCACAACCAGTAATATGTCGCCAGTCATGATTTTCTAGTGCTGGATAAGATATTTTTAAGGGCATCTCTGCTACTAGCTCGTCCCAGCGTGCTTCTATGAGATCCATAATAGCGGAAGCTTGTTCTGGAGTGGCAAGGGAGGACAATATGGCAATACAGTTTCCTAAAGCAAACCATCTGAAGTCCATCCTTGCAGGACTAACGTTCCCAATAAAGTAACCACCACGTTTAGGCACAAATTCAAATACCCAATCTGGGATTGAATCAGGGATAACATTAAACTTATTTACTGCAGTATGAGAATATTCTTCAGTTTTATAGCGGTAAATGTCGTTTAATTGTTGGAAATCAAGCCAGAAATAACTTCTCATGTGATAACTCAAGGCATGTAGACGCTTCACTATTCTCTCAACAAATTCTCCCCCTTCTGTATCGTGCTTCAACATTGTCAAAGCACTTCGCAATGCCATAAAGAAGAGTGCTTGGATCTCAATAGGATAACCATAGATTCCCTGAAATATCAACCATCGTAATTTAACAACTCAATAATATATTTTCAAGGGACATGTCTTTCATCCATCTATTGCGCCCAAGCAGTTACAAAGCAATTCTGTTATGCTAGTCGCATAAAACCTTTTTTTAGAGCTGAGAAATCTTCTGTTTCAAGATTTGGATTTTAGTGGATAATGGGCCCTCCCCACTCTACTAATGGGAGTCACATCTATCATTTTCATCAGGATAAAAACATTGACTGGAGGCTGGATATAGTCATGTGGCAATTCAGTTCACATAAAATTTCAAGTCATACATAGATCAATTAATCACCAAGAAGCAAAAGACGATGCTTATTATGTGCTTCAAAGTACTTCTAACTATGATTATAACAGAATTCCAAAAGGTGATCTTCAAGTTATGCGGTTCTTTATTTCTACGTACTTGGTATTTGGTAAATAACAAATACCGAAGCATACAACATAGGAAAACGACAAATGAAGTAAAAGCAGCTTAAAAACAAAAGAGTGAAGCTGCCAACCTACAACAAAGAAATAGCAAGGAGCGGCAAAGTAGAGAACGTGTCCATTTGGTGGCTAGTAGAGAGAAGATTGTCAAAAATGATGAAACGAGTTCCAAATCCTTAAAACAACTTTTAAAATGATATGATTAAGTTTGCATGATCCAACAGCTGCCCGGTTCTAACTCAACTTATGAATGCATAACCTAATTATGGTGCAAGCACTTTATAGAAAACTATTAAAACACATTGAAATTGATCTTTTCAAATGATATGATTAAGTTTGCATGATCCAACAGCTGCCCGGTTCTAACTCAACCTATGAATGCATAACCTAATTATGGTGCAAACACTTTATAAAAAACTATTAAAACACGTTGAAATTGATGTTGGGATCGAAATAATCGAGGCGTCAAGAGGAAGCTAATAATTGCAGATCTAGATAGCGATAAATCAGATGACAAAGAAAAACTATAAAAATACTTAATGATAACGGTTTGGTCAATTGACTTACATATGATAATACTAATATGAAAGAAAATATTAAAACTCTAGAGAGAATAAATCTTCTCCTAAACAAACTCTCTATATGACTACATTGTTGATGCTACTATGTTCTAGGGGGAAGAAAGGATCTTTTATTTATACAAGTCCAAAACTTTTCCTCCAAGAAAGCGTTAACCAAAAATGGAAGAAACTTTTTCCGACAATGAAACCTTGTCATACCAAAAAAAGACCGTAATAAGCTGTATTATATCACAATCACAGAAACAACCAGCAATATATGCAAGTTAAGGCAACAAGATAACTTACCATTCTTCTATCAATCATTGAGCATCCATCAGCACAGAGTAAAGTAGGAAATGTATCAAACCCTTCAGACAAACATAAGCTCAATATAAGCCTCATTCCCCTTTGGCACTCAGGAGTTTCGGAAAGACTGACATCTCCGGTAGATTTTGTGTATGCACGGAGAAGAATTATCCACCAAAATCCAGAATCAACTGGAGCTACTCTTCCAATTGCACTCTCACCAAAATCTGCCATTATCGTATCTGTCTTACGAACAGGATCATGAAGAACCTTGAAACTAGCTGGCATAACCCCTTCCCCCAGCTTGAATCTATCTACTCTTTTCTCCCACCCTTGAAGCTGAAGTGTCTTCAACAGGAAGTTCTTAACTATATCAGGCTCTCCATTCATCAGGAAGGCCAGAGCGCTAGGAACAAAATCTCGAACAAAGACCTACACATCCAGCAAAAACGTACATAGATACTTAAAACATGCTACTTAAGTTGAAAATAACACATCCTGATCAAGTAAAATTGCTCAATGTAAATCTGAACTTCCCCATTACTGTATCCCGAAAATATAAATGGATTTTTGTCAAAAGTAAGACCTGATTATAGTATATGAAACCAATATTATGGAAATTACAACATCCCTAATACCGAAAGAGAAACCACTTTAAGGCTGCTGTATTGTATTTAACATGTACCTGATCATAATTGAGGACTTCCTCAGCGGCATGATCCACTGCAGCAATTGTACCAACTGGTTGGCCTCGAAAGTGAACCATGGAACGGCGTAGAGCATCCCAGGCTTCAGCAACCATTGGATGTGGCTCAAAAGAGTTGCGTGCCGATGAAGCTGGGGTGTCCAACCCAGACCTTCCTGGCGAGTAAGCATTCTCATAATTATCTAAACCTCTAGATAAGCCTATGGATAACTCACTTAGCGACCTCTCATCAAAAGATCTCTGCCTCTCTATGTTAATCCTTGGCTTATCAAGAAGTTTCGAGAGATCAAAGTCATCCATCTCCGAAATGGAGCAGTGGGAGCTAACATTTCTCAATCCAGTACCTTCCATCCTCGCTCTTAAAATCTTCAACTCACACAACTACTCTATACGATAAACACTAGCCCGTTTAGACGATTAAACAAGTTATACACTCATATAACAACACAACCTTGCTTATCTATGTGTAGAAAATGACATCGCTAATTGACAAACCCGGCAATTTTATAAAACAAGAATATGAAACATATGGCAATTAATATATATACAAGCCATTGTCAACGGTCAGGGAAAAAAAAATCACATATAAATTATTCAAAAATGAAAGTTATAAGAAACCAAATTAGGCAAATAGTGTGGCCCAACCGAAAAAAAAAAAAGATTTAATAACTGTCAGCAACTTCTATCCATTTTCTCCTTAGGGAAAGATAATTAACCAAATAAATAGTGTACTAATAATAATCAAGTTACCATAATCAAAATAACCTTATCCACAAAATAGCTACAAAGCAAGCGATTGCCTAAAAACAGACATAACTTAGTCTAGAAAATGAAAAATAGCCAAAAATAAATTAGAATTTCTGAAATTTTAAGCTGAGAAAAGGAGCTGCATTGCAAAGTCCACTCTAAAATTAAGAAGAAACACTAAACTTTGAGATCCAAATACTTGAACAAGAGCAAGACAGAAGACAGTTTAGCAAACTGAGATCCAAAAAGCACAAATACCGAGAAAACAGAAACTCATAAAAGAGAGTAGAGTACAGAGATAGACCTTAGCTGGGAGAAAAAAAAAGGTATTATTCTGCCGGAAATAATGGAGTCTGAAGCCGGCGAGATAGCCGGGAAAAAAAAGAGAAAACTGGAGAGAGAAGAAGGGGGTAAGAAGAAAATGGAAGAAGAGGGGAAAAAAGATCATGCCGTGGAATGAAGCTAATTTATAGAGTGGAATTTTTATTTTATTTTTTTATAATAGAAAAATAAAAGTTTACATTTGGGAAGACTCTAAGTGGGGCTCACATAACCCCTATTTAACTACCTATTTACCTTTTTGTAAGAAGAAGCCACAGCTAAGATATTGCAGGATAAGAACAAGATAGTACTGTAATAAATAATTTTTTAACAAGTTAGTACTGTAATAAATAATTTTTTTTTATAATTTTGTGTTATATAATTTATACATGTATTAATAAGTATTGGCACTTCTTTCCACAAGAAAATATTTAATCTAGTGGTTAAGGAGTTTCAAATGTTCCTTAAGGTTAGTTGTTCAAGTCCTAATGGGTGCTCTAAAATTTTATAAATCAATACATAAATAATTATTATTTTTAATTAGAAAATATAGCAAAGTTTTTAAAATCAAAATACATAATATTTAGCTTGGATGTTAGTGTTTATTTAATAGGAATTGAACGGAAAAAAAATTCAGTTTAGAATGAAATCACATTTATACCTAAAGATTTCACCGAGACATCAAAAATAAAAAGTAGAATCAAATGAGATTTAAGAAAATATACATATATGAAGCATTTTTCACTTTTAATAGCTTTATAGAAATAAGAAATAGGATTTTGATTAATTTAATATTAAATAATTACTTAAAGAAAAAAAAAGTTAAAAGTCAAATCGATTAAAAATTTAATTGGTTACAAAAAAAATTCCTGAAACTTTTAAGTTGTAGGTCTTTAATTTATGATTATTTAATAAATAATATTAGTTTTGAATTATTGAAAAAATAACAGATTTATTAATTAATAGCTCTTTTGAAAATATAAAAATAAAATGTAGCTACTGGAAATTGAACCCACACGAATGATGTTCGCTTCAGCTTTGGCTGAGCACTAGAATACAATGGGCTAAGAACATTTGTTGTTTTAAGGGTGTCCAAAATATTTTATTTAACTATTTAAAATATTATTTTATTTATATATACGATGTAATTTTCTGATGAAGGGTGTCCGACTAGACACCCCGACATAGTGTAGCTCCACCCTTTGTGATCATCATCACTAATAATAAAATTGCAACTTTCACCTATTTCATTTTTCATTTTTCATTTTTCATTTTTCATTTTTCATTTTTCGTTAATTAAATTTACATGCACCATTTTTATTTTATTTTATTTTTAAAAAATGAATTATATTACACTGTAAAAGTAAAACATAAAATAAAAAGAAAAGAAACATGGTTACTTGTGTGCTAAGTTGCTCGGACTTTTCATTTTTGGTGCCGCGTCCCTGTCGATATGACATGAGTGTGGGTGTGAAATTTGTGTCCAATTTGGACAACGTATTTTGGATACTTTGACCAAAATCGATGGGAAAAGTCTGGGGAATTTCAATGATTCCTATAATGAATGCAAAAGTTAAGGTGAAATTGTAGGAAATGGAATACCTTTTATATAGAAATTTCTATGTCACTCATTTTCCTTTAATCTGCTTCTGGGATTCTCCTCAAGTTCTCCACATAATATTTCATAATCTAGGTTTTATAACCAGGGGCGGACCCACATAAAGTCCGTCGGGTGCTCGAGCACCCATTAGCCTCGTCTCGAAATATATATATATATATATATATATATATATATATATATATATATAGAAATTATGAAGTATTGTATAAAATTAACATAGAGCACCCAATGTATAATTGATATGATTAGCCCATTGGCTCTTAGGTTGGTGCTTAAGGCTCTTTTAGTGTTGTTGAGCCTGAGCTCGAATCTCATTGTTAGCATGTATTTTTTTTATATTTTTGACTCCGTCACTTTAAGAGCACTCGCAACCTTAAAATCAAGATCTACCATTGTTTGTAACTCAATTTTAAATATTTTAATTATCTTTAGGTGAATCTCCACACCCATATACATACATGGATCCATATCCTCGAATCTTAAAAATTAAATCATAAAGGATCCAACTTCTAGATCTGCCCCCGTATCGACCATCCACACCCGAGTCCGAGCAACTTAGCTTGTGTGAGGTAGAATAGTTGGTGAGACCTCCAAGTCCAAGCACGGGGGAATTGGCGGGAAGTCAACGTAGACACAACGGCGTAATTTTGGCCACTTTAATTGTTAGCTAGTCCTCATCGTACTTGTCTTTATTCCTACTCTTTTATCTTTAATTTTCTTTTTTTCCTTTTACTTTTATTTATCTTTCAATTGTACTTAACAATTTCTATTCATTTTAAAATTTTATGAATATACATAAATTATTAATTTATAACTCTATAATTTACATTTTGATTTATTTGGCTCTTGGCTGTCATCTCATTCTCTACTTGGTGAGAAAAGGTAAAATTTACTCTTAAGAATTTTGAACAAGATGTCAAGATTTAGTCTTACTTAAAGGTCATTTTAGTACCAAAGGAATACACCGATATTTATGGTAGTATATTACTATGTCTAAAGGGTATGGTACGTATGTTGTGTTGATGATATTATATTATTATTCTTACACTAGTTTATTTGTTACAATAATAAGAAATATTATTAAATTTATAAATTTTAATGGAATAAAATAGATTAATTTTAATTTTAGAAATAACAAAATAATATTTTTATTGGAAAATTAGAATGTAGATTAACTATAATTTTTAATAAACAATTTTAACTCAATTGATGATTTGGTTGGAGATATTCTGATGCACTCCTGGTGAATATCATCGATTGATTGGATGATTGTAGTATCTCACTCTCACGAGGCCAAATATATCTTATGCAGTTTAAAGCTTGATCCAGTTCATGCTGGCACCTAAAACCTTTCACATGAATGCTGCCATTAGGGTAGTGAAGTCTATTAATTAAGCAATCACCAGGACTTGGAGTGCTATTAGCAGCAAAGCTCACTGCTTCTCTACAAGCTTGTTGTGATGCATACTAAGTTCTTGTGTTAATACTAGGAGGTCAATCACTGGTTATTTGGTCAAGTATGGAAACTTACCAATCTCGTGGAAATCTATGAAACAGTCCACCATTTTCAAGAGTTCAACAGAGGCATTAAATAGAAGTCTTGCCTCGACTGTTGCAGAAGTCACCTGGATCATTGGCTTGTTAAAAACACTGGGCATACCTTTGAACCGACTTTTTCCTTTGCTTGTGATAGCAAAGAAGCTATCCAAGTTGTTTCTAATCGAGTGTTTTATGATTGAACAAAACATATTGACATTGATTGTTATTTTATTATATATATGTAGAAGGTATTGAAGGATCTTGTGATCATACACTACTTGTGCTCATCTAAGCAGTCTCTTGATATTCTTACTAAAGACCTGAGTAGGCGTTAGCATTCTCATCGCATGTCTGAGCTAGGAATGAAGAACATCTTCATATCACCTAGCTTGAAGGGAGCTATTAGAATATAACAAAGAGATTGCAAATTGCACAGTTGGAACTAGCTAGCCGTCATTGTTAGTTAGTTAAGCTTAATAATTGATTTGGCTGTTAGATTGAACTTGTAATGTCATGAATGACATCAATAGGAAGAATTCATTCCTATAAATAGGTAACTCTTAATTCATTTGTTATACCCCTCTCACTTGCCTTGTCATCTTCAAATGCATTTGATCTTCTTTCTCTGTTGTAGTATTTCACTTGTACTTTTTTGGAGTGAAATAACATTGGTTGGTTGTGTCTGAGGAGTAGGCAAGAGAAAATAATATTTTGCCGAACCTCATTAATTTCTCGTGTTCCTTTTATTGTTGTCTCATTCACTATTTATATAAGCTACCTTTAGATATAGCAGTTGTGATTTCATCACTCTCTATATATTTGGCTTCCGCAACAATTGGTATAAGAGTCAAGGTATTATCTGAGTATGCTCTGTGGTTGCAGCACAATCTAAACTTCCACATCAGAAAAAGATTTACTTTGGTCTTTGCATTGTTAACTAGTAAATAGTATTTGTAGCAAAAATGGGAGACAAGACAAATGATGAGTCCACATCGAATGTCAATAATACGTGATCATTGGCATCTTCGCTTATGACAAGAATTATGTCAAATGCGAAATTTGCAGTTGAAATTTTTTATGGGTCAGGACATTTCGGAATGTAGCAAGGCAAGGTCCTTGATATCCTTTTTCAACAAGGGCTAGATATTTCCATAGAAGAAAAGAAATCAGACGGTGTAGGAGAAGAATATTGGAAGATTATCAACCATGTTGCTTGCGGTACCATTCGATCTTACCTTGCAAGAGAACAAAAGTATCCATACACAAAGGAAACATCTGCAAATAAATTGTGGAATTCATTGGAGGAGATATTTTTGAAGAAAAACAATCAAAATAAACTTTACATGAAAAGAAGATTGTTATGCTTCACTTATATTCCTGTTAGCACAATGAATGATTATATCACCAGCTTTAATAAGTTGGCGACAGATTTGCGGAATATGGACGTGACTTTACGGATGGATATATGGCCTTAATGTTGTTAAGTTCACTTCCCGATGAGTTCGAGCATCTTGAAACTACTCTACTGCATGGGAATGATGAAGTATCTCTCAAAGAAGTTTGTTCTGCCTTATATAGTTATGAACAAAGAAAGAGAGAAAAACAAAAAGGCTGAGAAGAAGAAGCACTGATTGCGAGAGGTCGTTCTCAAAATCATGAGAACGAAGAAATAGAGATCCAAGTCAAGATCCAAACTCACCAAAGATGAATGTACCTTTTGCTAAAAAAAAGGACATTGGAAGAAAGACTACCCAAAGTTAAAAGGCAAGGATAAACCAAATAATGGGAAAGTTGTCATGGATTCAAATGTGGCTGATTATGATGACTCGGATTACTCACTAGTTACAATCGATCCATCCAAATCATCTGATGTATGGTTGATGGACTCAACTTGTAGCTATCATATGTGTCCCAATCAGGATTTGGTTTGTTGATTTACAAGAAGGAAAATGTGGAGTTATTCACACCGCAAACAATAATCCTCTTACCGCATATGGTGTTAGTTCAATTTGATTAAGGAATAAGATGGATTGACTAGAACATTAACAGATGTTCGATATGTACCGAATTTGAAGAAGAATCTCATTTTTTTAGGAGCCCTAGAGTCAAAGGGATTCAAAGTCATTGCAGATAATGGCGTAATGAGAATATACTCCGATGCATTGGTGGTGATGAAGGCAATTCGAAGAAATAATAACATGTACCACTATTAAGGTAGTACAGTTATTGGGACAGCGACAACAACATTTAATGACGACAAGGAGGTAGAAATGATCCTGTGGCATATGCTCTTGGCACATGCTGGAGGAAAATCCTTGAAAGCTTTATCAGATCAAGGATTGCTAAAAGGAGTAAAATCTTGCAACTTGGAGTTTGTGAGCATTGTGTCAAGGGAAAGCAAACAAGGGTTAAATTTGGAACAACTATCCATAATACTAAAGGTATTTTAGATTATGTTCATTCAGATGTTTAGGGTGCTTTAAAAAAAACCTTTAGTAGGTGGGAAACACTATTTTGTAACCTTTGTTGATGACTTTTTCCGAAGACTGTGGGTGTATATGATGAAAATAAAAAATGAAGTATTGGAAATTTTTCTCAAATGAAAGGCGATGATAGAAACTCAAAGTGGCAGAAAGATTAAGTGTCTTCGCACAAACAATAGTGGAGAATACAAAAACGATATTTTTCTGAAAATTTGTGAGGAAAATGGCATCGTTAGACATTTCACTGTCAGAAATACACCACAAAAGAATGAAGTGGCAAAATGCATGAACCAGACTTTGCTGGAGAAGGTTCGATGTTTGTTGTCTAATGCTGGCTTAGGCAAAGAATTTTGGGCCAAGGCAATAACATATGCATGCCATATAATTAATCATCTACCATCTGCTGTTATAGGTGGGAAGACACCATTAGAAAAATGGTATGGAAAACCTGCTAAGATTATGATTCTTTATATGTATTTGGCTCAATTACATATTATCATGTAAGAGAGTCAAAATTGGACCCAAGAGCAAAAAAAGCTTTATTTATGGGAATTACTTCTGAAGTCAAAGGATATCGTTTATGGTGTCCAGAGACAAGAAAAATTATTTTCAGTAGGGATGTTACCTTTGATGAATCTGCCTTGACAAATAAGGAAAGAGTTGAATATGTTAAACAAACTGATGGTGCTTCAAAGCAGGTGGAGTTTAAGGGAAAAATAATTTTCCCAACACAGGGATCAAATGAGGAAACAACAGAAGTTTTTCCTCTGGAAGAAGAGCCAGTCGAAGGGGAGTTTCCTGCTCAAGAACCTCAACCACAACTTGAATCAATAGCAACCAGCAAGCCAAAAATAACAATAAGAAAACCTGCTCGACTCATAGATATGGTGGCTTGTGCAGACTTAATTACAGCTGATGACATTCCAACCACTTATAAAGACCTAGTCCAAGGTTCAGAAGAAGATAAGTGGAGGATTACCATGGATGAAGAAATGTAGTCCCTTCATCAGAATCATACATGGAAATTGGCCAATCTCCCAGAAGGCAAGAAAGCAATTGGGTGCAAATGGGTATTTGCAAAGAAAGAAGGATTTTCTAACCAACAAGATGTTCACTACAAAGCAAGATTGGTGGCCAAAGGATATGCTCAAAAGGAGGGAATTGATTATAATGAGGTATTTTCTTCAGTTGTGAAACACTCCTCCATTAGAGTTTTGTTGGATTTGGTAGCATAATTGAAATTTAAACTAGTTCAGTTGGATGTAAAAACTGCATTTTTACATGGAGACTTGGAAGAGGAAATCTACATGACTCATTCAGAAGGATTCAAAGTTGATGGAAAAGAAAATATGTTGTGCAAACTTGAAAAATCGCTGTATGGATTGAAACAATCTTCTAGACAATGGTACAAACGATTTGACAAGTTAATGTTGCAGCAAAGCTACATATGAAGCAAATACGATCATTGTGTGTATTTGTGCAAGCTTGAAGACGATTCCTTTATATATCTTCTCCTATATGTTGATGATATGTTGATAGCTTCTAAAAGTCAAGAGGAAATTGCGATGCTAAAGATTCAACTACGAAAGGAGTTTGAGATGAAGGATTTGGGTGAGGCAAAGAAGATTCTTGGCATGGAGATAAAAAGAGATAGACATTAAAAGAAACTCTATTTATCTCAGAAAGAATATTTGAAAAGGGTACTAAATTGATTTGGTATGAATGAGGAAATAAAGTCGGTTAACACTCCTCTTACTCCTTATTTTAAGCTTAGTGATGCTCTTTCTCCATAGAATGAAGCTGCATGAGAATATATGTCAAGAGTACGATACGCGAATGTTGTTGGTAGCTTGATGTATGTAACGGTTTGCACAAGGCCAGATATTTCACACGTTGTTGGAGTTGTAAGCATGTACATGCATAATCTTGGAAAGGATCATTGGCTGGCTTTAAAATGGATTCTACGGTATATTCATAATACTGTAGATGTTGGCTTGGTTTTTGAGCATAAAGATAGTCAATATCTTGTTGGATATTGTGACTCAGATTTTTCAGGTGATTTGGACAAACGAAGATCAACTACTAGTTATGTTTTCACTATTGCAAACGCCCCCATTAGTTGGAAGTCTACTTTGCAGTCAACAGTTGCTTTGTCTACCACTGAGGCAGAGTATATGGCAATTACAGAGGCTGCAAATGAGGTAATTTGGCTTCAAGGGTTGCTTAGAGTGCTTGGTATTGGACAAGAAGGAATCACAATTGTGATAGTTAACGTGCTATTCAATTAGCGAAGAACCAAGTGTATCTTGCAAGGACGAAGCATAATGATGTCGATATCATTTCATACGAGACATCATAGAAGATGTGGAGTCATAGTGCAGAAAATTCATACTACGGATAATCCTGCTGATATGTTGACAAAAGTGGTGATTGCGGTCAAGTTTCAACATTGTTTGAACTTGATCAACATTGTTGAACATTGAAGATTGAGGTTGAAGACACAATCAAAAGTTGTTGTTGAGAGAAAGTTAAAAATGGAAAATCTTGCCAAGGTGGAGATTTGTTAAATTTGACAAGATTCAAAGATGAATTAATGTGAAGATTTTGTAGATAGGAAGATAATTCTTCATTGGTACAAAAGTCAAGATAACAACTTTGTAGGTGAAATTTAGGTAAACTATAAAATGGTTTCACTAGGTAAACTTTGACATTTTGACACATTGTAATGTCATGGATGACATCAATAGGAAGAATTCACTCCTATAAATAGGTAGCTCTTAATTCATTGGTTATACACCTCTCACTTGCCTTCTCATCTTCAAAGGCATTTGATCTTCTTAATTCATTGGTTATACACCTCTCACTTGCCTTCTCATCTTCAAAGGCATTTGATCTTCTTTCTCTCTTGTAGTATTTCACTTGTACTCTTTTGGAGTGAAATAATATTGGTTGGTTGTGTTCGAGGAGTAGGCAAAAGAAAATAATATTTTGCCGAACCTCGTTAATTTTTGGTGTTCCTTTTATTGTTGTCTCATTTACTATATATAAGCTACCTTTAGATATAGCAGTTGTGATTTCATCACTCTCTATATATTCGGCTTCCGCAACAATTGGTATAAGAGCTAAGGTATTATCTGAGTATGCTCTGTGGTTGCAGCACAGTCTGAACTTTCACATCAGAAAAAGATTTTCTTTGGTCTTTGCATTGTTAACTAGTAAATAGTATTTGTAGCAAAAATGGGAGACAAGACAAATGATGAGTCCACATCGAATTTCAATAATATTGGCATCTTCGCTTATGACAAAAATTGTGTCAAATGCGAAATTTGTTGTTGAAATTTTTTATGGGTAAGGACATTTCAAAATGTGGCAAGGTGCATTGATGTCCTTTTTCAACAAGGGCTAGATATTGCCATAGAAGAAAAGAAATCAGACGGTGTAGAAGAAGAAGATTGGAAGATTATCAACCATATTGCTTGATGTACCACTCGATCTTACCTTACAAGAGAACAAAAGCATCCATACACAAAGGAAACATCTGCAAATAAATTGTGGAATTCATTGGAGGAGATATTCTTGAAGAAAAACAGTCAAAATGTACTTTACATGAATAGAAGACTGTTACGCTTCACTTATATTCCTGGTAGCACAATGAATGATTATATCACAAGCTTTAATAAGTTGGCGACAGATTTGCGGAATATGGACACGACTTTTATGGATGGATATATGGACTTAATGTTGTTAAGTTCACTTCCTGATGAGTTCGAGCATCTTGAAACTACTCTACTTCATGGGAATGATGAAGTATCTCTCAAAGAAGTTTGTTTTGCCTTATATAGTTAAGAACAATGAAAGAGAGAAAAACAAAAAGGGGAGAAATAGAAGCACTAATTGCGAGAGGCCGTTCTCAAAATCATATGAGAACGAAGAAAGAGAGATCCAAGTCATGATCCATAATCAACAAAGATGAATGTACCTTTTACCGAGAAAAATGACACTGAAAGAAAGACTGCCCAAAGTTGAAAGTAAGGCTAAACCAAATAATGGGAAGGCTGTCATGGATTCAAATGCAGCTGATTGTGATGAATCAGATTACTCACTAGTTACAACAGATCCATCTAAATCATCCGATGTATGGTTGATGGACTTAGCTTGTAGCTATTATATGTGTTCCAATAAGGACTGGTTATTGATTTACAAGAAAGAGAATGTGGAGTTATTCACATCGCAAATAAATAATCCTCTTACCGCATATGGTGTTGGTTCAATTTGATTAAGGAATAATGATGAATTGACCAGAACATTAACATATGTTCGATATGTACCGAATTTGAAGAAGAATCTTATTTCTATAGGAGCCCTAGAGTCAAAGGGATTCAAAGTCATTGCAGATAATGGCGTAATGAGAATATGCTCTGGTGCACTGGTAGTAATGAAGGCAATTCAAAGAAATAATAGCATGTACCACTATCAAGGTAGTACATTTATTAGGACAGCGGCAACAACATTCAATGACAACAAAGAGGCATAAATGATAAGGCAATGGCATATACGCTTGGGACATACTGGAGAAAAATTCTTGAAAACTTTATCCGATCAAGGATTGCTAAAAGGAGTAAAATCTTCCAACTTGTAGTTTTGTGAGCATTGTGTCAAGGGAAAGCAAACAAGGGTTAAATTTGGAACAACTATCTATAATACTAAAGGTATTTTGGATCATGTTCATTCAGATGTTTGGGGTGCTTCAAAAGCACCTTCATTAGGTGGGAAACACTATTTTGTAACCTTTGTTGATGACTTATCCAAAGACTGTGGGTGTATATGACGAAAATAAAAAATGAAGTATTGGGAAGTTTTCTCAAATGGAAGGCGATGATAGAAACTCAAAGTGGCAGAAAGATCAAGTGTCTTCGCACAGACAATGGTGGAGAATACAAAAACTATCTTTTTCAGAAAATTTGTGAGGAAAATGGCATCATCAAACATTTCACCGTCAGAAATACACCACAACAGAAAGGAGTGGCAGAACGCATGAACTGGATTTTTCTGGAGAAGGTTCGGTGTATGTTTTCCATTACTGGCTTGGGCAAAGAATTTTGGGCCGAGGCAATAACATATGCATGCCACATAATAAATCGTCTACTATCTATTGCTATAGGTGGGAAGACACTATTAGAAAAATGGCATGGAAACCTGCTGAAGATTATGGTTCTTTATATATATTTGGCTCAATTACATATTATTATGTAAGAGAGTCAAAATTGGACCCAAGAACAAAAAAACCTTTATTTATGAGAATTACTTCTGGAGTCAAAGGATACAATTTATGGTGTCCAGAGACAAGGAAAATTATTTTCAGTAGGGTTGTTACCTTTGATGAATATGTCTTGACAAATAAGGTAACAGTTGAAGATGTCAAACAAATTGATGGTGTTTCAAAGTAGGTGGAGTTTAAGGGAAAAATAATGTTACCAACATAGGGATCAAATGAGGAAACAACAGAAGTTTTTCGTCTGGAAGAAGAGTCAGTCGGAGGGGAGGTTCCATCTCAAGAACCTTGACCACAACTTGAATCAATAGTAACCGGCAAGCCAAAAATGACAATAAGAAAACCTGCTCAACTCATAGATATGGTGGTTTGTGCAGACTCAATTGCAGCTGATGACATTCCTACCACTTATAAAGACTTAGTCTAAGGTTTAGAAGAAGATAAGTGGAGGATTGCCATGGATGAAGAAATGCAGTCCCTTCATCAAAATCATACATGGAAATTGGCCAATCTCCCAGAAGGCAAGAAAGCAATTGGGTGCAAATGGGTATTTGCAAAGAAAGAAGGATTTCCTAAACAAGAAGATGTTTGCTACAAAGCAAGATTAGTGGCCAAAGGATATTCTCAAAAGGAGGGAATTGATTATAATGATGTATTTTCTCCAGTTGTGAAACACTTCTCCGTTAGAGTTTTGTTGGATTTGGTAGCACAGTTGAATTTGGAACTAGTTCAGTTGGATGTAAAAACTGCATTTTTACATGGTGACTTGGAAGAGGAAATCTACGTGACTCATTCAGAAGGATTCAAAGTTAATGGAAAAGAAAATATGGTATGCAAACTTGAAAAATTGTTGTATGGATTGAAACAATCTTCTAGACAATGGCACAAACGATTTGACAAGTTTATGTTGCAGCAAAGGTACATATGAAGCAAATACGATCATTGTGTGTATTTGCGCAAGCTTGCAAACGATTTCTTTATATATCTTCTCCTATATGTTGATGATATGTTGATAGCTTCTAAAAATCAAGAGGAAATTGCGAAGCTAAAGATTCAACTAAGAAAGGAGTTTGACATGAAGGATTTGGGTGAGGCAAAAAAGATTATTGGCATGGAGATAAAAAGAGATAGACATTCAAAGAAACTCTGTTTATCTCAGAAAGAATATTTGAAGAGCGTACTAAATCGATTTGGTATGAATGAGAAAACGAAGTCAGTTAACACTCCTCTTACTCCTCATTTTAAACTTAGTGATGCTCTTTCTCTAAAGAATGAAGCTACACGAGAATATACGCGAATGTTGTTGGTAGCTTGATGTATGCAATGGTTTGCACAAGGCCAGATATTTTACATGGTGTTGGAGTTGTGAGTAGGTACATGCATAATCGTGGAAAGGATTATTGGCAGGCTTTAAAATGGATTCTACGATATATTCATAATACTGTAGATGTTGACTTGGTTTTAGAGCATAAATATAGTCAATATCTTGTTGGATATTGTGACTCAGATTATTCAGGTGATTTGGACAAACGAAGATCAACTACTGGTTATGTTTTTATTATTGGTAACGCCCAGTTAGTTGGAAGTCTACTTTGCAGTCAACAGTTGTTTTGTCTACCACTGAGGCAAAGTATATGGCAATTACAGAGGCTGCAAAGGAGACAATTTGGCTTCAAGGGTGGGTTGCTTAGAGAGCTTGGTATTGGACAAGAAGGAATCACAATTGTGATAGTCAAAGTGCTATTCAATTAGCGAAGAACCAAGTGTATCAGACGAAGCACATTGATGTCCGATATCATTTCACAAGAGACATCATAGAAGATGGTGGAGTCATAGTGCAGAAAATTCATACTACGGATAATCCTGCTGATATCCTGACAAAAGTGGTGATTGCGGTCAAGTTTCAACATTGTTTGAATGTGCTCAACATTGTTTGAATGTGCTCAACATTGTTGAACATTGAAGATTGAGGTTGAAGACAGAATCAAAAATTGTTGTTGAGAGAAAGTTAAAAATGGAGAATCTTGCCAAGGTGGAGATTTTTTAAATTTGACAAGTTTCAAAGATGAATTAATATGAAGATTTGGTAGATAGGAAGATAATTCTTCATTGGTACAAAAGTCAAGATAATAACTTTGTAGGTGAAATTTAGGTAAACCATAAAATGTATTCACAAGGTAAACCTTGACATTTTGACACATTGTGATGTCATGGATGATATCAATAGGAAGAATTCACTCCTATATATAGGTAGCTCTTAATTCATTTGTTATACACCTTTCACCTGCCTTCTCATCTTCAAAGACATTTGATCTTATTTCTCTCTTGTAGTATTTCACTTGTATTCTTTTGGAGTGAAATAATATTGGTTGGTTGTGTCCGAGGAGTAGGCAAAAGAAAATAATATTTTGCTGAACCTCGTTAATTTCTAGTGTTCCTTCTATTGTTATCTCATGTACTATTTATAAGCTACCATTAGATATAACAGTTGTGATTTCATCACTCTCTATATATTCAGCTTCCGCAACAAGACGGTTGTTAACATTTTGTTAGAAGATATTTTCCGTTGTGTAATTAGGTCGGTTAGTGAGTGTGGATGTTATATGATACATCTGAACACTTTCTCTACACAATTTTGGAGATTCAAGCTTTCTCAATAATTCACCATTGGATGCATTTTTAGTGATCAGTTTAGCATATCCTACATAAAAAAAAATACAATGATTTCTTCATAATTTATACATGTATTAGTTATGCAGATTTCTAAAATTGTCAATTAAATATTTATTAATTTTATATATAAATAATTTATTTTCTATCATTTACTTACCAAACATCGTATAAATTATACCAATTGATATATAAATAATTTATTTCTTATCTAACTACCAAACGACCTCCGCTCCGACGTTGGTAGTCTTCTGCACATACCCAATATTCCGTGTTTATTCATCATATAATATAATTGAATATAAAAATTCCATCTTTCACACTTCATAGGTCATTTTCTTTTATTAAATTTTTTATGCACCATCTATTGTTTTTTAAATAAAATAAATATTGATGAAATTAAAAACCAAGAAGAATTAAAATTAGAAAAGTGTCGGGGAGTCAAAAGTGGACAAAAAGGCGCAGTTCTGACTTCTGACCACTCTTATTCTGTCTGCAATTATTAGCAAGTGCTCATAAAAATTATTAAGCTCACAACCATATAGGTTGAAGACAAAGGAATTATTAATATAAGATAAAAATGAATAACATAATACGTAAGATTCCTGTTTATAGTGTTACATGAACATAAATGTATATAAAAAATAGTCATAAACGTATATAGATTAATGAAAAAATTTCAGAGAAAATGGGAGACATATCATAAACAATTTGAGGTCATAAAAAATGTGAAACATTTACATTTAGTGGACATTACTAAATAAAATATTTCAATTAAATTTTTGTATGTCTCTTAAGAAATAATGATTAATATGAGTGTTTTTGCTTCAATATTTATATTAATTGATGTATAATAATAACTTTGAGAATAAGTAATTAATATTGAAAATAAAATATAAGAAAATAATAATTTTTCTTAATAAGTTAAAAGTCATAAATAAAAATTTATTTTTAAAAATATTGAACAAATAAAAATAAACGGAAAAAGTATAACCTATAGTCCTTTATTTGACTCTCCGCTTCCCTTTTTGAATCCTAATGTTAATAGTCAATTATTTGACTCTTGACTCTCTTTTGTGGTCATTTGACTTTAGTCAATTAGAAAAGGGCAAATTATGCTCCTAACGTTTTGAACTAGAAATTACCTTATTTGAAATGTCATTAAAATCAAAGAAATATATAAATCATGTTAAGAGTACAATAATATATACATGTAAAGGGTATGCATATCTTGTTGCTAATGTAGAAATTTATCAGACATGCCTTTTATCATTTCAGAAAAGAAAAAAATAATAATATAATTTTGGGCTTTGGATCCTCAAAGTAGGTAGGGTTTCATCAATGGGTTCCATTCACCCATTAAGTCACAAAGATTTCTCAATTCTCCAAGTTTAATTTCATCAATTTGATTAGGTTTTCATTCAATTCTTCATGAATTCTAATTGTGTTGTTTTGACTCAGTTACATGTTTTCCAATTGATTTTATATGAACCCATGCATTATTCATGATTTTGACCATGAACTGTTAAAGACACGAACTTATGAAAAATCTATGAATCTATGAATAACGTTTTCATGAAAGCTATGCATGATTTATGAAAAGGAATATTTTATGATCTAGGTTGCTTCAAAATAAGCATCAATGAAATTGTGAAAGGATTTTCTCGCATTTTAAGGAATCGTGATTAGTGAAAGGTTTTCTCACACATGCATGATTCATGATTTAAGGAGCTACTCTATGATGTTTTAAGCTTGGATTAATAACTTAATTATGCTTTTCCATGTATGATGATATGCTTATGTTTATGACTAAGTCGTTGGATTTTACTTAGCACCAAGAGGATTTTGAGATGGAGGCTCTCCCTTTTGTATAGGTTGGTTCTCTAGTAGCAATCTTCTTGTCCCAAACTACGTGCCCCCGAAGGTTTTGTCTAAAATATACATAGCTAGCGGATCCACCTAATGTAGAAGTTTAAGGTCCTTGCCTTCGCAAGTAAGGACATCTCTTTTCGGTGTGGGAGCAAGACACTGGATTCCACATTATAACTCACATGGTCTATGTCGATTAATAGTAAATATCCCACAAAATGAACTAAGTTGTTCTTAATGGTTTTATGAAGCTTTAAATATGATTTTAAGATGCATTGACCATGTTCATGACTTATGATTCTTCTTTAAAGGTTTTACTATGATTTAGCTTGGTCTGCATATCATGTTTTCATTTATATCCTTTTATGATCATATTTCATGTTTTATTGCATATCCCTCAAACTTAGTACATTCCATGTACTAATGCATATTTGTGCCTACATTGTTTGATTAATGTAGGGTCCGACAATCTTCCTCCTCACGCTCGTGGTTAGTATCTTGATCATTCAAAGTATGAAGAGTTGGTGAGTCCTCATATTTTGAGGACCAGTCACCTTTACTTTGCTTTCTTATGTTTTAGTTTTCCAACGTTATATGTGGTGTATGGGTTACATCCTAACCACTTTTGATGTATTAGATTAACTTGTCGAGACTATGGTGTCACTTTCGCTTTTATGTCAAACTCTTTTATGATATGAAACATTCTTCTTAAATTCTCGTATTTATATTATGTTGTGTTGTATGCATGTCAAGGGGCTTGTGTAGGCCCTCTCGTGGTCTTATACATCATGTCACGTCTAGGGTGTACTTTGTATCGCGACAAACTTGGTATTCAAAGCACAAGGTTTTAGAGAAAGGTCCTAGTATGTCTGGCAAGCCGTGTTGAGTAGAGTCTTATTCATAAGTATGAAGCGCGCCACAATTATAAATAGAAGTCTACAAAGCATTTAGGAAACTTCACTTCTTTCATTACTTTAAAGTCATGTCATGGAGTCTATCTCTATGAAGGTCCTTCTCCTAAATATTGCCCGATGTTTTTTTAGGATATATCCCCTTGAAGAGCTTATGTGAGAAGAAATGCGGGTGAGAATATGGAGCCTAATATTCCTCAAATTTCGGTTGATTCTTTGACCGAGCAAGTGACTCATGCTAAATTTCGAGCCACTTTCCAAGTGTTTGCTCAAGCTATTACGACCTAAGCTAATAGAGAGGCCATTTATCCCGTGAACCCAAATGTGGGTACGACAACAACAAGGATAAGATACTTTACTAGGATGAATTATCTGGAGTTTCATGGGTCGAAGGTGGATGAGGATCCTCACGAGTTCATTGATGAGGTGTACAAGAGAGTGAGAATTATGGGATTATCTATGGTGGATAAGGCAGAATTACCCGATTATCAACTCAAGGGTATTGCTTAAGTTTGGTTCAACTAATGGAAGAAAGAGAGTGTGGTTGATGCGGGTCCTCTTGATTGGGAGAAATTCAAAGGAGCTTTTCTTGATCGTTTCTTTCCTCTTGAAATGAGAGAAGTGAAAGTGATTGAGTTCATTAACCTCCAACAAGGGAATATGAGTGTGAAAGAGTATGTTTTGAAGTTTACCCAGTTGGATAAGTATGCTCCAACTTTGATTACCAGCTCTAGGGCAAGGATGAGTAAGCTGGTGTTGGGTGTTTCCGACTTGCCACCATGTTGATCAAGGAGATGGATATCTCTCATTTGATGATACATGCCCAATAAATTGAAAAGGAAAATCTCAAGAAAAGGGCAAGGATCGGTGATGGTGACTTTTCTCATTCTAGGTCCGTCAGACATTGATATCCTTAATTCTAGAAAAAAAATTTCGGTCAAGATTCTTCTAATGCTTTTAATCCTAAGTTCAATAAAGATAGGGTGTCTAATGTTAAGCCTTAAGGAGGAAATGGTTATGGATCCTTTATTCCTGCTTGCACTAGGTGTAACAAGAAATATGATGGCAAATATTTGGCTGACATGGATGGTTGCTTTAATTATGGTAAAAATGGTCATAAGATGAGAGAATTCCCATGGCTTGATACTAAGAAAAGGGATAGTCGGCAAGTTCAGCCTAGTGGTTCCAATTCGGGTGCTCCTAAGTAAAACAAATTTTATGCTCTACAGACTCGACAAGATCACAAGGATTCTTCGGATCTGGTGATTGGTATGTTGAAATTAGTTTTTCACCTTGATTTTTATGCTTTACTTGATCTGGTTGCTACCTTATCATTTGTTACTCCTTATCTGCCATAGGGTTTTGATGTTGGTCCAAAAATCCTTTTTAATCCATTTCATATGTCTCTACTCCCGTTGGTGATTCTATTGTTGCTAAAAGAGTTTATAGAAATTGACCTATTTCCATTTTTCATAGAGTCACTCATGTTGATCTTGTAAAGCTTGATATATTAGATTTTGATGTTATTCTTGAGATGAATTGGCTTCATGCATGTTATTCTTCCATAGATTGTAGGACCCGATTGGTCACTTTCAAGGTTCCGAACGAACCTATCATGTCATGGGAAGGGGGAAATTGTGTTCTTGAGTGTCAGTTTATATCTTGCCTAAAGGCTTGAAAGATGATATCTAAGGGGTGCATTTATCATCTTGTTGATGTTAGGCATATAAATTGTGAAACCCCTACTCTTGAGTCAATCCCAATTATAAATGAGTTTTTGGAAGTGTTTTCCAATGATCTTCTTTGTATTCCTCTCGAAAGATAAATAGACTTTGGTATTGACCTTCTCCCAGATATGTGAACTCTTTCTATTCCTCCTTATCATATGAACCCGATAGAACTTAAGAAATTAAAGTATCAATTGAAGGATTTGTTAGATAGGGGTTTCATTAGGCCAAGTATCTCTCCATGGAGTGCTCCAGTGTTGTTTGTTCGAAAGAAGGATGGTTCTCTCCGGATGTGCATTGACTATTGGTAATTGAATAAGGTTACCATTAAAATAAGTATCATATTCCAAAAGTAGATGATTTGTTTGAACAACTCTAAGAAGTGAGCTACTTCTCTAAGATTGACCTCCGGTCAGTTTATCACCAATTAAGGGTGAAAAAGAATGACATTCAAAGATGTCTTTTTGAATCCGGTATGGTCACTATGAGTTATTGGTGATGTATTTTGGGCTGACTAATCTCCTGACGACTTTTATGAATTTGATGAATAGGGTCTTCAAGCAATATCTTGATATGTTTGTGATTGTGTTCATCGATGATATTTTGATTTACTCACAAAGTGAGGATGAGCATGTTGAGCATTTGAGGATTGTGTTGCAAATTGTCAAGGATTGTGAGTTGTATGCTAAGTTTAATAAATGTGAGTTCTGATTGAGGTTTATTACTTTCATTGTCCATATTGTCTCTGGTGAAGGTATTAAGTCGATCCCAAGAAAACTGAGGCAGTTAAGAGTTGGCCTAGACCTTTGTCCGCTTCAGATACACGGAGTTTCTTAGGTTTGATCGGTTATTATAGAAGGTTCGTGGAATGATTTTCCTCTATTGCTTCTCCTTTGATGACATTGACTCAAAATAAAGTGAAATTCCTATAGTCGGAAGCTTGTAAGAAGAGTTTCCAAGAATTGAATGATAGATTCACTTCAGCCCCTATTTTGACATTACCAAAAGGTTCAAATGATTTGGTGGTTTATTGTGATGCTTCAAAGATTGGTCTTGGATGTGTTTTGATGCAACATGAGAAAGTCATTGCTTATGCTTCAAGGCAATTGAAGGTGCATGAAAAGAATTATCTGACTCATGATTTGGAGTTAGCGACGTTAGGGTTTGCTCTAAAAATTTGGAGACATTACCTATATGGCATTCATGTGGATGTGTTTACTGACCACAAGAGTTTGAATATGTGTTCCCTCAAAAGGATTTGAATCTTCACCAATGGAGATGACTTGAGTTGTTAAGGATTAAGATATGAATATCCTATATCATCCTGGAAAGGAGAATGTGGTGGCAGATTCTCTTAGTCGACTATAGATTGTTAGTGTTGCTCATGTTGATGATGGTAAGAAAGAGTTAGTTCGTGATGTTCATGGATTGACACGATTGGGTATTCACTTGGTTGATTCTAATAAAGGTGGTGTAGTTGTTCATAATGGTTCTGAATCATCTTTTGTATTGGATGTGAAGGCTAAGCAAGATCTTGATCCGGTACTATTTGAGTTGAAGAAGTCAGTATCTGAAAAAACAATTAAGGCTTTCTTCCAAGAGGGAGATGAGGTCCTTAGATATCAAGGTTGGTTATGTCTTATAAATGTCAATGAGTTGAGAAATCAGATTCTAACATATGCTCATAGGTTTTGGTATCCGATTCACCCGGAGCCTCCAAAATGTACCGTTATTTGCAGAAAGTCTATTGATGGAATGAAATGAAGAAAGATATTGCGGAATTTATAGCTAAGTGTCTAACTGTCAACAAGTGAAAGTTGAGCATTAGAAACCAGGAGGTTTGGCTCAAAACATTAGTATTCCTACATGGAAGAGGAAATGTTTGAATATAGACTTCATTACGGGTATACCTCACACTCATCGATAATTTGATTTGATTCTGATTATTGTGGATCGAATGATAAAATTTACTCACTTTCTTTTCGTTAAGACTTTATTTTTAGTCGAGGACTATGTAAAAATTTATATTCAGGAAATGGTAAGGTTGCATGGAGTGCCCTTGCATCCATTATCTCTGGACACTCAGTTTACATCTCAGTTTTGGATGACATTTCAAAAGGGTCTTGGTACTTAAGTAAAACTTAGCACGACTTTTCATCCTCAGTTCGATGGACAAGGCGAGCATACTATTCATACTTTAGAAGATATGTTAAGGGCTTGTGTAATTGACTTGAAGGGTAATTGGGATGATAATTTGCCTTTGATTGAGTTTTCTTATAATAATAACTCTCATTCTAGTATTAGGATGACACCGTTTGAGGCTCTTTATGGTAGGAAATGTAAGTCTCCTATAGTTTGGTTTGAAGTTGGTGTGTTTGCTTTGATAGGGTCTAAGTTAGTGCCTGAGACTATGGAAAAGGTTCGACTTATTCATGAAGGTTGAACACGACTCAAAGTTAACAACAGTCCTATGTTGATAACAGAAGAAAAGAACTGGAATTTGATGTTTGATGATTAAGTCTACTTGAAAATTCACCTATGAAGGGTGTACTGAGGATTGGAAAGAAAGAGAAGCTTAGTCCTCGCTGTATGGGTCCATATCAGATTGTGAGGCATATTGACTAGGTTGCTTATGAACTTGAGTTGCCTAATGATTTAGCATATGTAAATCATGTTTTCCATGTTTTATTGTTTAATAAGTACGTTGGAGACGCGACGTCCATAGTTCCTTTAGACGGGTTCGAAGTTAAAGAAAATATTTCTTATGAATAGGTTCTAGTGAAGGTTTTAGATCGACAAGTTCAGAAGTTGAGAAATAAAGAAGTTTCTTTCGTGAAAGTCTTTGGAGGAATCAATTAGTTGAGGGTGCTACTTGGGAGGCGAATGCGATATGATGTCCTAATATCTTCTTCTTTTTCCCTTCACTCCTACCCTAGCTTGAGGTATTAGTTCTTCATGGTTAATTCTTTAAGATTCATGCGTTTTAGTCATTCTCATTTTTCCATATGTATGCATGTCCATGGAAAACTAGATTTTTGATATTATGATTTAGCTTAGAGTGATTCTCCATGTTTATGTGCATTTTGATGAGATTTGCATTCATGTCTAGTTCTTAGTTTATCTCCTACTCTATTCTTGCTAGTTGAGTCCTATTCGAGGATGAATATTTTCAAGGGAGATATATTGTAACACCTCAGAAATTGGAAAGTCGAAAGAAAAGGGAATATTATGATATTTGGCACTGAAGCATGTTCTACGAGTACTACGTATAAATTGTAGGAAGTCCTACAGGCCATAGGAAGGGAGTCATAGACTTGGTGATGAGTTTTCGAAATTTCAAGTTTCTAAAGTTTAACCTACGAATGGATAGGACGAGTTGTAAAAATTTGAACGAGTCGTAGATGGGTTCCATAGGGGTGTTCAAGACTTGGTGAAATTTTGGACTTGAATTTGAGTTCTATGGATGGGGTCTACAGACTGTAGAAAGATATTGTGGGAAGTAATGTGAATTTGGGTTTCTGAAGTAGGTTCTACGGTTGGGCCGTAAAAACTTCTATAAACATAGGTCCAAAGTAGGACTGTTTGACAATTATTTCTCAAGGGTATTTGGGTCTTTTCCTATGCATTTAATACTTATACTATGTTGTTTTGATCCTAATTTTAAGTCCTATAACTATCCTTCTACTATTAAAATTACCCTAACTCTCTCATTCACTCAAATCCCTAAAGCTCTACATTCATCTTCCCCAATTCTCTCTCAAGTTCAAGAAGAGGACTAGGGTTTCAAGCTTCAAGTGTCCTATTCCTCCATTGATTTTGGGCTTTGATCCTCAATGTTTGTAGGGTTTCATTAATTTGTTTTATTCACCCATTGAGCCCCATTTCTCAATTCTCTAAGTTCAATTTCATCAATTTGATTAAGATTTCATTCAATTCTTCGTGGGTTCTAATTGTGTTGATTCAATTATTAAATTTGATCTTATTATGATTGCTTTGACTCAATTACATATTTTCCAATTGATTTTATATGAACTCATGTATTATTCTCGATTTTGACTACGAATTCTTAAATACATGAATTTATGAAGAAGTTATGAATCTATGAGTGATGTTTTTATGAAAGCTATACATGATTTATGAAAAGGAATGTTTTATGATTTAGGTTGCTTCAAGATAAGCATAAATGAAATTGTGAAAGGATTTCTCACATATTAAGGAATCATGATTGGTTAAAGGTTTTCTCACGCATGCATGATTCATGATTTAAGGAGATACTCTATGATGTTTTAAGGTTGGATTAGTAACTTAATTGTGCTTTACATGTATGATGATATGCTTATGTTTATGACTATTCCATTGGAATTTTACTTAGCACCGAGATGATATTGAGATGGAGTTTCTCCCGTTAGTAGAGCCCAGGTCTCCAGTAGCAATCTCATTATCCCTAACTATGTGCCCCGTAGGTTTTGTCTTAGAAATACATAGCTAGTTGATCCACCTAAGCTAGAAGTTTAAGGTCCTTGCCTTCACAAGTAAGGACATCTCTTTTGGATGCGGGAGCAAGACACCAGATTCCACGTTATAACTCAGGTAGTCTATGTCGGTTAATAGTAAATTGTTCTTAAAGGTTTTATGATTCTTCCAATATGATTTTCAGAGGCGTTGACCATGTTCATGACTTATGATTCTTCTTTAAAGGTTTTACTATGATTTAGTTTGCTCATGCATATCATGTTTTCATTTATGTCCTCTTATGATCATGTTTCACGTTTTATTGCATATCTCTCATACTTAGTCCATTCCATGTACTAATGCATACTTGTTCCTATATTGTTTAATTAATGTAGGGTCCGATGATTTTCCTCCTCCCGCTTGTGGCTAGTTGATTGATCATTCAAAGTACGAAAATGTCACGACCCAGACCGTTGTGATTGACACCCACACTAACCCTTTGGTGGGAGAACCATTACTACAACCCAAAATAACAAATTTTATGAAAACTAAGACATTTAAAGATATGGAAGAAGGTTTAAATGACAATAAATATGGAGTTCCCATAAACTCCAAGGTTTTAACAAACAACTAACCAACCTAATGCGGAAGAACAATCCCTAGAACCCGAAAGTCATTGTACCAAAACTCTACTAATGACAAGTCTAAGAACAACGGGTACAACCCCGAAACTAAACAACACCTTAAACAAATAGTCTGAGTCCGAAAATCCATGGTAGCCTGAAAGAGCTGGCTCACCCTTGAATCCGATCACGCTCAATAGTCACTTAGCTGAGGTATATCAATAGCCGCCTGAAGATGCCCTGTACTCAACAAAGAACAAGCAAGTGCAGTATTAGTACACAACCAGAGTGTACTGGTAGCATCACGCGGCTATCCTAATAAGTGAAACACATGCAAGTAACCACAACATTATAAAATAGACATATACCTAACATATACAATATTAATCATCTTTTCATAATCAATGTAGCATTCCACGTTCTCAATAATTCACATTGGTTACCAATTTAGAGCAACATACAATCTTTCAATATCAATCATTAGATATGAACGTAATCATTACAAGTAGATACACAACACAATTCAATGGTCCTCTCACGAAACCAAATTCAATGGTCCTCTCATGAACCCACACCCAAACTATTAGCATACCGGAACGTGGTACCCAATCCAATGTTTATGTCGTAACGTGGCAACCAATTCCATATTTATGCCAAAACATGGCAACCGATCCCATGTTTATGCCGGAATGTGGCAACCGATCCCATGTTTATGCCAAAACGTGACAACCGATTCATTCAACAAACCACAATCACAATCACAATGTATATTCTCACAATCATACAACAAGAGGTGATTCATGGCATACAATTATTCAATTATCCTCTTTTACGATTAGGGTGATCAATAATACAACATTCGCATACATACATGTATTATAATGAGCAATTACAAACTTATATCACACCAACATGAAATCACAACCATTACCTACCTCGAATCCAAGCTTGAATCCCTTAAGGCACTTGAGTCGTCCATTTTCGGATTCTTTCCGCTTGTTCTAAGTCTACAAACAATTAATAAACGCAAGGATCAATAATCAAAGGTGTAATTATCTACATTATAACAAACCCAATAACCCTAGACCAACCCTAGATCCTAATGCCTATATTAGGGCCTTTTCCACCATAATTTCTAGATCAAAACCCTCCCCCATCGATTATTACCCAAGAAACTACGTTCTACGAATCGAAAAATGGATTCGGGGAGTCAAAACCTTACTTTTAGCCTCAAGAATGGTGAAAAAGGTCAAGAACTCATCTGGGGTCGTTCCTTAGCTCTCAAAATAGAAAAGTGCAGAATAAAGACATTTTGGGGTTTATTTACGACCTTAAGTCGCGTCGAACCTGCCACAAAGGTCCTCACCCCGCTACAGCGGCCCCGCCTTGGTGGTAGAAATCCCGCCCCAATGGCTCTCATGGAACCAGTGAGCTATTTTAATAATTCCAAGACCCCCATTTCACAACACACCTTTAACCAACAACGCTCAGAAAATACCGTTCAAGCTAAGATCGATTTCGGGAGTTCTACTCACCCGAATTCAATTCTGTAACGTCGTACAGATTCCTAATGACTTATTCTAACCACTCATGTAATCAAAATCATAAATAAGACACCCGATTGTTACCAGATTTTCGTACACCTTAACGACTTTGATTTCGTTCAAATCTGGACTAGGTTGGGAAATCTAAAGTTACTACTCAAAAGTTTTCTGGCACCAATTCTTTCCCCATTAGCTTGTCTATAATGACGGGAACATGTCATTACAATAGATACCAATTTACCCATCACTTGTCCCCGAGTGACAAATTAGGAGAAAAGGGCTAAAGCAAGAATAAAGTAGTATATGAATCATCGAATAACTGGGGATACTTGTCCCACATATTTTTTCTGTCGACTCTGGGCTGCTAGAAGCTTAGATTGGATACTTTTCACCTTACCCTAAACAACTTTCACCAAATGAACTCTCAAAGGTTTCATGTCTTCAACCTCAAACCAACCAATTGAACACCTACCTATCCTTCCATACAATGCCTCAACGAAGTCATCACAATACTCAAGTGATAATTATTGTGCTGTGTACACTTAACTAACAACAAATCTATTCTCAATAACCACCAAAGTTGATCGTACACATGTTTGCAACATGTTTTCAAGGACTTCCACACAAACATCAGGACAGATCCTTTCTCACATAACCATGATAAAATTCTAAATCAATACTCGTTACAATTAGAGGTGGACCTGAACCAACCAATGCACACTCATAATACTCAAACAATCATAGTTCTTATCATCATCTCCTTCTCTCAACATAAATTTCCATGGGCTTAAATTATAAAAATTTGATCTTTAGACATCAAATACTGATCGAGGGACATGTCCAAGCATACAAACCCTCCAATAACACTATCAAAATGTTAGATTTTGTAATTGTAGATTACCTCTGAAGAACAGTAGAATTGGACCCCATGATCCCCACATTCAACCACATATGATCAATATATAACCTCGACGACTAGATGATTATTAAAATTGTCGAACAACCATAAATACACATGGTAGCACTTCTATACACTCTCATAAGCAAGGTGGTACATGTAAAAACCACTGAAATACTTTAACAACTCCAAGACAATACCACATAAGTCATCTGAAATAACCACGTCTTTCTAAATCATCACACTCAACCAAGAGAACATCGCAGGATTGGTACACTTAATCCACCACTAGAGATCCACCCATAAAATGAAAACATGCATGAGCATAACTAGTGCATCACCTTCACAACCATGTACAAAATGAAATAGATGGTCACATAAGAATTTATCAAATCACACGAAAGGTTTTCCTCTGAAGAGTCGATACTAGCCATTTCCATTCACTTGACTCCACATACTCTTCACATCCTTCCACTGAAGCCCACACTCTCAATACTAACAACCATCATAACCATCCTAACATTTACCTTACTCTAAGCCAACACTTTTTAAATGAAAACCTTTCTTAGGTACTTTAACAATCAACAATAATCAACTTTACAACTCAACCCAGGTGTAAGTCCTTTCAAATACTCAATACCTGATACAATTGATCATTCCTCACCTTGAAAATTCATACCTTGACAAAATATATCACCACGAATGTAGACTTTCAATGAAAAATCTAAACTGTAAATTCAACTGTATAACACAATCCCCTTATGTATCAATAATAACTTATACCTTGAAGATTTTTATGAATTCATGGATCTTCGCTTATCATTGATTGCCTCTCCATCGATCTTACAATACCTTTCGCTAAAAATTCAATCATACTCATTGCTAAACTCAAAACAGAGACAAAGCACTTATCCTCGCACTCAAGCTACTGTCTGTCCACTCCTTCCTTAAGTCCTTCCAATAGTTTTTAACCAATCTGAAGGACTTGTGACACTATTACCATAGCCATAACAAAACAAATGAAATTGCGTGTCTCTGAACACAATTATGTACCCCTATGAAGATATCTCTTCAGCCTTTGCAATCAAATAAAAAATGCTTGCTCTAGCCTCTCTCTAAAGGTGTACTACATTCCATTGTATTTTCCTTCATTATAACTCTAGTTCTTTTAAATTCAGTTCGAGTGGTGTCCCACCATCTCTCAAAATTTTCCATACAACCACTTTACTCACCAAATATTAGAAAACCACAACCTTAGATACTCGCAAGTCGTAATTGCTATACACACTTCGCTTAACCAATAATCTTATTATATAGTTGCATTCCACCATAATCCATCACGCACTCTTACTACCATTACACTTGGTTAGCCTGGCTATCACTACAAGTCAACCTTTTCATCGACATCACACCTCAAACTCAGGTATACCCATCAAATTCAAAGGGCTAACCCAATTTTATACACATTTACTTACTAAACTGTTCAATTACCTTCACCCAAGTATACTCAATGGGACTTTCTTTATCTATAAGTTTGCCATTCCGGTATCAATCCACTCATTTATGGCTTAAGATAAAATCACCAGTACTCATACTACCCTCATTTTTCTTAACAAACAAGACATGAGCACCCCATAGAGAAGCACTACGACGATAAAACCTTTATCAAGAAACTCTTGGATTTGAGCTTTAAGCTTTCTTAATTCTGCCAGAGCCATGCAATAAGGAGGAATGGAGATGGGGCGAGTGCCCGGTTCCAAGTCAATGCAGAAATCTATATCTCTATCTAGAGGCATACCAGACAAATCTGTAGGAAACACTCCTCAAAATTCAGATACTACATGAATAGACTCAATAGAGGGAGACTCAACCTCAACATCCCGAATATGAGCCAAATACGCCAAACAATCCTGCCCCACTAGTTTTCTACCCTGCACGAAAGATATGACCTTAGCTAACTTAGGGTTGTACACCTCTTCCTACTCTAATCTTTCCCTACCGGGGATCTCTAGAGTTACCGACTTAGTATTACAATTAAGCCCAGTATAATAGGGAGACAACAAAGTCATGCCTAAGATTATATCAAGTCAGTCATATCCAGCATAACCAAATCAACCCAAATCTAAAAATCCATAAACACAATAGGACAACACGATATACATGGGTGACTATGACTGACTCTTCAACTGGGGTAGAAACATGGATGAAGGCATCAAGTATATCACAAACCACATTAAATCCCAAGGCAAATGAACTAACACATACGAATAAGTATAACCCGAATCAAACAAAACAATAGCCATCCGGGCACAGACAAGAGTAGCACTAGTGACCACTGCATCACACATCTCAAACTCAGTCTTACCCAGAAAATCATATAACTGACCCCTGTCATCTTGACGGGCAACCTCCTCGCCTGGCTACACTACTCCTCTACCCGCATTACCATTTACCCGGCTTCTATGGCCTCGCTGATTTCCTCCTCATATGCCCAGGTTCTCCACAATTTTAACACACTTTATAACTTATATTTAATTGCTGAACACTGAATTAGATCGCAGGGGTTAGTTTGGATTTGATCCGGGTTTTATAAGGAGACCTGGAAAAAAAGTGGAGACAGGGCTGAGGTTCTGTCTTGCCCTGTCCCGCTCTGGCGGGGAATTTCTGCTCTGGCTGCCTCGCGCTGGCAGAAAGATCCCACCCCAGCTGCTCAAACGAAAATAGTACCCAGACAATAAATTTTTCTAGGGTTTTTCTCTTTTCTAAATCTCCAAACGGGTTTCAGATTTACTGAGAAATTTAGGATAATCCTCTGAACTAGGATAATCATTGTCTACCCTGAGTCAATGCAACGATACACAATCCAACTCATTCTCATTAATTCAACACCATAACCCACACATCCCCAGGATATACCTAGACTCTCACACTGTTATCACTTGGTCGCAACGCACGTCAAGATTTCTCGCTTACGAATCACATCGTAATTTATCTAGACCCTTGCACCTAATCTCATGATGTTTTTCTATTCACAACAAGTTTCACGACACTCAAGCAGTTACAACTTGCAGACAAGTCCAAATTCTTTAATTAGTTCATTCCATAGACGACCATTATCGATCCTAAGTCCAAATACTAATTGGAACCATCTCAGTTCCAATTAACTTGCTTATTTCCCTTCAGTCTGATCTACGGCGTCTAGTTCACTTCGTTAAGATATCGGGAGATACCAATTGGACTCAACTCATACCACAAGTGATAATAGTAGCTAGCGAGTCCCACAAAACTGCTAATTTCAATCATAGAACTTGGTTGAACCCAATTCTTAACCACCTCAACCTTTAACTGATGGTAACCAGACCTTAAATCTATCTTAGAGAAAACTGATGCACCTTGCAATTGGTCAAAAAGGTCATTTATTCGAGGCAATAGATACTTGTTCTGAATGGTGACCCTATTCAACTATCGATAGTCTATACACATCCTCTCTTGCTAGTGATAGTGTTACCGCTGTTGTTGCTCTAGCTCGGACCATGGAGTGAAGGAGGAAAGATACCAATTTGTATCACCCAGATACTAATTGGATTCAAGTCATAGCACGAAGGAGTAGAAAAAGTGAGTTTTTCCTAGAGCCATATAGTCCCTTGAAGAAAAGTATGGACGTCATTGTATCGTTCCGCAAGACTCTACTAGACTTGTTTTGGTATAATATGATCAACGAACCTAGGGCTCTGATACCAATTTTGTCATGACCCAGACTGTTGTGATTGACACCCACACCAACCCTCCTGTGGGAGAACCATTACTACAACCCAAACTAACAAATTTTATGAAAACTAAGGCATTTACAGATATGGAAGCAAGTTTAAATGACAATAAAAATAGAGTCCCCATAAATTCTAAGGTTTTAACAAACAACTAACCAAAATAATGCGTAAGAACAACCCCTAAAACCTGAAAGACATTGTACCAAAACTCTACTAATGACAAGTCTAAGAACAAGGGGTACAACCCCGAAACTAAATAATACCTTAAACAAATAGTCTGAGTTCGAAAAGAGTGGACTTAAACAAGAGAGATCCATGGCAGCCTGAAAGAACTGGCTCACCCTTGAATCCGATCACGCTCAATAGTCACTTAGCTGAGGTTTATCAATAGCCACCTGAAGATGCCATGTACTCAATAAAGAACAAAAAACTGCAGTATCAGTACACAACCACAGTGTACTGGTAGGATCACACGGCTATCCCAATAAGTGAAATACATGCAAGTAACCACAAAATTATAAAACAGGCATATACCGAACATATACAATATTAATCATCTTTTCATAATCAATGTAGCATTCTACGTTCTCAATAATACACATTGGCTATCAATTTAGAGCAACATACAATCTTCCAATATCAATCATTAGATATGAACGTAATCATCACAAGTAGATACACAACACAATTTAATGGTCCTCTCACGGAGCCCAATTCAATGATCCTCTCATGGAACCCACACCCAAACTGTTAGCATACCAGAACGTGGTACCCGATCCAATGTTTATGCCGAAACGTGGCAACCAATCTCATATTTATACCGGAATGTGGCAACTGATCCCATGTTTATGCCATAACGTGGCAACTGATCCCATGTTTATGTCGGAACGTGGCAACCGATCCATTCAACAAACCACGATCATTATCACAATGTATATTCTCACAATCATACAACAAGAGGTGATTCATGGCATACAATTATTCAATTATCCTTATTTACGATTAGGGTGATCAATAATGCAACATTTGCATACATACATGCATTATAATGAGCAATTACAAACATATATCACACCAACATGAAATCACAACCATCACTTACCTCGACTCCAAGCTTGAATCCCCTAAGACACTTGAATCTTCCCTTTTTGGATTCTTTCCGCTTGTTTTAGGTCTATAAATAATTAATAAACACAAGGATCAACAATCAAAGGTCTAATTATCAGGATTATAACAAACCCAATAACCCTAGACTAACCCAAGATCTTAATACCCAGATTAGGGCTTTTTCCACCATAATTTCCATATCAAAACCCCCATATCAATAATTACCCAAGAAACTACGTTCTACGGATCGAAAAATGAATTCGGGGAGTTAAACCTTACCTTTAGCCTCAAGAATGGTGAAAAATTGTTAAGAACTTGTCTGGGTCGTTCCTTAGCTCTCAAAGTCAAAAAGTTCAAAATAAAGATGTTTTGGGTTTTATTTACGACCTTAAGTCGCGCTGGACCCAGCGGCTTGCACGGAATGAGTGAGTTATTTTAATAATTCCAAGAACCCCATTTCACAACACACGTTTAATCAATGATGCTCAGAAAATACCGTTCATGCTAAGATCAATTTCGAAAGTTCTAATCACCCGAATTCAATTTCGTAAAGTCGTACAGATTCCTTAACGACTTATCTAACCACTCATGCAATCAAAATCATAAATAAGACAACCGATTGCTACCAGATTTCCCTACACCTTAACGACTCTGATTTCATCCAAATCTGGACTAGGTTGGAAAATCCAAAGTTACTACTCAAAAGTTTTCTGGCCCCAATTCTTTCCCCATTGGCTTTTCTACAATGACGGGAACATGTAGTTACAGAAAAGTTTCTGAATCCTCATGTTCTGAGGGCCATGTCACCTTTACGTTGCCTTTTATTTTAGTTTTATGATGTTGTATGTGATGTATGAGTTGTGTCCCAACCATTCTTGATGTATGAGATTTGCTTGTCGAGACTATGATGTCACTTTCGCTTTTATGTCAAACTGTTTTATGATATTAAACGCTATTCTTAAATTCTCTTATTTCTATTATGTTGTGTTGTATGCTTGTCTAGTTGCTTGTGTAAGCTCTCTCGGAGTTTTATACGCTATGTCACGTCTAGGGTGTACTTTGGGTCATGACAATTATAGGAATCCCCATTCCTTGAATACATCACCAAAGGATCAACACCACTTGAACTTATTGAATTCATACCCATACTTGTACTACTAGTAGCATACCTTTATCATAGCACATTCATGATTTTCACCAAGAATAAGACTTAGAAAGAGAAAGTAACTCTCTGCTTGAATATAAGACTCCTTCAACCCCATCAGAAATGTGCTTATGATTGTTATTATGAATTAGAATTATTCAATATTTATTATCTAGTTTGCTAGCATAGAGAAAAGTAGGAGAAGACTTCTAGAACTATGCATCCAAAAATGGGAAACCGTTGAAGGCAAGAGAAGCCGTGTTAGGGGAGTACCTAAGTGTTGATGCGCTGTTTAGGAAGATAGTATCTGAAAAAGGTATCATGCTAGTAGTGACCGGATGATAAAAATGAATACTCTAGATCATAACAAGCTATCATAAGATTACCATATGGTAGACATGGAAGACGGGAATAAATTAATAAATTGCTAAAATCGATAAGATAAAAATATTAACATTAATGGATATTGCTAATATACCTACTGCAGTAATTAATAATAGCTATTTTGAAGATAATTATAAGATACTTATCTTTAAAGTGTTAGAAAAAATAACTGAACCTAGCATAAAGAAGATAATATGGGAAAAAATAATGAAATACGAAGAAGAAGAAATGAACAACTTACTAAGACAAAATTGGTTTGACGACATAAGAGAAATAATACAAGACTTATATGACCATAATGATTATTTAGACATATACTCAGACTATAATAGTGATTAAATTATGATAAATGAAGAATATTTCCAACTCTGGAAAGAAGTTATGACTGAAATAGATTCATGGAAAAATATTATAAAAACATATTTAGAAGAATACCTTAAAACACAAGACATACAATACTTAAAATTGCTAATAGAAGGAGCCCAAATAATTTTACATAAGAAAGAAAAGGAAGATGAATTTTACAAAAAAGCATTTAATTGATAAAAGACTATGATAAATCTAAACATAGCCCAAATTCCGCACTTACCCCCCAAAATGGTATCAGAGCATAGGAATAAAATAATCATAGGATTAAAATAATTAGTAAAAAATGAGAAGACCTTATAAAAATACTCAGACGTATAAACAGATAAAACATGACTTAAAAAATTTATATATAGAATATAAAAGACTGAACAAACAAACTAACAAAACTACTGAAGATATACATAAACTAGATAAACTAATCACCCAAGTATCAATATTAGAATACAAGTTTATAACTAAACTAAAACAAAGATTAATGCATACATAAAATGAATAAAGAAGAATTTGCAGTAAGTGAAAAAACATATGAAAATTATGACGGATTAAAAATAAAAATAATTTTCTCAAACTTAGGTAGGAGATATAAAAAAATAGGAGATCAATTATACTTAATGTTAGAAAAAGAAGAATTAAAACTAGAAGATAGTTTAACAGCTATGATAAGAATAGCAAGAGAAAATGACGAAATAGATAGACAAAAGGAAATAGAAAAAATAAAAATTGAGAATGAAGAAAAAATACAACAAATAACAAACACAAAAAACAATAGAATAAAAGAACTAGAAAAAGAATTACAAATGTTAAAGGAAATATATGAAAAACAGCAAGAACAAGAAGAAGAAAATAAATTATTAACAGAAATACAAAAATATAAAGAAAAAATTATAGAAAAAACAGAAGAAGAAAATCAAAATAAAAATGAAGTACATATAGAAACTATAGAAGAAGATATGGAAGTAGACCAAACTTCAGAGATAAGTGAAACATATACAGTAATTATGGAAACAGAAAATATGGAAAATAAAAAATTAATAGAAAATACGGAAGTAGAAATAAATTATGATGAAAAAATGAAAGAAACAGGAGAACCTAGTACAAGAAGAACATATCCAAAACATGAAAAACCACAGATATATACACGAGATTATACAAGTTCAGATAGATATGAAACATTATGGAATAAAAGATTAAATATAAAGAAATGGAATCCCAAACAAATAAATTTACAACCTGAATACTTAAACTTAGATTGTGTAACAGATATAAATCAAACCATACAATTATGGATAGGATACATAGCAAAACAAATAATAGACAATAAAATTAATATAATAGAAGTACCAGGATACATAGAAAGAACATTTATAGGAGAAGTAAAATTATGGTTCTTAAATCTAGAAGAGGAAAGTAAAAAGACACTAAGATCAAGTAAGGATATACAAGCTAGAGAAACAACATCAGTAATGGATATACTTTATAAATATGAAACAGCTATAAGGAATGAATTTAGTAGTATGACAACAGAGGAAGAAGAACGAAATAAAGATAAAATTATAAACAGAAATTTAATGAATAAATTAGGAATATGTAACATGTGTTATCTAGATGAATACACTTGTGCATATAAGGAATATTATTATAAAGGAGTCTATAATACACAAGAAAGTCCAGGAATAAGACATTTATATTTTACAAAACTACCAGAGCCATTTAGTTCAAAAATAATAAAAGCATGGGAAGAAGCAAAATTACATGATACATTAGGAGCTAGAATAAAATTTGTAAAACAATGGTATGCAAATACATGTGAACAATATAGAGAAAATATAAAAATGGAAAAACAATAATAAAAAATTTAGCATGTTGTAAAGATAAGATAGCACCACAATTTGGTTGTGATGATAAATATTATAAAAAACATAAAAAGAAAAGGTTTAAAAATTATAAGAAAATAAAACATAAATATAGGAATCCAAGAAAAAGATATTTTACAAAATCTAAAAGACCATATAGAAGAAAGAAAAGTATAAGTGAATGTAAATGTTATAATTGTGGAAAATTAGGACATATTGCAAAAATCAGAAAATACCAAAAATCCTAATAAAAACAAATATCGAAATAATTATAGAAGAAGAAGTTTGCTTACAATTAGAATACTTAGACTATGAATTAGAAAATGAAGATAGTATTTATGAAATATCTGAAAATGAAGAAGAATATCGCAGATAATGAAATAGATAATGAAATAGAACAATTAGATGATCAAGAAAATATAGAAATTATAAGAGAAGAATATACAATGATGATTACTCTGAACAAAAATAATTTTTGATAATAATATATTCGAAAAAGTAAAAGGAAAAGAAATTGATTTAAGTGTAGAAAAGATATTTAGTATGCCATTAATAAAAAATCCATTTAAAAGAAATAAAGAGGAATTTTACATAATTAGCCAAAAAGAACATATTATAGATTGTAAATATGCTCAAGGAAAAGTGAAATACCAATAATAAATAAAAGAGAATTAAATAAAGAAGCAGAAAATAAAAAGTAAAGAACAAATTAAATATGTACATTTAGGAGGAATAGAAATACTTGTAAAAGCTTGTTTTAAAGAAGGAATAGATACCAATAGAAATATACTTAGCAGATGATAGAATAATAGAACCTATAGAAAAAGCGTAATTACAGATGAGGAAACTTAATCTACCAAAAATTTAAATTCTGATTAATACTAATTATTCAAGAGCATTATGAGATCAAAACATAGATAAAGCATTAGTACTATATTGGAAAATAAATGGAATAACATTAACTTGTGAAGTAAAATATATACAATAGATGTAAAAATTTATATGTACTAACTACTAAACATAAAATAACTGCAAAAAGTAAAATAAAAGGAATAGAGATAGAAACACCATTTGAACAATTTGTTAAAATAATAGATAATAATAATTACTCATACCAAGAAATAGATACTAATGAAAATTTAGAAATAATAGAAGAAAGAATAGGAAGGACTAGAAAAATTAAAAATAATCCACAAAGAGAATACACAAAAAAGATAGCATATGATATGATCCCTAATAAATACTACATATTAGGAATAATAGAAGAAAAAGAACATTTAATATTAGTAGATATAAAACAAGAAGATAATTATATCATAGATAAATTATTAAATAAAGAAGAAATGGAGATAAATAAAATGACAAAACAAAAATGCTCAGACTTACCAGCATTAATAGTAGCTCAACTAGAAATAGAAAAGGAAATAATAATAGCGAAATACCTATGAAAATAAAACTAGAAATTAAGGAAGAACAACAAGCAGATATAATCTTAGGATTAAAATGGTTAGAAGAAATGAAACCCTATAAAATAGAATCTACTTATATAACTGTTACCTATAATAATAAGATGATAATAATAAAAAGAATAATATTATGAAAATACACGTACTTATGAAAATAATAATAGAAGGATATTATAATAGATATTATCGCCAATGATAGATACTGAGAGCGAAGTTAACATATGTAAATATAATCATTTACAAAAGATAAGTGGATAAAATTAAAAACACCAATAGTGGTAAAAGGATTTAATAATGAAGGAAGTTTAATACACTTTAAGGCAAAAGATATAAAAATACAAATATGGGATAAGATACTTAAAATAGATGAAATTTATAATTATAATTTACCTACGAAAGATATAATTCTAGGAATACCGTTTCTAGAAAAATATTATCCGCATGTAATAACTAAAACTCACCGGTGGTTAACAACACCATGTAATCACAAAATAGGAGCAAAAAGAGTAGGAAATAAAATACGTAAAGATACAGAATGGATAAAAGGAAGTGAAAATATTACACAAAAGTTAGAAAATATGCCAAATAATACTAACAATATAGAATATATAGTATTCACAATAGATAAATTAAGTCCAATAAAAAATAGACTAGAACAATTATATAGTGAAGACCCATTAAAAGGATGGAATAAACATAAAATTCTTGTAAAAATAGAATTAATAGATGAAAATAGTATAATAACTGAAACCCTTCAAATATAATTTTGATGATTTAAAAGAATTCACAATGCATATAACAATTATTAGGAAAAGGATATATACAAGAAAGTAATAGTAAACATACAAGCCCCATTTATAGTTAATAAACATAGTGAACAAAAAAGAGGAAAAAGTAGGATGGTTATAGATTATCGAAATTTAAATGCAAAAACTAAAACTTATAATTATCCAATTCCAAATAAAATATTGAAAATAAGACAAATACAAGGATATAATTATTTTAGTAAATTTGATTGTAAATCGATTTTATCACTTAAAGTTAGAAGAAGAATCTAAGAAATTAACATTTCTGATTGCCACAAGGATTTTATGAATGGAATGTATTACCATTTGGATATAAAAATGCACCAGGTAGATTTCAACATTTTATGGATATATATTTCACAAAATTAGAAAATTGTATAGTATATATAGATGATATACTCTTATACTCAAGGACATATGATGAACATATAATACTATTAGAAAAATTCATAAACATAGTAGAAGAATCTGGAATAAGTTTAAGTAAAAATAAAGCAGAAATAATGAAAACTCAGATAGAATTTTTAGGAATACAAATAGATAAAAATGGAATAAAAATGCAACAACATATAGTACAAAAAATTATAAATTCAGAAGAAATATTAGATACAAAAAAGAAATTACAATCCTTTTTAGGATTAGTAAATCAAGTAAGAGAATATATACCTAAATTAGCAGAATATTTAAAACCGTTACAAAAGAAATTAAAAAAGGATGTTGAATATAATTATGATGACACAGATAAAAAGCAAGTACAAAAGATAAAAGAACAATGTAAAAAGTTACCAAAGTTATGTTTTCCAGATGAAAATAAAAAATTCAATTATATAGTAGAATCAGATGCAAGTGAAAATAATTATGGAGGAGTATTAAAATATAAATATGAAAATGAAAAGCAGAACATCATTGTAGATATTACTCAGAACATTTACGAAGCGGAAGGAAAATGGGAAATTAATAGAAAAGAATTATTTGCATTATATAAATGTTTATTAGCATTTGAACCATATATTGTGTATAACAAATTTATTGTTAGAAACAGATAATACACAAGTAAAATGGTGGTTAACAAGAAAGGTACAAGACTCGATTACTACAAAAGAAATTAGAAGATTGGTACTAAATATTTTAAACTTTACTTTTACTATTGAAGTAATTAAGGTGACAAGAATGTTATTGCAGTTACTTATCAAGACAAAGGCATGCAAAGCAGACTTTGAAGAAGAACTTACAAATCTGGTACTTATGAGCGAAATATTGGAACAACTTAAGATGCTCAACAACAGTATCGATTATGGAAACAAAATATGTGGAGCGGACCACAATAAAAAACGAGCTAGTAGTGCGGTCAGACACTTAAAACAACGGACACAGAAGGTGACGTTGGGAAACACCTAAAAACCCAAATTACTAACAATTTACTTAATATTGCGGGTACATCTAAAGAAAATACACAAGAATCATTTACTCTTTACAAAAGAAAAAACTTCAACTTGAATAAGGTATTTGAAAAGCCTTATGCCCCACCCATATACAAAAGAATGAATTATTCATACCTCCACAAATACATACATATGCAACCTCACTTAACCAAGCCAAGAAAACATATAACCATATAACCGGACATATATTGAAAATATTGAGAAAATCCAAAAATACCTAAATACACAACCTATAGAAAATCGGAAAAATTAAAAACCATCGTGATATATTACCCGAAATTACAAAATTATAACAAACTAATTGCATTACAGTACCAAACCAAACTTAGTAGCTACATGTTACTCTTATGGACTTATATCAGCGTATATACAATTACGGAGATGAACTTAGCCTAATACGAATTACATCAGCGTTTATGAATTATAAGCGAGTTACTAAAGGACAATTATTCTATGTAAGATTTTATTACTCTGTGAAATATTATTTGTGAAATTAAATCGTAATTACGGTGATAAAGATAGGAATGACGAAGGACTATATTATACGAGAGAAATTACAGCTCAACGATTATACAAAAGCGAGTTACGAGTTTTACGCAAATAAGCGTATTATTGGACTTAGCACAATATTGTGAGAATTATCAAATGTCTATGATGAAACAAACTACATATGGAAGTATTGTTCAAGGAACCACTTATTAATCTACTCCACAGCAAAGGAATTAAGATATATGGACAAATTAGAAGTGAAAAATTGGGCCTTGACATTACTTAAACCAGAGCAAGAACCTATGACAAAAGCAATTAGAAAGGATTTATTTGGAAGATAGCCTAGATCGATGTGCAAACTTATTGGAAGAAAGTATACGGAACATGAATGTAGCAGATGCAGCGGTACAAACAACTACATACCAGATGTTGATATAGATTAGAAGACAAGTGGACGGCCAAGAGATAAAGAAGACTCAATTATTAAGGAATCTACTTTTTTGAAAAATTAGGACAACACCATGTGAAGACAAAACCAAGTGGACGGATAAAACTTAAAGAAGCAACAATTATTGAAGGAATCAACTTTATGTAAAAGTCAAGATAAAAGGATAAGAAGAAGACAAAGAAGATAAAGAAGAAAGTGACTTATGTCGGGGACTAAGATGTAAATATTTAGGGACTTACTTTGTAATTAACTTTCTTATTTTGCAACATAGATCCTTAGTTTGTAAGTATATATAGGATAGGATTTTATTTGTAAAGATCATCCGAAAATCTCACCACATCTCTCTCTTACATTTCTAATATTCCAGCTTTGTAAAAACATATATTTTCAATAAAAATTACTTAAACTTCCCAAATGGAGAAAGACTTAGCAAAAAACTCTTGAGGTATGACTATATACCTTTTATGATCTATACTTAGTGATAATTATAGTAATAATTAGTTATGATTTATGTTATGAATTATGATTATAAACTATATGAATTAATGATCATGTTTAGCTAAATGATTAATTCCTGTCAACCATAAATATTATGTGATATGCTTATGATTGTTATTATGAATTAGAATTATTCAATATTTATTATCTAGTTTGCTAGCATAGAGAAAAGTAGGAGAAGACTTCTAGAACTATGCATCCAAAAATGGAAAACCGTTGAAGGCAAGAGAAGCCGTGTTAGGGGAGTACCTAAGTGTTGATCTGTTTGTTTAGGAAGATAGTATCTGAAAAAGGTATCATGCTAGTAGTGACCGGATGATAAAAATGAATACTCTAGATCATAACAAGCTATCATAAGATTACCATATGGTAGACATGGAAGACGGGAATAAATTAATAAATTGCTAAAATCGATAAGATAAAAATATTAACATTAATGGATATTGCTAATATACCTACTGCAGTAATTAATAATAGCTATTTTGAAGATAATTATAAGATACTTATCTTTAAAGTGTTAGAAAAAATAACTGAACCTAGCATAAAGAAGATAATATGGGAAAAAATAATGAAATACGAAGAAGAAGAAATGAACAACTTACTAAGACAAAATTGGTTTGTGACATAAGAGAAATAATACAGACTTATATGACCATAATGATTATTTAGACATATACTCGGACTATAATAGTGATTAAATTATGATAAATGAAGAATATTTCCAACTCTGGAAAGAAGTTATAGTGAAATAGATTCATGGGAAAATATTATAAAAACATATTTAGAAGAATACCTTAAAACACAAGACATACAATACTTAAAATTGCTAATAGAAGGAGCCCAAATAATTTTACATAAGAAAGAAAAGGAAGATGAATTTTACAAAAAAACATTTAATTGATAAAAGACTATGATAAATCTAAACATAGCCCAAATTCCGCACTTACCCCCCAAAATTATGTAAAAGTCAAGATAAAAGGATAAGAAGAAGACAAAGAAGATAAAGAAGAAAGTGACTTATGTCGGGGACTAAGATGTAAATATTTAGGGACTTACTTTGTAATTAACTTTCTTATTTTGCAACATAGATCCTTAGTTTGTAAGTATATATAGGATAGGATTTTATTTGTAAAGATCATCCGAAAATCTCACCACATCTCTCTCTTACATTTCTAATATTCCAGCTTTGTAAAAACATATATTTTCAATAAAAATTACTTAAACTTCCCCAAATGGAGAAAGACTTAGCAAAAACTACTGAGGTATGACTATATACCTTTTATGATCTATACTTAGTGATAATTATAGTAATAATTAGTTATGATTTATGTTATGAATTATGATTATAAACTATATGAATTAATGATCATGTTTAGCTAAAGCAGTTAATTCCTGTCAACCATAAATATTATGTGATATGCTTATGATTGTTATTATGAATTAGAATTATTCAATATTTATTATCTAGTTTGCTAGCATAGAGAAAAGTAGGAGAAGACTTCTAGAACTATGCATCCAAAAATGGAAAACCGTTGAAGGCAAGAAAGAAGTGTTAGGGAGTACCTAAGTGTTGATCTATTTGTTTAGGAAGATAGTATCTGAAAAGGTATCATGCTAGTAGTGACCGGATGATAAAAATGAATACTCTAGATCATAACAAGCTATCATAAGATTACCATATGGTAGACATGGAAGGCGGAATAAATTAATAAATTGCTAAAATCGATAAGATAAAAATATTAACATTAATGGATATTGCTAATATACCTACTGCAGTAATTAATAATAGCTATTTTGAAGATAATTATAAGATACTTATCTTTAAAGTGTTAGAAAAAATAACTGAACCTAGCATAAAGAAGATAATATGGGAAAAATAATGAAATACGAAGAAGAAGAAATGAACAACTTACTAAGACAAAATTGGTTTGACGACATAAGAGAAATAATACAAGACTTATATGACCATAATGATTATTTAGACATATACTCAGACTATAATAGTGATTAAATTATGACAAATGAAGAATATTTCCAACTCTGGAAAGAAGTTATGACTGAAATAGATTCATGGAAAAATATTATAAAAACATATTTAGAAGAATACCTTAAAACACAAGACATACAATACTTAAAATTGCTAATAGAAGGAGCCCAAATAATTTTACATAAGAAAGAAAAGGAAGATGAATTTTACAAAAAAGCATTTAATTGATAAAAGACTATGATAAATCTAAACATAGCCCAAATTCCGCACTTACCCCCCAAAATATAGAATATATAGTATTCACAATAGATAAATTAAGTCCAAAATAGACTAGAACAATTATATAGTGAAGACCCATTAAAAGGATGGAATAAACATAAAATTACTGTAAAAATAGAATTAATAGATGAAAATAGTATAATAACTCAGAAACCCTTAAAATATAATTTTGATGATTTAAAAGAATTCACAATGCATATAACAGAATTATTAGGAAAAGGATATATACAAGAAAGTAATAGTAAACATACAAGCCCAGCATTTATAGTTAATAAACATAGTGAACAAAAAAGAGGAAAAAGTAGGATGGTTATAGATTATCGAAATTTAAATGCAAAAACTAAAACTTATAATTATCCAATTCCAAATAAAATATTGAAAATAAGACAAATACAAGGATATAATTATTTTAGTAAATTTGATTGTAAATCAGGATTTTATTTTTAATTTTTCTAGTCCTTCCTATTCTTTCTTCTATTATTTCTAAATTTTCATTAGTATCTATTTCTTGGTATGAGTAATTATTATTATCTATTATTTTAACAAATTGTTCAAATGGTGTTTCTATCTCTATTCCTTTTATTTTACTTTTTGCAGTTATTTTATGTTTAGTAGTTAGTACATATAAATTTTTACATCTAGCTGTACATATTTTACTTCCTGGGGTTAATGTTATTCCATTTATTTTCCAATATAGTACTAATGCTTTATCTATGTTTTGATCTGTTAATGCTACTGAATAATTAGTATTAACTGTAAATTTAAATTTTTGGTAGATTAAGTTTCCTCTTACTGCTGTAATTACGCTTTTTTCTATAGGTTCTATTATTCTATCATCTGCTAAGTATATTTCTATTGGGGTATCTATTCCTTCTTTAAAACAAGCTTTTACAAGTATTTCTATTCCTCCTAAATGTACATATTTAATTTGTTCTTTACTTTTTATTTTCTGTACTTCTTTATTTAATTCTCTTTTATTTATTATTGGTATTTGACTTTTCCTTGAGCATATTTACAATCTATAATATGTTCTTTTGGCTAATTATGTAAAATTCCTCTTTATTTCTTTTAAATGGATTTTTTATTAATGGCATACTAAATATCTTTTCTACACTTAAATCAATTTCTTTTCCTTTTACTTTTTCGAATATATTATCACAAGACATACAATACTTAAAATTGCTAATAGAAGGAGCCCAAATAATTTTACATAAGAAAGAAAAGGAAGATGAATTTTACAAAAAAGCATTTAATTGATAAAAGACTATGATAAATCTAAACATAGCCCAAATTCGCACTTACCCCAAAATGGTATCGAGCATAGGAATAAAATAATCATAGGATTAAAATAATTAGTAAAAAATGAGAAGACCTTATAAAAATACTCAGACGTATAAACAGATAAAACATGACTTAAAAAATTTATATATAGAATATAAAAGACTGAACAAACAAACTAACAAAACTACTGAAGATATACATAAACTAGATAAACTAATCACCCAAGTATCAATATTAGAATACAAGTTTATAACTAAACTAAAACAAAGATTAATGCATACATAAAATGAATAAAGAAGAATTTGCAGTAAGTGAAAAAACATATGAAAATTATGACGGATTAAAAATAAAAATAATTTTCTCAAACTTAGGTAGGAGATATAAAAATAGGAGATCAATTATACTTAATGTTAGAAAAGAAGAATTAAAACTAGAAGATAGTTTAACTTTATGATAAGAATAGCAAGAGAAAATGAAAATAGATAGACAAAGGAAATAGAAAAATAAAAATTGAGAATGAAGAAAAATACAACAAATAACAAACACAAAAACAATAGAATAAAAGAACTAGAAAAAGAATTACAAATGTTAAAGGAAATATATGAAAAGCAATGAGAACAAGAAGAAGAAAATAAATTATTAATGAAATACAAAAATATAAAGAAAAATTATAGAAAAAGCAGAAGAAGAAAATCAAAATAAAAATGAAGTACATATAGAAACTATAGAAGAAGATATGGAAGTAGACCAAACTTGAGAGATAAGTGAAACATATACGATAATTATGGAAGCAGAAAATATGGAAAATAAAAATTAATAGAAAATACGAGTAGAAATAAATTATGATGAAAAAATGAAAGAAAGCAGGAGAACCTAGTACAAGAAGAACATATCCAAAACATGAAAAACCACGGATATATACACGAGATTATACAAGTTCAGATAGATATGAAACATTATGGAATAAAAGATTAAATATAAAGAAATGGAATCCCAAACAAATAAATTTACAACCTGAATACTTAAACTTAGATTGTGTAACAGATATAAATCAAACCATACAATTATGGATAGGATACATAGCAAAACAAATAATAGACAATAAAATTAATATAATAGAAGTACTGGGATACATAGAAAGAACATTTATAGGAGTAAAATTATGGTTCTTAAATCTAGAAGAGGAAAGTAAAAAGACACTAAGATCAAGTAAGGATATACAAGCTAGAGAAACAACATCAGTAATGGATATACTTTATAAATATGAAACAGCTATAAGGAATGAATTTAGTAGTATGACAACAGAGGAAGAAGAACGAAATAAAGATAAAATTATAAACAGAAATTTAATGAATAAATTAGGAATATGTAACATGTGTTATCTAGATGAATACACTTGTGCATATAAGGAATATTATTATAAAGGAGTCTATAATACACAAGAAAGTCCAGGAATAAGACATTTATATTTTACAAAACTACCAGAGCCATTTAGTTCAAAAATAATAAAAGCATGGGAAGAAGCAAAATTACATGATACATTAGGAGCTAGAATAAAATTTGTAAAACAATGGTATGCAAATACATGTGAACAATATAGAGAAAATATAAAAATGGAAAAAACAATAATAAAAAATTTAGCATGTTGTAAAGATAAGATAGCACCACAATTTGGTTGTGATGATAAATATTATAAAAAACATAAAAAGAAAAGGTTTAAAAATTATAAGAAAATAAAACATAAATATAGGAATCCAAGAAAAAGATATTTTACAAAATCTAAAAGACCATATAGAAGAAAGAAAAGTATAAGTGAATGTAAATGTTATAATTGTGGAAAATTAGGACATATTGCAAAAAGCAGAAATACCAAAAATCCTAATAAAAACAAATATCAGAAATAATTATAGAAGAAGAAGTTTGCTTACAATTAGAATACTTAGACTATGAATTAGAAAATGAAGATAGTATTTATGAAATATCTGAAAATGAAGAAGAATATCAGACAGATAATGAAATAGATAATGAAATAGAACAATTAGATGACTGAAGAAAATATAGAAATTATAAGAGAAGAATATACAACAGATGATTACTCTGAACAAAAAATAATTTTTGATAATAATATATTCGAAAAAGTAAAAGGAAAAGAAATTGATTTAAGTGTAGAAAAGATATTTAGTATGCCATTAATAAAAAATCCATTTAAAAGAAATAAAGAGGAATTTTACATAATTAGCCAAAAAGAACATATTATAGATTGTAAATATGCTCAAGGAAAAATTTGAAATACCAATAATAAATAAAAGAGAATTAAATAAAGAAATCTGAGAAAATAAAAAGTAAAGAACAAATTAAATATGTACATTTAGGAGGAATAGAAATACTTGTAAAAGCTTGTTTTAAAGAAGGAATAGATACCCCAATAGAAATATACTTAGCAGATGATAGAATAATAGAACCTATAGAAAAAAGCGTAATTACAGCAGTAAGAGGAAACTTAATCTACCAAAAATTTAAATTTACAGTTAATACTAATTATTCAGTAGCATTAACAGATCAAAACATAGATAAAGCATTAGTACTATATTGGAAAATAAATGGAATAACATTAACCCTTGAAGTAAAATATACAATTTAGATGTAAAAATTTATATGTACTAACTACTAAACATAAAATAATGCAAAAAGTAAAATAAAAGGAATAGAGATAGAAACACCATTTGAACAATTTGTTAAAATAATAGATAATAATAATTACTCATACCAAGAAATAGATACTAATGAAAATTTAGAAATAATAGAAGAAAGAATAGGAAGGACTAGAAAAATTAAAAATAATCCACAAAGAGAATACACAAAAAAGATAGCATATGATATGATCCCTAATAAATACTACATATTAGGAATAATAGAAGAAAAAGAACATTTAATATTAGTAGATATAAAACAAGAAGATAATTATATCATAGATAAATTATTAAATAAAGAAGAAATGGAGATAAATAAAATGACAAAACAAAAATGCTCAGACTTACCAGCATTAATAGTAGCTCAACTAGAAATAGAAAAGGAAATAATAATAGCAGAAATACCTATGAAAATAAAACTAGAAATTAAGGAAGAACAACAAGCAGATATAATCTTAGGATTAAAATGGTTAGAAGAAATGAAACCCTATAAAATAGAATCTACTTATATAACTGTTACCTATAATAATAAGATGATAATAATAAAAAGAATAATATTATGAAAATACACGTACTTATGAAAATAATAATAGAAGGATATTATAATAGATATTATACGCCAATGATAGATCTGAGGCAGAAGTTAACATATGTAAATATAATCATTTACCAAAAGATAAGTGGATAAAATTAAAAACACCAATAGTGGTAAAAGGATTTAATAATGAAGGAAGTTTAATACACTTTAAGGCAAAAGATATAAAAATACAAATATGGGATAAGATACTTAAAATAGATGAAATTTATAATTATAATTTACCTCGAAAGATATAATTCTAGGAATACCGTTTCTAGAAAAATATTATCCGCATGTAATAACTAAAACTCACTGGTGGTTAACAACACCATGTAATCACAAAATAGGAGCAAAAGAGTAGGAAATAAAATACGTAAAGATACAGAATGGATAAAAGGAAGTGAAAATATTACACAAAAGTTAGAAAATATGCCAAATAATACTAACAATATAGAATATATAGTATTCACAATAGATAAATTAAGTCCAATAAAAAATAGACTAGAACAATTATATAGTGAAGACCCATTAAAAGGATGGAATAAACATAAAATTACTGTAAAAATAGAATTAATAGATGAAAATAGTATAATAACTCAGAAACCCTTCAAATATAATTTTGATGATTTAAAAGAATTCACAATGCATATAACAGAATTATTAGGAAAAGGATATATACAAGAAAGTAATAGTAAACATACAAGCCCGAGATTTATAGTTAATAAACATAGTGAACAAACAAGAGGAAAAAGTAGGATGGTTATAGATTATCGAAATTTAAATGCAAAAACTAAAACTTATAATTATCCAATTCCAAATAAAATATTGAAAATAAGACAAATACAAGGATATAATTATTTTAGTAAATTTGATTGTAAATCAGGATTTTATCACTTAAAGTTAGAAGAAGAATCTAAGAAATTAACAGCATTTACAGTGCCACAAGGATTTTATGAATGGAATGTATTACCATTTGGATATAAAAATGCACCAGGTAGATTTCAACATTTTATGGATATATATTTCACAAAATTAGAAAATTGTATAGTATATATAGATGATATACTCTTATACTCAAGGACATATGATGAACATATAATACTATTAGAAAAATTCATAAACATAGTAGAAGAATCTGGAATAAGTTTAAGTAAAAATAAAGCAGAAATAATGAAAACTCAGATAGAATTTTTAGGAATACAAATAGATAAAAATGGAATAAAAATGCAACAACATATAGTACAAAAAATTATAAATTCAGAAGAAATATTAGATACAAAAAAGAAATTACAATCCTTTTAGGATTAGTAAATCAAGTAAGAGAATATATACCTAAATTAGCGAATATTTAAAACCGTTACAAAAGAAATTAAAAAGGATGTTGAATATAATTATGATGACAGATAAAAGCAAGTACAAAAGATAAAAGAACAATGTAAAAGTTACCAAAGTTATGTTTTCGGATGAAAATAAAAATTCAATTATATAGTAGAATCGGATGCAAGTGAAAATAATTATGGAGGAGTATTAAAATATAAATATGAAAATGAGAAAAGCAGAACATCATTGTAGATATTACTCAGAACATTTTACGGAAGCGGAAGGAAAATGGGAAATTAATAGAAAAGAATTATTTGCATTATATAAATGTTTATTAGCATTTGAACCATATATTGTGTATAACAAATTTATTGTTAGAACAGATAATACACAAGTAAAATGGTGGTTAACAAGAAAGGTACAAGACTCAGTTACTACAAAAGAAATTAGAAGATTGGTACTAAATATTTTAAACTTTACTTTTACTATTGAAGTAATTAGAACTGACAAGAATGTTATTGCAGTTACTTATCAAGACAAAGTGTGCAAGCAGACTTTGAAGAAGAACTTACAAATACAGTACTTATGAACGAAATATTGGAACAACTTAAGATGCTCAACAACAGAGTATCAGTTATGGAAACAAAATATGTGGAGACGGACCACAATAAAAAACCAGAGCTAGTAGTGCAGTCGGAGCACTTAAAACAACCAGACCTAGAAGGTGACGTTGGGAAACACCTAAAAACCCAAATTACTAACAATTTACTTAATATTGCAGGTACATCTAAAGAAAATACACAAGAATCATTTACTCTTTGTTACAAAAAAGAAAAACTTCAACTTGTATAAGGTATTTGAAAAGCCTTATGCCCCACCCCATATACAAAAGAATGAATTATTCATACCTCCACAAATACATACATATGCAACCTCACTTAACCAAGCCAAGAAAACATATAACCATATAACCCGGACATATATTGAAAATATTGAGAAAATCCAAAAATACCTAAATACACAACCTATAGAAAATCCGGAAAAATTAAAAAACCATCAGGGATATATTACCGAAATTACAAAATTATAACAAACTAATTGCATTACTGTGTACCAAACCAAACTTAGTAGCTACATGTTACTCTTATGGACTTATATCAAGCTGTATATACAATTACGGAGATGAACTTAGCCTAATACGAATTACATCAAGCGTTTATGAATTATAAACGAGTTACTAAAGGACAATTATTCTATGTAAGATTTTATTCATTTCTGAGAAATATTATTTGTGAAATTAAATCAAGAATTACGGTGATAAAGATAGGAATGACGAAGGACTATATTATACCAGAGGAAATTACAGCTCAACCAGTTATACAAAAATCAGAGTTACCAGAGTTTTACGCAAATAAACGTATTATTGGACTTAGCACAATATTGACAGAATTATCAAATGTCTATGATGAAACAAACTACATATGGAAGTATTGTTCAAGGAACCACTTATTAATCTACTCCACAGCAAAGGAATTAAGATATATGGACAAATTAGAAGTGAAAAATTGGGCCTTGACATTACTTAAACCAGAGCAAGAACCTATGACAAAAGCAATTAGAAAGGGATTTATTTCAGAAGATAGCCTAGATCAGTATTGCAAACTTATTGGAAGAAAGTATACGGAACATGAATGTAGCAGATGCAGCGGTACAAACAACTACATACCAGATGTTGATATAGATTAGAAGACAAGTGGACGGCCAAGAGATAAAGAAGACTCAATTATTAAGGAATCTACTTTTTTGAAAAATTAGGACAACACCATGTGAAGACAAAACCAAGTGGACGGATAAAACTTAAAGAAGCAACAATTATTGAAGGAATCAACTTTATGTAAAAGTCAAGATAAAAGGATAAGAAGAAGACAAAGAAGATAAAGAAGAAAGTGACTTATGTCGGGGACTAAGATGTAAATATTTAGGGACTTACTTTGTAATTAACTTTCTTATTTTGCAACATAGATCCTTAGTTTGTAAGTATATATAGGATAGGATTTTATTTGTAAAGATCATCCGAAAATCTCACCACATCTCTCTCTTACATTTCTAATATTCCAGCTTTGTAAAAACATATATTTTCAATAAAAATTACTTAAACTTCCCCAAATGGAGAAAGACTTAGCAAAAACTACTGAGGTATGACTATATACCTTTTATGATCTATACTTAGTGATAATTATAGTAATAATTAGTTATGATTTATGTTATGAATTATGATTATAAACTATATGAATTAATGATCATGTTTAGCTAAAGATTAATTCACAACCATAAATATTATGTGATATGCTTATGATTGTTATTATGAATTAGAATTATTCAATATTTATTATCTAGTTTGCTAGCATAGAGAAAAGTAGGAGAAGACTTCTAGAACTATGCATCCAAAAATGGGAAACCGTTGAAGGCAAGAGAAGCCGTGTTAGGGGAGTACCTAAGTGTTGATGCGCTGTTTAGGAAGATAGTATCTGAAAAAGGTATCATGCTAGTAGTGACCGGATGATAAAAATGAATACTCTAGATCATAACAAGCTATCATAAGATTACCATATGGTAGACATGGAAGACGGGAATAAATTAATAAATTGCTAAAATCGATAAGATAAAAATATTAACATTAATGGATATTGCTAATATACCTACTGCAGTAATTAATAATAGCTATTTTGAAGATAATTATAAGATACTTATCTTTAAAGTGTTAGAAAAAATAACTGAACCTAGCATAAAGAAGATAATATGGGAAAAAATAATGAAATACGAAGAAGAAGAAATGAACAACTTACTAAGACAAAATTGGTTTGACGACATAAGAGAAATAATACAGGACTTATATGACCATAATGATTATTTAGACATATACTCAGACTATAATAGTGATTAAATTATGATAAATGAAGAATATTTCCAACTCTGGAAAGAAGTTATGACTGAAATAGATTCATGGGAAAATATTATAAAAACATATTTAGAAGAATACCTTAAAACACAAGACATACAATACTTAAAATTGCTAATAGAAGGAGCCCAAATAATTTTACATAAGAAAGAAAAGGAAGATGAATTTTACAAAAAAACATTTAATTGATAAAAGACTATGATAAATCTAAACATAGCCCAAATTCCGCACTTACCCCCCAAAATTATGTAAAAGTCAAGATAAAAGGATAAGAAGAAGACAAAGAAGATAAAGAAGAAAGTGACTTATGTCGGGGACTAAGATGTAAATATTTAGGGACTTACTTTGTAATTAACTTTCTTATTTTGCAACATAGATCCTTAGTTTGTAAGTATATATAGGATAGGATTTTATTTGTAAAGATCATCCGAAAATCTCACCACATCTCTCTCTTACATTTCTAATATTCCAGCTTTGTAAAAACATATATTTTCAATAAAAATTACTTAAACTTCCCCAAATGGAGAAAGACTTAGCAAAAACTACTGAGGTATGACTATATACCTTTTATGATCTATACTTAGTGATAATTATAGTAATAATTAGTTATGATTTATGTTATGAATTATGATTATAAACTATATGAATTAATGATCATGTTTAGCTAAAGCGATTAATTCACAACCATAAATATTATGTGATATGCTTATGATTGTTATTATGAATTAGAATTATTCAATATTTATTATCTAGTTTGCTAGCATAGAGAAAAGTAGGAGAAGACTTCTAGAACTATGCATCCAAAAATGGGAAACCGTTGAAGGCAAGAGAAGCCGTGTTAGGGGAGTACCTAAGTGTTGATGCTTATGTTTAGGAAGATAGTATCTGAAAAGGTATCATGCTAGTAGTGACCGGATGATAAAAATGAATACTCTAGATCATAACAAGCTATCATAAGATTACCATATGGTAGACATGGAAGACGGGAATAAATTAATAAATTGCTAAAATCGATAAGATAAAAATATTAACATTAATGGATATTGCTAATATACCTACTGCAGTAATTAATAATAGCTATTTTGAAGATAATTATAAGATACTTATCTTTAAAGTGTTAGAAAAAATAACTGAACCTAGCATAAAGAAGATAATATGGGAAAAAATAATGAAATACGAAGAAGAAGAAATGAACAACTTACTAAGACAAAATTGGTTTGACGACATAAGAGAAATAATACAAGACTTATATGACCATAATGATTATTTAGACATATACTCAGACTATAATAGTGATTAAATTATGACAAATGAAGAATATTTCCAACTCTGGAAAGAAGTTATGACTGAAATAGATTCATGAAAAAATATTATAAAAACATATTTAGAAGAATACCTTAAAACACAAGACATACAATACTTAAAATTGCTAATAGAAGGAGCCCAAATAATTTTACATAAGAAAGAAAAGGAAGATGAATTTTACAAAAAAGCATTTAATTGATAAAAGACTATGATAAATCTAAACATAGCCCAAATTCCGCACTTACCCCCCAAAATATAGAATATATAGTATTCACAATAGATAAATTAAGTCCAAAATAGACTAGAACAATTATATAGTGAAGACCCATTAAAAGGATGGAATAAACATAAAATTACTGTAAAAATAGAATTAATAGATGAAAATAGTATAATAACTCAGAAACCCTTAAAATATAATTTTGATGATTTAAAAGAATTCACAATGCATATAACAGAATTATTAGGAAAAGGATATATACAAGAAAGTAATAGTAAACATACAAGCCCAGCATTTATAGTTAATAAACATAGTGAACAAAAAAGAGGAAAAAGTAGGATGGTTATAGATTATCGAAATTTAAATGCAAAACTAAAACTTATAATTATCCAATTCCAAATAAAATATTGAAAATAAGACAAATACAAGGATATAATTATTTTAGTAAATTTGATTGTAAATCAGGATTTTATTTTTAATTTTTCTAGTCCTTCCTATTCTTTCTTCTATTATTTCTAAATTTTCATTAGTATCTATTTCTTGGTATGAGTAATTATTATTATCTATTATTTTAACAAATTGTTCAAATGGTGTTTCTATCTCTATTCCTTTTATTTTACTTTTTGCAGTTATTTTATGTTTAGTAGTTAGTACATATAAATTTTTACATCTAGCTGTACATATTTTACTTCCTGGGGTTAATGTTATTCCATTTATTTTCCAATATAGTACTAATGCTTTATCTATGTTTTGATCTGTTAATGCTACTGAATAATTAGTATTAACTGTAAATTTAAATTTTTGGTAGATTAAGTTTCCTCTTACTGCTGTAATTACGCTTTTTTCTATAGGTTCTATTATTCTATCATCTGCTAAGTATATTTCTATTGGGGTATCTATTCCTTCTTTAAAACAAGCTTTTACAAGTATTTCTATTCCTCCTAAATGTACATATTTAATTTGTTCTTTACTTTTTATTTTCTGTACTTCTTTATTTAATTCTCTTTTATTTATTATTGGTATTTCAGCTTTTCCTTGAGCATATTTACAATCTATAATATGTTCTTTTTGGCTAATTATGTAAAATTCCTCTTTATTTCTTTTAAATGGATTTTTTATTAATGGCATACTAAATATCTTTTCTACACTTAAATCAATTTCTTTTCCTTTTACTTTTTCGAATATATTATCACAAGACATACAATACTTAAAATTGCTAATAGAAGGAGCCCAAATAATTTTACATAAGAAAGAAAAGGAAGATGAATTTTACAAAAAAGCATTTAATTGATAAAAGACTATGATAAATCTAAACATAGCCCAAATTCCGCACTTACCCCCCAAAATGGTATCAGAGCATAGGAATAAAATAATCATAGGATTAAAATAATTAGTAAAAAATGAGAAGACCTTATAAAAATACTCAGACGTATAAACAGATAAAACATGACTTAAAAAATTTATATATAGAATATAAAAAGTGACTAACAAACAAACTAACAAAACTCAAGATATACATAAACTAGATAAACTAATCACCCAAGTATCAATATTAGAATACAAGTTTATAACTAAACTAAAACAAAGATTAATGCATACATAAAATGAATAAAGAAGAATTTGCGATAAGTGAAAAACATATGAAAATTATGACGGATTAAAAATAAAAATAATTTTCTCAAACTTAGGTAGGAGATATAAAAAAATAGGAGATCAATTATACTTAATGTTAGAAAAAGAAGAATTAAAACTAGAAGATAGTTTAACAGCTATGATAAGAATAGCAAGAGAAAATGACTAAATAGATAGACAAAGGAAATAGAAAAATAAAAATTGAGAATGAAGAAAAATACAACAAATAACAAACACAAAAACAATAGAATAAAAGAACTAGAAAAAGAATTACAAATGTTAAAGGAAATATATGAAAAACAGCAAGAACAAGAAGAAGAAAATAAATTATTAACAGAAATACAAAAATATAAAGAAAAAATTATAGAAAAAACAGAAGAAGAAAATCAAAATAAAAATGAAGTACATATAGAAACTATAGAAGAAGATATGGAAGTAGACCAAACTTCAGAGATAAGTGAAACATATCTGAGAATTATGGAAGCAGAAAATATGGAAAATAAAAATTAATAGAAAATACGGAAGTAGAAATAAATTATGACGAAAAAATGAAAGAAACAGGAGAACCTAGTACAAGAAGAACATATCCAAAACATGAAAAACCACAGATATATACACGAGATTATACAAGTTCAGATAGATATGAAACATTATGGAATAAAAGATTAAATATAAAGAAATGGAATCCCAAACAAATAAATTTACAACCTGAATACTTAAACTTAGATTGTGTAACAGATATAAATCAAACCATACAATTATGGATAGGATACATAGCAAAACAAATAATAGACAATAAAATTAATATAATAGAAGTACCAGGATACATAGAAAGAACATTTATAGGAGAAGTAAAATTATGGTTCTTAAATCTAGAAGAGGAAAGTAAAAAGACACTAAGATCAAGTAAGGATATACAAGCTAGAGAAACAACATCAGTAATGGATATACTTTATAAATATGAAACAGCTATAAGGAATGAATTTAGTAGTATGACAACAGAGGAAGAAGAACGAAATAAAGATAAAATTATAAATGTAAATTTAATGAATAAATTAGGAATATGTAACATGTGTTATCTAGATGAATACACTTGTGCATATAAGGAATATTATTATAAAGGAGTCTATAATACACAAGAAAGTCCAGGAATAAGACATTTATATTTTACAAAACTACCAGAGCCATTTAGTTCAAAAATAATAAAAGCATGGGAAGAAGCAAAATTACATGATACATTAGGAGCTAGAATAAAATTTGTAAAACAATGGTATGCAAATACATGTGAACAATATAGAGAAAATATAAAAATGGAAAAAACAATAATAAAAAATTTAGCATGTTGTAAAGATAAGATAGCACCACAATTTGGTTGTGATGATAAATATTATAAAAAACATAAAAAGAAAAGGTTTAAAAATTATAAGAAAATAAAACATAAATATAGGAATCCAAGAAAAAGATATTTTACAAAATCTAAAAGACCATATAGAAGAAAGAAAAGTATAAGTGAATGTAAATGTTATAATTGTGGAAAATTAGGACATATTGCAAAAATCATAAAATACCAAAAAATCCTAATAAAAAACAAATATCAGAAATAATTATAGAAGAAGAAGTTTGCTTACAATTAGAATACTTAGACTATGAATTAGAAAATGAAGATAGTATTTATGAAATATCTGAAAATGAAGAAGAATATCAGACAGATAATGAAATAGATAATGAAATAGAACAATTAGATGACTGAAGAAAATATAGAAATTATAAGAGAAGAATATACAACAGATGATTACTCCAACAAAAAATAATTTTTGATAATAATATATTCGAAAAAGTAAAAGGAAAAGAAATTGATTTAAGTGTAGAAAAGATATTTAGTATGCCATTAATAAAAAATCCATTTAAAAGAAATAAAGAGGAATTTTACATAATTAGCCAAAAAGAACATATTATAGATTGTAAATATGCTCAAGGAAAAGCTGAAATACCAATAATAAATAAAAGAGAATTAAATAAAGAAGTACAGAAAATAAAAAGTAAAGAACAAATTAAATATGTACATTTAGGAGGAATAGAAATACTTGTAAAAGCTTGTTTTAAAGAAGGAATAGATACCCCAATAGAAATATACTTAGCAGATGATAGAATAATAGAACCTATAGAAAAAGCGTAATTACAAAGAAGAGGAAACTTAATCTACCAAAAATTTAAATTTCTGATTAATACTAATTATTCAAAGCATTAACAGATCAAAACATAGATAAAGCATTAGTACTATATTGGAAAATAAATGGAATAACATTAACCCTGTGAAGTAAAATATGCAATTTAGATGTAAAAATTTATATGTACTAACTACTAAACATAAAATAACTGCAAAAAGTAAAATAAAAGGAATAGAGATAGAAACACCATTTGAACAATTTGTTAAAATAATAGATAATAATAATTACTCATACCAAGAAATAGATACTAATGAAAATTTAGAAATAATAGAAGAAAGAATAGGAAGGACTAGAAAAATTAAAAATAATCCACAAAGAGAATACACAAAAAAGATAGCATATGATATGATCCCTAATAAATACTACATATTAGGAATAATAGAAGAAAAAGAACATTTAATATTAGTAGATATAAAACAAGAAGATAATTATATCATAGATAAATTATTAAATAAAGAAGAAATGGAGATAAATAAAATGACAAAACAAAAATGCTCAGACTTACCAGCATTAATAGTAGCTCAACTAGAAATAGAAAAGGAAATAATAATAGCAGAAATACCTATGAAAATAAAACTAGAAATTAAGGAAGAACAACAAGCAGATATAATCTTAGGATTAAAATGGTTAGAAGAAATGAAACCCTATAAAATAGAATCTACTTATATAACTGTTACCTATAATAATAAGATGATAATAATAAAAAGAATAATATTATGAAAATACACGTACTTATGAAAATAATAATAGAAGGATATTATAATAGATATTATACGCCAATGATAGATACAGGAGCAGAAGTTAACATATGTAAATATAACTGTTTACCAAAAGATAAGTGGATAAAATTAAAAACACCAATAGTGGTAAAAGGATTTAATAATGAAGGAAGTTTAATACACTTTAAGGCAAAAGATATAAAAATACAAATATGGGATAAGATACTTAAAATAGATGAAATTTATAATTATAATTTACCTACGAAAGATATAATTCTAGGAATACCGTTTCTAGAAAAATATTATCCGCATGTAATAACTAAAACTCACTGGTGGTTAACAACACCATGTAATCACAAAATAGGAGCAAAAAGAGTAGGAAATAAAATACGTAAAGATACAGAATGGATAAAAGGAAGTGAAAATATTACACAAAAGTTAGAAAATATGCCAAATAATACTAACAATATAGAATATATAGTATTCACAATAGATAAATTAAGTCCAATAAAAAATAGACTAGAACAATTATATAGTGAAGACCCATTAAAAGGATGGAATAAACATAAAATTACTGTAAAAATAGAATTAATAGATGAAAATAGTATAATAACTCAGAAACCCTTCAAATATAATTTTGATGATTTAAAAGAATTCACAATGCATATAACAGAATTATTAGGAAAAGGATATATACAAGAAAGTAATAGTAAACATACAAGCCCAGCATTTATAGTTAATAAACATAGTGAACAAAAAAGAGGAAAAAGTAGGATGGTTATAGATTATCGAAATTTAAATGCAAAAACTAAAACTTATAATTATCCAATTCCAAATAAAATATTGAAAATAAGACAAATACAAGGATATAATTATTTTAGTAAATTTGATTGTAAATCAGGATTTTATCACTTAAAGTTAGAAGAAGAATCTAAGAAATTAACAGCATTTACAGTGCCACAAGGATTTTATGAATGGAATGTATTACCATTTGGATATAAAAATGCACCAGGTAGATTTCAACATTTTATGGATATATATTTCACAAAATTAGAAAATTGTATAGTATATATAGATGATATACTCTTATACTCAAGGACATATGATGAACATATAATACTATTAGAAAAATTCATAAACATAGTAGAAGAATCTGGAATAAGTTTAAGTAAAAATAAAGCAGAAATAATGAAAACTCAGATAGAATTTTTAGGAATACAAATAGATAAAAATGGAATAAAAATGCAACAACATATAGTACAAAAAATTATAAATTCAGAAGAAATATTAGATACAAAAAAGAAATTACAATCCTTTTTAGGATTAGTAAATCAAGTAAGAGAATATATACCTAAATTAGCAGAATATTTAAAACCGTTACAAAAGAAATTAAAAAAGGATGTTGAATATAATTATGATGACACGGATAAAAAGCAAGTACAAAGATAAAAGAACAATGTAAAAGTTACCAAAGTTATGTTTTCGGATGAAAATAAAAATTCAATTATATAGTAGAATCGGATGCAAGTGAAAATAATTATGGAGAGTATTAAAATATAAATATGAAAATGAGAAAAGCAGAACATCATTGTAGATATTACTCGGGAACATTTACGAAGCGGAAGGAAAATGGAAATTAATAGAAAAGAATTATTTGCATTATATAAATGTTTATTAGCATTTGAACCATATATTGTGTATAACAAATTTATTGTTAGAACAGATAATACACAAGTAAAATGGTGGTTAACAAGAAAGGTACAAGACTCAGTTACTACAAAAGAAATTAGAAGATTGGTACTAAATATTTTAAACTTTACTTTTACTATTGAAGTAATTAGAACTGACAAGAATGTTATTGCAGATTACTTATCAAGACAAAGCTGTGCAAACAGACTTTGAAGAAGAACTTACAAATCTGATTACTTATGAACGAAATATTGGAACAACTTAAGATGCTCAACAACAGTATCGATTATGGAAACAAAATATGTGGAGACGGACCACAATAAAAAACGAGCTAGTAGTGCGTCAGACACTTAAAACAACCGGACCTAGAAGGTGACGTTGGGAAACACCTAAAACCCAAATTACTAACAATTTACTTAATATTGCAGTACATCTAAAGAAAATACACAAGAATCATTTACTCACGTACAAAAGAAAAAACTTCAACTTGAATAAGGTATTTGAAAAGCCTTATGCCCCACCCCATATACAAAAGAATGAATTATTCATACCTCCACAAATACATACATATGCAACCTCACTTAACCAAGCCAAGAAAACATATAACCATATAACGGACATATATTGAAAATATTGAGAAAATCCAAAAATACCTAAATACACAATCTATAGAAAATCGGAAAAATTAAAAACCATCGAGGATATATTACCGAATTACAAAATTATAACAAACTAATTGCATTACGGTACCAAACAAACTTAGTAGCTACATGTTACTCTTATGGACTTATATCAAGCGTATATACAATTACGGAGATGAACTTAGCCTAATACGAATTACATCAGCGTTTATGAATTATAAACGAGTTACTAAAGGACAATTATTCTATGTAAGATTTTATTCACTCTGAAATATTATTTGTGAAATTAAACGATAATTACGGTGATAAAGATAGGAATGACGAAGGACTATATTATACGGAGAAATTACAGCTCAACGATTATACAAAAATCGAGTTACGAGTTTTATGCAAATAAGCGTATTATTGGACTTAGCACAATATTGTGCAATTATCAAATGTCTATGATGAAACAAACTACATATGGAAGTATTGTTCAAGGAACCACTTATTAATCTACTCCACAAAAGGAATTAAGATATGGACAAATTAGAAGTGAAAAATTGGGCCTTGACATTACTTAAACGAGCAGAACCTATGACAAAAGCAATTAGAAAGGATTTATTTCGAAGATAGCCTAGATCGATTGCAAACTTATTGGAAGAAAGTATACGGAACATGAATGTAGCAGATCTGTGGTACAAACAACTACATACCGGATGTTGATATAGATTAGAAGACAAGTGGGCGGCCAAGAGATAAGAAGACTCAATTATTAAGGAATCTACTTTTGAAAAATTAGGACAACACCATGTGAAGAAAACCAAGTGGACGGATAAAACTTAAAGAAGCAACAATTATTGAAGGAATCAACTTTATGTAAAAGTCAAGATAAAAGGATAAGAAGAAGACAAAGAAGATAAAGAAGAAAGTGACTTATGTCGGGGACTAAGATGTAAATATTTAGGGACTTACTTTGTAATTAACTTTCTTATTTTGCAACATAGATCCTTAGTTTGTAAGTATATATAGGATAGGATTTTATTTGTAAAGATCATCCGAAAATCTCACCACATCTCTCTCTTACATTTCTAATATTCCAGCTTTGTAAAAACATATATTTTCAATAAAAATTACTTAAAATTCCCCAAATGGAGAAAGACTTAGCAAAAACTACTGAGGTATGACTATATACCTTTTATGATCTATACTTAGTGATAATTATAGTAATAATTAGTTATGATTTATGTTATGAATTATGATTATAAACTATATGAATTAATGATCATGTTTAGCTAAAGCAGTTAATTCCTGTCAACCACATAAATATTATGTGATATGCTTATGATTGTTATTATGAATTAGAATTATTCAATATTTATTATCTAGTTTGACAGGAATTAACTGCTTTAGCTAAACATGATCATTAATTCATATAGTTTATAATCATAATTCATAACATAAATCATAACTAATTATTACTATAATTATCACTAAGTATAGATCATAAAAGGTATATAGTCATACCTCAGTAGTTTTTGCTAAGTCTTTCTCCATTTGGGGAATTTTAAGTAATTTTTATTGAAAATATATGTTTTACAAAGTCGAATATTAGAAATGTAAGAGAGAGATGTGAGATTTTCGGATGATCTTTACAAATAAAATCCTATCCTATATATACTTACAAACTAAGGATCTATGTTGCAAAATAAGAAAGTTAATTACAAAGTAAGTCCCTAAATATTTACATCTTAGTCCCCGACATAAGTCACTTTCTTCTTTATCTTCTTTGTCTTCTTATCTTGACTTTTATCTTGATTAAGTTGATTCCTTCAATAATTTTCGCTTTAAGTTTTATCCGTCACTTGTTTGTCTTCACATGGTGTTGTCAAAAAGTAGATTCCTTAATAATCGAGTCTTCTTTATCTCTCGCCGCCCACTTGTCTTCTAATCTATATCAACATCCGGTATGTAGTTGTTTGTACCGCAGTGATCATTCATGTTCATGTTCCGTCTTTTTCCAATAAGTTTGCAATACTGATCTAGCTATCTTAAATAAATCCCTTTCTAATTGCTTTTGTCATACAGTGCTCGTATTTAAGTAATGTCAAGGCCCAATTTTTCACTTCTAATTTGTCCATATATCTTAATTGTCGTGAGTAGATTAATAAGTGCCTTGAACAATACTTCCATATGTAGTTTGTTTCATCATAGACATTTGATAATTTCCACATTATATTGTGCTAAGTCCAATAATACGCTTATTTGCATAAAACTCGTAACTCGATTTTTGTATAATCGTTGAGAGTAATTTCTCTCCGTATAATATAGTCCTTCGTCATTCCTATCTTTATCACCGTAATTATCGTTTTAATTTCACAAATAATATTTCACAGTAATAATAAAATCTTACATAGAATAATTGTCTTTTAGTAACTCGCTTATAATTCATAAACGCTGATGTAATTCGTATTAGGCTAAGTTCATCTCCTGTAATTGTATATACGCTTGATATAAGTCCATAAGAGTAACATGTAGCTACTAAGTTTGGTTTGGTACCGTAATGCAATTAGTTTGTTATAATTTTGTAATTTAATATAATATATCGATGGTTTTTAATTTTTCCGATTTTCTATAGGTTGTGTATTTAGGTATTTTTGGATTTTCTCAATATTTTCAATATATGTCCGGTTATATGGTTATATGTTTTCTTGGTTAAGTGAGGTTGCATATGTATGTATTTGTGGAGGTATGAATAAATTCATTTTGTATATGGGTGGCATAAGGCTTTTCAAATACCTTATTCAAGTTGAGTTTTTTTTTGTAAAGAGTAAATGATTCTGTGTATTTTCTTTAGATGTACTGCAATATTAAGTAAATTGTTAGTAATTTGGTTTTTAGGTGTTTCCCAACGCCACCTTCTAGGTCCGTTGTTTTAAGTGCTCATTGCACTACTACTAGCTCGTTTTTATTGTGGTCCGTCTCCATATTTTGTTTCCATAATCGATACTCTGTTGTTGAGCATCTTAAGTTGTTCCAATATTTCGCTCATAAATCGTATTTGTAAGTTCTTCTTCAAAGTCTGCTTGCACAATTTGTCTTGATAAGTAATCTGCAATAACATTCTTGTCAGTCTTAATTACTTCAATAGTAAAAGTAAAGTTTAAAATATTTAGTACCAATCTTCTAATTTCTTTTGTAGTAACTGAGTCTTGTACCTTTCTTGTTAACCACCATTTTACTTGTGTATTATGTTCTAACAATAAATTTGTTATACACAATATATGGTTCAAATGCTAATAAACATTTATATAATGCAAATAATTCTTTTTTATTAATTTCCCATTTTCCTTCCGTTTCCGTAAATGTTCCTGAGTAATATCTACAATGATGTTCTGTTTTCTCATTTTCATATTTATATTTTAATACTCCTCCATAATTATTTTCACTTGCATCTGATTCTACTATATAATTGAATTTTTTATTTTCATCTGGAAAACATAACTTTGGTAACTTTTTACATTGTTCTTTTATCTTTTGTACTTGCTTTTTATCTGTGTCATCATAATTATATTCAACATCCTTTTTTAATTTCTTTTGTAACGGTTTTAAATATTCTGCTAATTTAGGTATATATTCTGTTACTTGATTTACTAATCCTAAAAAGGATTGTAATTTCTTTTTTGTATCTAATATTTCTTCTGAATTTATAATTTTTTGTACTATATGTTGTTGCATTTTTATTCCATTTTTATCTATTTGTATTCCTAAAAATTCTATCTGAGTTTTCATTATTTCTGCTTTATTTTTACTTAAACTTATTCCAGATTCTTCTACTATGTTTATGAATTTTTCTAATAGTATTATATGTTCATCATATGTCCTTGAGTATAAGAGTATATCATCTATATATACTATACAATTTTCTAATTTTGTGAAATATATATCCATAAAATGTTGATTTATATATCCTACACACATTTTACTATGTGTATATTTTCTTGATCTCAACTAACTAAACCAACTATAGACTCCTAACTACTTATTACTTCCTAACTAACTTTTGGAAGTTATACAATTAAGTGTGTTAGTTGAACTCTCTCAACATTTTTCTCCTTCAAAATCAACTCCTCTTTCTCAACCCATCTATAGCCTACATACAAGCGCTATAGAGGAAGACTTGCCGCTATCTTCCGTTATGACGGGCTGGCATTAGCCCGAATCGATTCAATTTCTAAATTTTATCATGTATCAAAATTTTAAATTGACAACGTATTTCAAGAGTTTTTAGAACTCCACACGGAGTGCTTTTTTGAATAACGACGGATCAGTTTATTACAACTTATAAGCCAAAAGTCATAAGTTAGAAATCTTAACTTATGACTTTTGGATTATTTTTGTTATTTTAGCTTAAAACCAAGTACTGATAAATATTTTTAATGTACTCAAACACTCTGAAAGTGTTTAAAAGTTATTTTAGCTTAAAATAATTTAAAACAAGTCAATTCAAACAGGCTCTAAGGGGTCATTTGGTGCGATGGATAAGGTGAATTAATTTCAGGATAAACTTTGTGTACATTTTAATCCCATGTTTGGTTACAATGTTTGGGATAACTTATCCCTTGATTAATGATTAATATTGGGATAATTTATCTCTACCTTTGGTTGGAATAGTAATATTGGGATATGAATATTGTGCATTGCTTTGGTGAAGATAATTTTAATATTTTATAATTAATCTCAACATAATTTATCTCATTATAACTTATTACATCATAACTTGTATGTAAATCAAACCAACCCTACGTGTTGAAATATATATGTATAGGTGGTGCCATAATTCGGTAAAGTCAATGCGGTACATTAATTGTGCTCCCTGTAATTATAGCAAAAAAAGTTGTAAAAAGACATAATTGACATGTTTAAAATCATCAGCCCATCTCCTTTGAGTAAAGACATTGAACAAGAGGCCAATAAGGTCAAACTACAATTATTTTCTGCCAAGTCATTATCTCTACTCAAAATCTACTGGAAGGAAGGACCCAATCACAAATTTCAATTATTTGAATAATAAAAGGATTTATTATCTCGTACTCCTATGAGTTGTTAGGGTGTTAGATATTTAAAGATATTAATCAAAAGGTAATTTGTCAATCTAATGTTATGCTTTAATTTGATTCTAAATTCTATTTTTTTTTTTAAAAATAGAGGTAATATTATTTTGAATGTAGAGTAATTGAAGTCCTATTTTAACAAAGGATAATTTTGAAAAAAAAAAAAAATTATTAACACATTTTTTAACTTTAAAAAATCTATTCATTTCGAACTATAAAAAGTGTTAAATAGTTTATTTATATTAGATTAAAGTGATTTCCTATTAATTTCAAGTAGACATCTCTTAGATTTGTCAATTGAAATTTAATTCGAAATACTCTCTCCATTTTATCTTACTTGTTTCATTTCGATAAATTAAGAGAGTTTTATTATTTTTTTCCTTTCATATTACCCTTAGTATTAAATAACTTTATAAAATAGTAGAGTTCAAAGTATCATTAATAAAATAACTAGTCTTATTTTTCAATATTTCAAGGAAAACATCATTTTGGAACTCTTTCCAATGTGCAAGTTATTAAAATTTAATTTGTGAAAGGAAAATCAACTTATGTTATGACAACATAATATTAATGAAATATGGAGTTTAGTGATACACGTTTGAACTAATAATTAATGGAAAGGGTAATGCTAAATGATTAGAAAATTTGGCCAAAAAATTTAAAAAGTGTATAATATCTTTTTTATTTTAAAATAAACTAATATTTTTTCCATTTTTTAGTTAAAAGGTATTAAAAACTAAAAGGATAAAAATGTTCAAAAAAGTAAAATAACATAGGTAAAATATCATTCTGGCCAAATTTTCTGGCAAAAAATTTGGCCAAAAATTGGCCAGAATAGTATTTTACCTATGTTATCATAATTAATTTTGCCAGAAAATTTGGCCAAAATTTGACCAGAATAGTATTTTACCTATGTTATCATAATTAATTAAACTTTTTGAATTCATTTTTGTCATAGGTTGGTACCCACCAAATTTCACAGGTTTTATTGGCAAGCAATAAACCTCATAATAATACAATCAATACTTTCCAATAGCTAGCTAACAGTACTGCAGGACCTAATTTTCAACAAATTAAAAGAGTTTTATTATTTTTTTCCTCTCATATTATAGTATTAAATAGTTAGTCTCGTTTTTTCAATTTTTCAAGGAAAACATTATTTTGGAACTCTTTCCAATGTGCAAGTTATTACTCCCTCTGTCTCTAATTACTTGTTTACTTTTGAATTAACACGCAAATTAAGAAAATAATTATTGACATAGTGAGTTAATCATTTTACCCCTATTAATTATGAAGTGGATGAATTAAAAATTTAAGATTTTCAAGAAGTTCTACCTTTTTCAAAGTAATTAATTGAGGATATAATATGTAAAAAAAATTGTCCTTTCTTGATTTGTCAAAATAGACAAGTAATTAGGGACAACTATAAAAGAAAAAGTGAACTAGTAATTAGAGACAGAGGGAGTAAATTTAATTTGTGAAAGGACAACATAATGTTAATGAATCATTGAGTTTAGTGATACATGTTTGAACTAATAATTAATTAAAATATTTGAATTCATTTTTGTCACAGGTTGGTACCCACCAAATTTCACAGTTTTTATTGGCAAGCAATAAACCTCATAATAATACAATACTTTCCAAGCTAGCTAACAGTACTGCTAGGGACCTAATTTTCACATGTCTAAATTAATTTGATCACAGGATACATATGGGCACAATGTCAATATCTCTCTTGATTTTTTAACACACCAAACTAAAAGAAACAAATAAATTATGGTGTCAATTATAGGAAGTTGGCTTCATTCAAATGTTTTAAGAGAAAATTTACTTGATTGATACATGTACATATACCTATTAGTAATTGAATATAAAATTTAAGATATTTTATCAAATTATGCAATAAAATTCTTTTATATGTCTCTTAAATTAATCTCAGAAGCTTTTCTCTTTCAAATTGCTAAAATTACTAGGCATGTCTTAACAGTTCAGACTAAAGTTTTAGTAGTCTTATCAAATAAGGATTCAACAAATATATTACAGTACACATTTTAAAACGAAATTTTTTTTGACACGGATAAAATAGAGAATGAAATGCATATATTTATTGTTATTATTATTAATACAGCTAAGATAAGGAAATAATTGTGCTCTACAATAAGTCAAATTAATTTTGTAAACAAGTTAGCACGACTATTTTTTTTTATTTTTTTTTTAATTTTAAGGGAAACACATGTCCATGTCAAATTTTGTCTACTATGAATATTTATCCTTCAAGTTGCCATACTTGAAATATTTGTTTGCCCATTTCTTTTTCTTTATATACAAATAAAATTATGATTTGGTAACCAAGTAGATCTCATAGATTTGGCACTAATATAATTTCCACTAAATCTTATTCTTTTGAATATATAATAATTTCCAATATAAGAATGAAAATCTTTCAGTCTGTCGGAGTTTAAGATTTAAAAACATAATAAATGACAACCATAATAAGACTTTGAGAGGTTGGGAGCGCCATTTCTAGAATGGGTCTATCATGTTATTCAGATTTAATTGAAACTTCAATGTGCGGAGATCAGATGAGAAATCAAATAATAATAATACTCTCTCGATCCCATATTAGTTGGTCATCTTATCGAAAATAGCCGTCCCATATTAGTTGTCCATCTTATTAAAACAAGATTTTTTTTATATTACCCGTACAATTAGTACTTTTTTAAAGTGTTCACATTTATTGTAAAATTCTAAAAATATTTTTTTAAGGGTGAATTAGTAAAATCTTATTATTTACAATTTTTTTTATATGTATATAAAAAGGAAAACAACCAACCAATATGAGACGGAGAAAATAATAATAAGACTTGAGAGAAAAGAATCTTAATGATATATTCTAACCGTTGAAAATATGGATGATGTTGGAGGAGGGGAGGGGGGGGGGTGTAATAGAATAATTTCCACGTTCAACTTAGAATATTCAAAAATTCTTTATATTTTTTAAATATATATTCATGATGAAAGATATTTAGTTTATTTATTTATTTTAATAAAAATAACGTACTCGTGAAGCATGACACAAATATATAAATATTGTATGATTTTTATAATCCACTTATTTTCATAAAGACAAGGTTTTCTCCTTTCTCAAGAAAAATGTGGGGTTTAAATTATTAGTTTGATGTACAATCCTGTGAAACTTGACTTAGAGACTACTCAAAATAAAGTCATGAAATGAATATTATTATAGATTGCATAATTGTGTCAGGTAGGAAATCTTATCCATGTTTGTATAAACAGAGAAAAAAAATATTTGAGGATATTATTTTTTTTCAAAAAATAATAGTATCAGATGAATTTAATCGAAGAATATTATATTTATAGATGTGCAACATCAAAATTATTTTTGTGATATAAACAGACAACAAATAAGGACATATGAATATGTGCAATGGATACCATGATCGAAAATAAATATAGTAATATACTCGTGAAATAATAAAAGAAAAATGAATTAATTTTTTATTTCAATTTCTTAAAGTCTACTCTTTGTCAAACAATTATTAATTACGTGGGACTTATATACAATAGCGTACGGTGAAATATAATCACAATATCACAACTAGGAATGAAGTGGAGATCTTATCCAGATTTAATATTTATTGAATTACAAAACAAATTGAAAACAAAATTTTTATCTTTGACTTAATTGCTTGGACTTAACTAATTGTACAGTCAGTATAATGCAGTTTTTCTTTATTTTAGCAAGGTACATTATATATATGGTTATGGCTAAACAATCAAATCGAACTGTAGTTTGAATCAAACCGATTAAAAAATTGATATTTGGTTTGATGTGGTTTTAAATTTTGAAAACGATATTATTTGGTTTGATTTTGATTTTACTAAAAAAAACAACCACAAAAATAACCAAATCGAACCGATAAATTAGATAAATAAATTTATAATTATTTATATGTTATTTATAAATAAAATATAAATATTTTGTTAAATTTTAATTAACTTAAGTCTTTAACTTTATTATTTTCTTAAGCTTGACATAGGTCGTTTGGTTGGAAACAAGTTATCCCAGGATAAGTTATCCTGGGGTTATCTATCCTGTGATAACTTATCCCATACTAGGATAACTTATCCCACCATGTATATGGGATAACTTATCCCATCACTATGATATAAATGGTGGGATAAGTTATCCCAAACATGGCAACCAAACAACATAAAACATTTTTATCCCATCACTATTATTTTTAATCCCTCACACCAAACGAACCCTAAACTTTAGCCCAACTATTACAATCCTAGGTCCAAGTCTATCAAAATCCTTTACTTTAGTCTTTATTAGGGGTGTTCGTGGTTTGATTTGGATCGGTTATTGGTTAAAATCAAAACCAAACCAATCTAGTCGGTTTTTTAAATTTCGAAAACCAAACCAAACCAAATGAAAAAAATAACCGTTGGTTTGGTTCAGTTTTTCTGGTTTTTTTGGTTTGAAAAGTAATAAATTTTTAGAGGACATACGTATTTCGATAGTCACAAACTCCTAGTACATGAACAATCCACAAGAAAGCTACTATCGGTTCAATTGAGCAATTAAGCAATACTAGAATTTTATTACATGAACAAAGTAATTCAATTAAGAGAATGTGTGACTATCTTATGTGAGATAGGGTAGGTAAAGACTAATATAATGAATTTTGATGGACTTGGACTTAAGATTGTAATAGTTGGGCTAAAATTTCAGTGTTGGCTTGAGAAATGATAAAGTTAAAGGCTTAAGTTAATTAAAATTTAATAATATTTATATTTTATTTATAAATAATTATAAATAATTATAAAATTTATATATCTAATTATCTGTTTGGTTGGGTTATTTTTGCGGTTGTTTTTTAGTAAAATCAAAACCAAACTAAATAGTATCGATTTTGAAAATTTAAAACCAAACCAAATATTAGTTTTTTTTTGTCAGTTTGGTTTGGATTACAGTTCGGTTTGATTTTTTTAACTATAACCATGAACAACCCTAGTCTTAACCTACTCTACCTCACATAAGATAGTCACATGTTCTCTTAATTAAATCATTTTGTTCGTGTAATAATAACTCTAGTATTGCTAATTGAACCGAGAATAACTTTCATGTGGATTGTTCATGTACTAGATGTTCAGTCTATTGAGATACCTATGTCCTCACAAATTTTATTACTTTCAAACCGAAAAAACCAGAAAAACTTAACCAAACCGACAATAACCAAACCGAAGGTTTTTTTTGGTTGGTTTGATTTAGTTTTAGAAATTTAAAAAACCGACTAGATTGATTTGGATTTGGTTTTAACCAATAACCGATTCAAACCGAACCAAAAGCACCCCTAGATACAAGTGGATAAATTGTGTCCTTTTGTATTTTTGCGAGTTAGAATAGGAAATTTTTAAAAATGATTATAGTTTGGATTTTATTAAAAATTTGTAGCTATTATTTGCTTAATTATGAATTATAGTTATATTTTGGGGATGAGAATAGGATATGTAAAAATCGAAATGAAAAAAATGATATTGATTTATTGTTAATAGGTTATTGGATTAATGTTGTTTTAATGGTGTAAAAAATTTGAGTTACTTGTTCGGTTTTGATTTTTAATAGTGAGTTATTGGATAAATTGATAACATGTAAAGACGATAGTAATATTGAATATTAAATATTAATTTCAGTACCTTATTAGTTATTGCATTTGACTTTTACCCTCCAATTCACAGTACTTCACAGTGATTTTGCGTTCATAACTTCACATTATACAAAACGTCAAAACCTAAAGTATGAACCATATTCCTCTAAATTTCTCTTTGTGTTGCACCTGTATATTTTCATGTTAGTTATTATTGTTTTTATTTTATGATTATGTTGTAAAGTTATATTATTATCTTGTCGCGTCAAATATTGGAGAAGTCATATATTTGTTTTATATTGGTTAAACAAAAAATCGAATCGTTAAAGACCAAAATCGATAACTCGAAACCGATCAAAATATCTTATTGGTTTAACATATTTAAAAACCTAATCGATTATACATAAAATCGAACCGAACCAATAGATGCACACCCCTAGAGGAGAGAGGCTAGTGAGACTAGGAGAGGGAGGAGAGAGGCGAGCGAGATCGAGAGAGGGAAGAGAGAGGCGAGCGAGATCGAGAAAGGGACGAAAGAGGCGAGCGAGATTGAGAGAGAGGGGGGGAGGATGAATACATGTTGTATTTGTTATATCACAAATATAATTGATACAGAATACAAATACAGTTGATACAAAATATAGTTATCTGAATACAATTGATATGAAATACAAATCTTTCACCTATATTTGATTGAAAATAGTTGATACATAATACATTTGATAGAGAGGATGAATGCATATTATATTTGTTGTATCAAGTTTCATCACAAATATAATTGATATGAAATACAAATATATTTAATACATAATACATACAAAATACAATTGTCATATTATGTGGAATGTTTTTTTAGGTTGTAGTTGTTTAAGATGGGGTGTGAGTGAGAGAGATGGAGGGGGTAGTGGGAGGAGAGAGACAAGGGGCCGGGAGAGAGGGGAAAGGGATAGAAGAGAGAAAAATTTGCTATAAAATCTTCTATACAACTACAAATTATAATTATTTAAATTCTAGTGATTTATCGTAAGTACATATCACATGTTTGTCTTATTGTGTAATTTTTCCTTAAAGAATCGGGTTTAGATGCAAACTAAAAGTAAAGTGTTGAAATTAAAATACACAAATCATGTTTTGTGAAAATCTTCTCACTCAAAGAAGTAAGAATTCATGGCCTATCTGTAACGACCTTTTTCGTCGTTATAGAAATGTCAATGGGGGAAAATTTGGGACCCAAACACTTTTTCATAATATTTGTATTTTCCTAACCTAGTCCAGATTTGGACGAAATCGGAGTCATTAAGGTGTAGGGAAATCTTGTAACAATCGGGTGATTTATTTATGATTATGATTACATGGATGGATAGATAACTTGTTAAGGAATCCGTACGACTTTACAGAATTGAATTCAGGCGAGTAGAACTCCCGAAATCGACCTTAGCGTAAAGGGTATTTTCTGAGCGTCGTTGGTTAGAGGTGTGTTGTGAAATGGGGGATTTTTGAATTCTTTAAATAGCTCACTGGTTCATGCAAGCTGCCTTGGCGAGGGTTTTGCTCTGAGTGAAATTTCTTAAAGCGGGATGAGAAATGAGTTCGACGCGACTTAAGGTCGTAAATAAACCCCTAAACGACTTCATTCTACACTTTTCAATTTTTAGAGCTAAAGAACGAACCCCATGCGACTCCTAACAATTTTTCACCATTCTTGAGGCTAAAGGTAAGCTTTTCACTCCCCGAATCTGTTTTTCAATCCGTAGAACGTAATATAATGGACAATTAATGATGGGGAAGGGTTTTGATCTAGATTCTATGGTGGAAACAACCCTATTTTGAATACTTGGGATCATGGGTATGATATAGGGTTGTTAGAATTGTTAGTAATCTGGGTAATTAGTGATTGTTTTTTGATTCCCGTATTATATTGATTGTTTGTAGACCAAGAACAGGTGGAACGAATCCGAAAAGGGAAGGATCAGGTTTCTTAGGGTTTCAAGCTTATTTCGAGGTAGGTGATGATTGTGATTCTATGACTGTGTGATGTATGTTTGTTCTTGCTTCATTATGATACATGTATGTATATGAATGTTGCATTATTGATCACACTTATTGTAATGAGGTAGATGAATGATGGTTACCATGAAATCATGACTTAATTGTATGATCTTGAGGATATACTTGTGATTGTGATTGTGATTGTGGTGTGTTGAATGGATCGGTTGCCACGTTACGACATAACTAACTTGGATCGATTGCCATATTCCGACATAATTATGGAATTGGTTGCCACGTTCTGACATAATCATTGGATTGGGTACCACGTTCCTGTATGCTAACTGTTTGGGTTTGGGTTCCATGAGAGGACCAATGACTTGTCATAATTGTGTATTTTGAGACATGTGAAGTTGTTCGTTGTTCGTAAATGTTGATGATATTGTATAGGTTCGATATATGCATGTGATTATATTGTTGTTTGACTTATGTATGTTGCACATAGTGGGATAGCCGCGCAATCCTATCAGTACACTATGGTTGTGTATTGATATTGCACTTGCTTTTATTTTTGTTGAGTACATGGCATCTTCAAGCGGCTATTGATAGACCTCGCTTAGGAGATCAGTGATCGTTCGAATTCAAGGGTGAGCCAATTCTTCTGGGATGCCATGTGTTCTTTCGTCTATGTCCACCATTTTCGGACTTAGACTATGTTCTAGTTAGTTGATTAGTTCATTAAATTGGGGTTGCATCCCTTCTTGTTTAGATTTGTTGAACTTTAGATGTTTTGGTACATTGACTTTCAGGTTCTAGGCATTACTTCCGCAATGTTAGTTTATTATTGTTAGACTTTTGTTAGAGTTTATGGGAACTCTATTTATTTTCTTAGTATTTAACTTGCTTCCGTAACTTAAATGACTTAGTTTTGATTTAGTTGCTTGGTTTGTGTTGTAGTACTGGTTCTCCCACTGGAGAGTTAGTGTAGGTGCCAATCACGATGGTCTGGATCGTGATAAAGTTCGTAACAGAGCCTAGGTTTGTTGATCTCGATATATTAAAACGAGTCTAGTAGAGTCTCGCAGAACGGTATGAGGACACCTTTACTTTTCTTCTAGAGGCTATAGGACGTTAGGAAATCTCTCTATTTTCTCTCGTCTCCTTTTGTACTATGACTTGATTCCAATTGGTATTTGGCGATTCAAATTGGTATCTAATCTTCTTCACTCTTCTGTTTGCAGATGCATAATACTAGATTCAACGGCATTAGGCCCGTAACTCCCGTTAATGCTTTAGCTGAGGAATCTGCAGCGAGAGGTCACGGTCGAGAAAAGGGTAGATGAAGAGCTAGGGGTAGAGGCCGTAGAATAGTAGCGCCTGCTGGAAATGGAGCTCCTATTGAGAATACTCTTGTGAATGAGAACCCTCCTGCGCATCATGGAGAGATTGAAGAGGAGAATGTTGATGTTGAGAATGTTGAGGATGTGGGACAAGAGGAAGAGGTGCAAGCTGAGACTACCGATATTCCCCTCATAGACAAGTGTTAGCTCGACAGATCATGTCATTCTTGAAAGGATTGGTTGGTTCTGGAGTGCTTCCTTCTGCTCAAGCAACTCAAGCTCCTACTAACCCTCTTGTTGCTAGCACTGTGCCCAAGGTGGGTGGGACTAGAGGTAATGATTCTTTCTTCCGTTCTTTGTTGGGTTCTGTTATGACTGGTAATGAGCATGAAATGTTGACTAAGTTTTTGAAGCTAAAGCCTCCTGTATTTCTTGGTTCTGAGAATGAGGATGCTTATGAGTTTATCATAGATTGCTATGAAAGGCTTCATAAGTTGGGAATTGTCCATCAACATGGGGTTGAGTTCGTGTCCTTTCAACTTCAAGGTGAGGCAAAGCAGTGGTGGAGAGCTTATATGGAATGCAGATCTTCTACTTTACCTCCACTTACTTGGACCCAATTTCATGCTCTGTTTCTAGAGAAGTATGTGCCTAGGACTTTGAGGGATCGCAAGAAGGATGAGTTCATGGCTTTGGAGCAAGGTGGTATGACTATGGCAGCTTATGAGGCCAAATTCCATGCTTTGTCTAGATATGCTACTCATTTGGTGACTATTAAGGAGGAGAGGATCCAATTATTTATTAGGCGACTAAATTCTGAGTTGCAAGTATTATCTGTTCATATAAATTCTGCATTGAGGAGGTTCAATGAGCTAACAGATTATGTTAAGAAAGTGGAAGGGGTGAGGTGAGACGGTCAAGCTAAGGCATGGGCAAAAAAGGCCAATAACTCGGGTAACTTTCAAGGTTCTTATTCCAAAAGGTCCGGAAGGCCAACACTTGAAGCCAAGCCAATTCAGTCCGCTATGCTCGCCTCTGCAGGTAGTTACTCAAAAACTCCATCTTATAATTTTCAGGATAGCCATGGAGTCGCGCCTTCGACGGGCGGCAGACCATCTTTCGATCGCACTTGCTACAACTGTGATGAACCTGACATATGAGGAGAGATTATCCCCACCCACGTGTGTTAGATTCCGCGCAATAGCAGTCTAGAGCAGTGGTACCCACGGGGAATGGTAATAATGGTAGAGGACGTCCACAAGGTAGGCGAGGAGGTAATTAGCGAGGCCGTAGAGGTAGAGGAAATGGTAATGCAGGTAATGCGCAACCAGGCAGGGAAGTAGCTCGTCAAGATGATAGGGCTCAGTGTTATGCATTTCCGGGCAAGAATGAGGTAGAGACGTCTGATGCAATGATCACATGTACTATTATTGTTGGTGACCAGATGACTAATATGTTGTTTGATCCGATTTCTACTTTTTCGTATGTATCCGTGCGATTTGCCTCAAGTTTGATATGATTTTTGTTATACTTGATGCCTCTATCCATGTTTCCACCCCAGTTGAAGAGTGAGTCATAATTACCCATGTCTATCGTGCGTCCTATTTTGTTTATGGTTTTTAGACTTGAGTTAATTTGGTCATTTTGGATATGACTGACTTTGATATAATCTTAGGCATGACTTGGTTGTCCCCCTATTATACCGTGCTTAATTGTAATACTAAGTCTGTAACTCTAGAAATTCCAGTAAGGGAAAAGTTAGAGTGGGAAGGGGTGTACAAGCCAAAGCAAGCTAAGATTATATCTTCCATTCAGGCTAATAAATTAGTAGAGCAGGGTTGTTTGGCTTATTGGGCTTATATTAGGGATGTTGGGATTGAGGCTCCATCCATTGAGTCTATTCCTATGGTGTCGGAATTTAGAGAAGTGTTTCCTAGTGACTTGCCTGGTATGCCTCCGGATAGAGATATAGATTTTTACATTGATTTAGGGCCTGTTACTCGTCTAATTTCTATCTCTCCATATCGTATGACTCTGGTAGAATTAAGAGAGCTTACGGCTCAAATCTAAGAGCTTCTTGATAAGGAATTTATTAGTCCTAGTGCTTCCCCATGGGGTGCTCTAGTTTTGTTTGTTAAGAAAAATGATGGTAGTATGAGAATGTGTATAGATTACCGACAATTGAATAGGGTCACTATTCGAAACAAGTATCCTTTACCTCAAATAGTTGATCTTTTTGACCAATTGCAAGGTGCATCAGTTTTCTCTAAGATTGATCTAAGGTCTGGCTACCATAAGTTGAAAATTAGGCATGAGGATGTGCCCAAGACGGCATTTAGGACTGGCTATGAGCACTATGAGTTTTTGGTTATGTCTTTTGGTTTGACCAATGCGCATGAAACTTTTGTGAGTTTAATGAATGGGGTGTTCAATCCATTTCTTGATTCTTTCGTCATAGTTTTTATTGATAATATTTTGGTCTATTCGAAAAGTGAGGAAGAGCATGCCAACCATCTTCATATTGTTTTAGGCGTTCTTGGGAAACAAAGGTTGTATGTTAAATTTTCTAAGTGTGAATTTTGGTTGAAATCGGTTGCATTTTTGGGGCATGTAGTTTCGAAATAAGGGGTAATGGTAGATCCTCAAAAGATTGAGGTGGTTAAGAATTTGGTTCGGCCTAGCACTGTGACGGAAGTTAGGAGTTTTGTGGGGCTCGCTAGCTACTATCATCGATTTGTGAAGAACTTTGCTTCTATTGCCACTCACTTGACTAATTTTACCAAAAAGGAGATACCATTTGAATGGACTGAAAAATGTGAGGAGAGCTTCCAAAAGCTCAAAACACTTTTGACCATCGTACCTATTCTAGGACTACCAATTGATGGTAAAGATTTTATTGTTTATTGTGATGCTTCACTTTCTAGTTTGGGTGCTGTGTTGATGCAGGATAAGAATGTTATAGATTATGCTCTGCATCAGTTAAAGGTGTATGAGAGGAATTATCGAACACATGATTTGGAGTTAGCAGCGGTAGTGTTTGCTCTTAAGATCTGGCGGCATTACCTCTATGGTGTTAAGTGTGAAGTGTTTACTGATCATCGTAGTTTGCAGCATGTGTTCACCCCAAAAGGATCTGAATTTGAGACAACGAAGGTGGATGGAGTTACTTAAAGATTATGATGTCACCATTCAATAACATCCGGGTAAGGCTAATGTGGTAGCAGACGCTTTGAGTCGAAAAGCGGTGAGTATGGATAGTTTAGCTTGCTTGAGTGTAACCAAGCGAACTTTGGCTAAGGAAATTCAGACCTTTGAGTCTAAATTCATGCAGTTGGGCATCGCAGAAAGAGGTGGGGTGTTAGCTAATATTGAAGTAAGTGCCACATTCATTGAGAAGATCAAGGCCAAACAATTTGAAGATGAAAATTTGGAGGAGCTTAGAAAGAAGACTGTGATTGGTAAGGCAGAAGAGACCACTCTTGATGTGGAAGGTGTACTTAGTTTTGAAGGAAGAATTTGTGTTCCTCGAGTTGATGATTTCATTCAAAAGTTGTTGATAGATTCTTATGGTTCGCGATATTCTATTCATCCGGGTGTGACCAAGATGTATCGAGATTTAAAGTGAATTTATTGGTGGCCGGGCATGAAGAAGGACATAATGGAGTTTGTGGCAAAGTGTCAAAATTGTAACAAGTGAAATATGAACACCAAAGGCCTACAGGTTTGCTTCAAAGAATGCCAATTTTGGAATGGAAGTGGGAGAGGGTAGCCATGGATTTCGTGGTTGGTCTTCCCAAGACTATTTGGGTAGTGGTTAATAGATTGACTAAGTCAGCCCATTTTATCCCGGTAAGAATAGATTAGGCTAAGGTGTATGTGAAATAAATAGTGAGGTTGCATAGGGTGCCCCTCTTTATCATCTCAGACTGTGGTACCCAACTCACATCCAAGTTTTGGAGGAAATTACATGATGAATTTGACACACAACTCACCTTTAGTATAACCTTCCATCCACAAACAGACGGGCATTCAGATAGGACTATTCAAGTGTTAGAAGACATGTTGAGGGCATGTGTGATTGATTTTGGAGGGCATTGCGATAAGTTCCTACCTTTGTGTGAATTCTCTTATAATAATAGTTATCACTTCAGCATAGATATGACACCATTTGAGGCACTTTATGGGAGGGGATGTAGATCACCCATAGGTTGGTTCGAGGCTGGAGATGTGAAACCTTTGGGGGTTGATTTAGTGAAGGATGCTCAAGATAAGGTGAGGAGTATTTAAGCTAAGCTTTTAGCAGCCCAAAATAGACAGAAGAAGTATACAGATCATAAGGTAAGAGACATGACGTTTCAAACCGGTGAGAATGTTCTTCTTAAGGTATCACCCATGAAAGGGGTGATGAGATTTGGCAAGAAAGGTAAGCTAAGTCCGCCATACATTGGTCCCTTTGAGGTTCTTGAATATGTAGGACCGGTAGCATATATATTAGCTTTACCTCCTAATATATCGGGTGTTCATCTGGTATTTCATGTGTCTATGTTGAAGAGGTATCATGGTGATGGAGATTATATTATTAAGTGGGACTCAATTGTGTTAGACAAAGACCTCCAATATGAGGAGGAACCAATTGTAATTCTTCATCGTGATGTGCGCAAGTTGAGGACCAAAGAGATTAAGTCCATGAAAGTTCAATAGAAGTATATTCCAGTTGAGGAAGCTACTTGAGAAACCGAGAGGGACATGCGAGACAAGTATCCCAATTGTTCGTCGACTCAGGTACTACTTCATTCTTTCCTTAGCCTATTTTCCCTAAGTTTTGTCACTCGGGGATGAGTTATGGGTAAATTGGTATCTATTGTAATGACCTATTTCCATCGTTATAGAAATGACAACGGGGGAAAATTTGGAACCAGAAAACTTTTTCATAATATTTGAATTTTCTCAACTTAGTCTAGATTTGGACAAAATCAGAGTCGTTAAGGTGTAGGGAAATTTGATAACAATCAGGTGATTTATTTATGATTATGATTACATAGGTGGATAGATAACTCATTAAGAAATCCGTACGAGTTTACGGAATTGAATTCGGGCGAGTAGAACTCCCGGAATCGACCTTAGCGTAAAGGATATTTTCTGAGCGTCGTTGGTTAGAGGTGTGTTGTGAAATAGGGATTTTGAAATTATTTAAATAGCTCACTGTTTGTGCAAGCCGTCTTGGCGGGGGTTTTGGCCGCTCTGGCGGGGCCGTTGAAGCGGGATGAGGGCCGCTGTGGCGGATTCGAAGCGACTTAAGGTCGTAAATAAACCCTTGAACGACCTTATTCTACATTTTTTGTTTTCTAGAGCTAAAGAACGAACCCCATGCGACTCCTAACAGTTTTCCACCATTCTTGAGGGTAAAGGTAAGTTTTTCACTCTCTAAATCTGTTTTTCGATCCGTAGAACGTAATAGAATGGACAATTAATGATGGGAGAGGGTTTTGATCTAGATTATATGGTGGAAACAACCCTATTTTGGATATTTGGGAATCATGAGCATGATCTAGGGTTGTTATAATTGTTAGTAATCTGGGTAATTAGTGTTCGTTTATTGATTCCCGTATTATATTGATTGTTTGTAGACCAAGAAATAGCGGAACAAATTCGAAAAGGAAAGGATCAAGTTTCTTAGGGTTTCAAGCTTGTTTCAAGGTAGGTGATGGTTGTGATTCTATGATTGTGTGATGTATGTTTGTTCTTGCTTCATTATGATACATGTATGTATATGAATGTTGCATTATTTATCACACTTGTTGTAATGAGGTAGATGAATGATGGCTATCATGAAATCATGACTTAATTGTATGATCTTGAGGATATACTTGTGATTGTGATTGTGGTGTGTTGAATGGATCGGTTGCCACGTTCCGGCATAACTAACTTGGATCGGTTGCTATGTTTCGGCATAATTATGGGATCGATTGCCACGTTCCGGCATAATTATTGGATCGGGTACCACGTTTCTGTATGCTAACTGTTTGGGTTTGGGTTCTATGAGAGGACCAATGACTTGTCATAATTGTGTATTTTGAGACATGTGAAGTTGTTCGTTGTGCGTAAATGTTGATGATATTGTATATGTTCGATATATGCATGTGATTATATTGTTGTTTGACTTATGTATGTTGCACTTAGCGGAATAGCCGCGCGATCCTACCAGTATACTGTGGTTGTGTACTGATACTGCACTTGCTCTTATTTTTGTTGAGTACATGGTATCTTCAAGCGGCTACTGACAGACCTCGCTTAGGAGATTAGTGATCAAGGTGTGCCAATTCTTCTGGGCTGCCATGGGTTCTCTTTCGTCTATGTCCACCATTTTCGGACTTAGACTATGTGCTAGTTAGTTGATTAGTACATTAGATTGGGGTTGCATCCCTTCTTGTTTAAACTTGTTGAACTTTAGATGTTTTGGTACATTGACTTTTAGGTTCTAGGCATTACTTCTGCAATGTTAGTTTATTATTGTTAGACTTTTGTTAGAGTTTATGGAAACTCTATTTATATCCTTAGTATTTAACTTGCTTCCGTAACTTAAATGCCTTAGTTGCTTGGTTTGGGTTGTAGTAGTGGTTCTCCCATCGGAGAGTTAGTGTGGGTGCCAATCACGACGGTCTGGATCGTGACACTATCTTTATGGACTTCACCTTGACACTTCACTAACTTTTCAATAATTAATTTTAAATTAATGTTCGGGATATATACTACTAATTATGAGATTTATATTGTTAATCACGTGTTTAGATATAATGTTTATTATGAAATAATTTTTTATTCAATTTTAATGAAAGATTTAATAGATCAAATATTTATTTATGTGTCTGTTTACGTATATAGTATATGATTAAGATTTAAGTGTATACAATTTTAGCATATACACGAAAGATTAAATCATCGCTTCTTAAAATAAGAAGTTATTTGTTCATAATTTAACATGCAAATTGGACAAGCCATTGGTAAGATTTTAGCACAAGACTAAATATAATTTATCTTGATTATGAAAACTGTGTAGTTTCGACTTCTTTGCCAGTGAACTTTGTATATATTGAACGTGACCGAACATAGATATATGTTTTAGACTGATTGACAAAAATATATCCTCTAAACTATTAAATGTACTTATATTCTCAATCCTGCTATAACTATTATAATATGTAGATATATTTTTATCGTTTTGATTTATTAAAAGGTGAGATCATGAGATGGATTGATATGCCTGATAGATTAAATGATAATAATATATATTGGTGAAATAATAAGTTAATTGATGGAATCCATGTCTCAATATAGAGATTAATGATATGTCTTTTTGAGAAGCTTATAAGTTTTCATTGTGTCAAACCTTACAAGTGGATTTATGAATCCGACACATGAAATAAGTTAAGAACTGTTCTAAAGAAAATTAATTATTGAATTAAATTTGTTAGTAGTTTAATTTATATTCGATAATTAATATCTGTAATCATGACATGTGAAATTACATAATTGTTTATTGAGAAATTTCAAAATATAAATGGACAAGTGTAATTACAAATTTTTAGGAGAATTAATTGTAATTTATTATGGTAAGAATAATTGAAATTAACTATTTTAATTTATTTCCATAATAGGGAGCCTCATAATCAATTATGTGGTCCTCACAGTTCTCATATTTATCTAAAACTCAAAATTCTATTTTATAGGAGAAAAAGAGAGAGTAACATGTGTTTTTCTTGTTCCAAGGAAAGACCGCATGTTTCTTCTCCTTTTTAGATTCGGAAGAAATCTCTATAAGTAGAGTTTCTTCTAACCTAGAAAGGGAATAAGTTTTCTATACGAAACTTCCCACCCAAGTATTGACAAAGTTTGGTTGTGAACTTGAGATCACTGTAAAAGACCGTGGAATTAGGGTCAGACTTGATTCAGGATATCAATCTGCTCATGCTTAAAGAGGTAACTCTTGAATTAATTCTCAGCAAATTTATATATTTTAGCATAATTATATGTGTTCTAACATAAACATGTGTGTTATCTATTTTTAAAATGCTTTCGCTGTGCATATATTTTCCAACAATTACAACTCAAATAACCAAAAGGATCATAAATGTCTCCAATACCTTTTATTCTTACAGTCAACAATTATAGCCAACTCTTTTAAGACTAAATTCTTAGTCTTGAAAGCTAAACCTACTTTGTGCGAATAGATTTCAACAAAGGGTTACAATAAAAAGATCAAAAGACTATACTTGTGTGAATAGCGTACGTAAGTCAATGATATCAATGTGGTGATTTTTATAGTAGTAAGATTGAACGAAGGCTTCTACACTTTGCTCTCTAAAATCAACCCTAGTTAGATTAATGACGAATCCAATTCTACTTGAACTTGCTTTCATTATTTGTTTAGACCTATACATGTTTTTTTCTTTCTATTTTTAGTGTTCTTTCTTTTTTATGCAAGTACAATATTATCTTTTTGTTGATCACGATACTTCGAGTGCACACATTTTGCTCTTAAATCAAATTACTCAAGAAAATCTACTTGCACACATTTTGTTATGCATGGTGCATGTGATTTTCTGTCTGAATCTTTTTTCAAAAAAATTCTCCAAATATGTTTGCACCTAAAGTTACTAAGTTTCAAATTTATAAGGGAATATTTCATAAAAGTACAATTAATTAAGTTACTTTGCAAAAATATATTCCAAAACTTATATTTGAAATATTTAGCCCACAACACAATTTGGTATGCCATATACATATGGTATATAATAGTATACAAAACTTTAATTTTCTTTTTTACAAAAATATTTTAAAATTTGGTATATAATAATATGGACCAATATATAATATTATATAAAATTATTAGAGGTTTTTACACATCCATATATAATAATATATAATTTTATACACTATTAAACAAAATAGAATTTCGTCGAACTTTGCCACTTAGCTTGATTTCTCTCAAATGACAAGATGCAATCTTCTGAAAATTTGTGGAGAGGTAGACTAATGATCATCATAAATCACAATAGAATTGATTTAAAATATTTTGAAAATGACTGAGCTTTATTCTTGAGATTTCATTACAGTAATCATGTATACAGTTTGTGATTTTCTGAAGCTGTGGATGGAATTTTGAGATGATTCTCATTGTGTTGGATTCGTCTCATAAAAAATCTATCATTTGTCTGTGAGTTTGAATTATTTGGAGGTCGAGAGGACGTTGTGGCCCTATGACAACCCTTTAGTACCATTAAGCTCCTCATTTGGGTACATTTAGGCAAGCATTGAAAACCTTACCTAAATGGGGTAAAGTAACTTTATGGGCTATAATGTAATTATTTCATTTATAATTTGTACTTTAATTTCAAAAACATAATTTGGACCAAAGTTATTCTGTTTTGCCGAACCCACCACAATCAATGAGCTAGTTCCACCTTTATCTCTATTCACTTTTACTTGTCTACTTGTACTTTGCACGCCTTTAAGAAAAATGATAATATCAATTTTTTAAATCATAATACACATATTAATTGATGTATAGTTTTAGGGTCTTGAGAAATGAATTGAGAAATAAATAATTAATGTTGATGAGAAAATAAAAAAAATAATCTTTTCTTGATATATTAAAAATGACAAGTAGTCCTTTGGGATGGATCAGTTGGTTTGGAGGGTGGTCATTCACACGGATGACCCAGGATCAATCCCCTCTCAATGCCTTCTGAGTCGAGTCTGTTGTATAGGGCTTGCCTAGTGTGGTTTACATCCCCTGTGTGGTTTGCAGGCTATTACACAATAGGAAATTTACCCAGTGAGCACAAAATGCTCACCCGAAGGGCAGAGGCTGTGACAGAGGTTATAACGATTGCACGTTATCCTAAGATTCCAAAAAAAATGACAAGTAAATATGAAAATCTATTTTTAGAATACTAAAATAATATATGTGCACAGGGTAAATTGAAACACCAATATATATATATATATATATATATATATATATATATATATATATATATATATACACATAAATCGAACAAGACTAACAAGCTAACAATAAGCAACAAAATGAACAACTAATTAATCATATTAACTACTCCCCCATTATTGTAGTTTTTTCCTGTTTTAATCAATAGAGTAAAACTAGGAAAAACTTCAAACTTCATAAAAGTACAATCGCTTAATTTGCATTGCAAAATATAGGCCAAAACTTACATTATAATTTTTTAGCTGAAAACACAATATGATATATAATAATATACATTTGGTATACAAAAATATATAAAACTTTCATATTTCTTTATAGAAAAAGTGTTTAAAAAATTGATATACAATTATAGCGCCCAAAAAATTCTAAGCTAAAATACGAATCATAAGTTAATATCTATTAACACATTCTTCTCTTCGTAAATCAAACTTTTTTTAAGTGGGAGCTTTAATATTTGAGACTAAACTATCTTCAATTTACGTTTGAATTGTTGTAGTTTCTACTTTCTAGTTAAGACATCTTTAAACCTAGGTAAGTTAATGTTTTGACCTCAAGATTCTTTTTCTAAATTAATACTATTTTTTTGTATATTATTATTTATATTGAAGTGCCAAATATGTAAAGTGACCACAATAGATGTTGATACTAGATTATATATACTATAGACATATAGCTAGGTTGATTTAGACATTATATCTTTTATGCTATTTTTGTAGCATTCGAGTAATTTATCATACTAGGATAATATTATAGGCATCATGCTTCATGCATGTTGGTTTATCATTATGACCTATGTGATATTAGATTACATGTTAAGCTATTAGTCATGTACTATTTGTATCTCTATATAGTTACATGCCTGATTTCACATATTGATGTGGTTATGAGACGTGAGTGTATGAGTTATGCTATGAAATATAAGTAGGTCTATGCAAATTGCAACATTATGACTCGTGATATAACCCATGCCACCTAGGTGGTACACAAAATTATTGTGTTGGGAGTGTTGAATAAAGATTATCACCCATCTCTATGACTTATAATTGATGAATATGTTATTGCCATGCATCTATTTCATACCTCAATATATGTTTCATGTCTTACTATGTTATATTTGTGCCTATCTTTTCTTGCCATTCTGTACTTTACTTTTGTTTAGATTGACTTGCATAAATTATTAAGTGTTTTGAGCTAACCCTCATTTTTGAAGTGTGTGATCATCTCATCTAAAAGCTTAAGCTGTTAGAGAGAGCATACTTTTATTATTTTAATTATATTCTCAACATGCCCTCTCACGTGCATGCCTGATTCTTTTTTTCATGGTCCAAGCACGTGGATTATTTTTTTAAAAATATGGGTGGCGGTGACGTTCGAGGATCTCTTCCTACTCTAATACCATGTTGAATTCATATATCTAGGATTAGAGAAATCAAGGATTGTACTGATGATTAAAATTATTGAGTACATGAACCTTATATAGGGAGAGAATTGTAGAGTCCTAAGTTAACTATACTTAGAGTCCTACTATATGATACCTATTACTACTATAATAATAAAGCAATTATAAATAATCTAATCCTAGTTGTAATCTAATCCTAATCGTAATCTAATTCTATAGGTGACCTAAACCTAGAGTGACTTTAACTCCATCGTGCACATTGATTGGACCAGGTTGTTCAACTTGTTCCATGTCTTTAGTTTCCTTTATCTTTAACACTCCCCCTCAAGCTATAGAGTGGAGGAACGGTTACTCCTAGCTTGCTTTGAAAACCCAACAAAAATTTATTTTGTCAATGCTTCAATATGAATGTGATGTCAAGTCGTTGCTTCCATTTGCAGATTGATGCGAGTAGATCCACCTGTAAAAACACTTAAGAGAAGTATGGTTATTCCTACCACAGATTTGATTGCTCCTCTCCTTATTTTCACTTGAGAAACTTTGATTGTTCGGAGAACCTAGTCCATATCGACAATTTTGTTTCCTGTCCAGCAGGCTTGAAACCTTTATCTTTGGAGTTGAAGTTGTTGTTTTCTCTTCCCCTGCCCCTTTGGGCAGAGAATACCATATTATGGTTTTGTTGTGGCACCTCTTCTTCATCTTTCCTTATATCAAAATCCCTAAGAGCATTAATAAATTGATAAAGGGTGGGATATGGTGTCTTACCTAGCATGACAGTCCTGAATGTCTTGTATTTGAGACCTAAACCTCTAGAAAAATTGATTACTTTGCTATCTTCATCCACAGGTTTGTGAATGGTTGCAAGGCCATCACATATGCCTTTGAATTCCTTGATGTATTAATCAATCTTTTTGGTTCCTAGCCTAACACTTTGTAGTTGTTGTTTAAGCTGAAACTCTTTATCTTTTGTTGCTTGAAGATAAGCTTCTTCCAAGTATTCCCACATCTCCTTGGCAGTTGAGTAATCCACAATTATGTACATGTTTTCTTCGGTCAAGGTGCCTGAGATCCAACTCCTTAGCACACATATTTATCCTCCCAGTCGTCAATGCTGCCACTATCTTTTGCATCCTTCTCAACCGCTACAACTTTCGCAGCAGCCCGTCCAGTGAAACAACTACTTTTAGTTGGTTCATTCTCTATGATGAGATATGTTAGTTTCATCACCTGAATCAATTGGGATATTTATATCCTCCATATGAGGTGGTTTGTTGGCTTAAGTTTAATGGAGCAAGCGACAATGAGTTGGTGAAGTGAGAAGGTCGACATAGTATTGGTAGAAGGGGCCATTGCAATTTAACGTGTGTAATTTTTTTGTTTTGTTTTAATCAATACTCAAAGAGTGGATGATCTTTTAAACTCTGATACCATGTAGAAGTGTGTGACCATCTCATCTAAAAGCTGAAGCTGTTAGAGAGCACACTATTTATTTATTTAACTATATTTTCAACACTCACTACTACCTTGTTGGATAGGGACAAACGTAGTCCTCTGTCTACATGTTCATCTAAATTCAATAATTTTTGACATATTACAATAAATTCAATACTAAAAATCTTAAAAAATAAACCCACTAAAATGAAATTCTAGCCTATGTTGTTAAGGGTGACTTATTATACATTTATACTTAATGGGGTATGTTTTGGTGACTCTTACTACACTTTATGTGCAGGTTTTGATTGATCTTTGCACTAGTGGAGCTTAGGAGTGATTGCTAAGTAGCAAGTTTAGACTATTTTGGGGAGCCATTTTGATATTGTCTGCAGCGCCTTGAAATCTTTCTTTTGTTTATAATGTACTTACTGTTCAACTAATAAGTTTTATTGAGACACTTATTATTCATAAAGGCTCATGTCTTATAACATTAGATATTGAGGAGTCGTTTGGTTTGAATTCAAGTTATGACGGGATTAGTTATGATGGAATTAGTTATGATTGTACTATCCCACAACTAGAAAGAGCTAGAATTAGAAAGAGTCATTTTTGGAAAGAATGAAAAATCTGGAAATTTGACAAAATTAAGTATGAGTTTTGGGTCAACTTCAAATGACCGTAACTCCTAGCTCAAGATGAGTTAGATGTTTTACAAGCTACCGTAGGAAAGATTTTTGAATTATCTTTCCAACGCCCCTGAGTTTGCTCAGTTTCGAGTTTGTATGACTGAGATATGCCCATTTGAAGTTGGGTTGTCTAGATAAGGAAAGTCAAAACCAGATTTGTGAAGAGCATTATGGCCTTTTCACCACCCAATTAATTAATTTCGTTTTTGGTAATTAATTTGGGGTCTAAACTGATTGGATTCAGTTTACGCTTTTGAAAAACAAGTTAGGGTTTTGAGAGAAGAGAAAAGAAGAGGAGAAAAGAGGAGAATAGGCAAAGAATCGTTAAGTTCTTGAAGCTAGGCTTGTGGATTTCGTCAAGGGGTGATCCCTACGAAGTATGTGAGATCACAGTGTTGGGTTAGTTCACCCAATCGCAATCATGATTTGATTCAGCATAATTATGTTCTTGAAAGAAAAGTTTATGACTTCTTGATGAATATTGTTGAAAGTTTCATTTGAATCTTGATTATTGAAGTCGTTGAGAAGTTCTTGAGTTAGATTCATGAAATTAGATGTCGTTTTGAGTAGATTCTTCCATATTTTGGGTATGTAGTCGAATCTAAGTGTTTGGGGAAAGACCCAATTAAGTTTAGAGTGTTTAGAGTTGAAAAACGACCAAGAGAATTCGTCAAAAATATGGGAAAAGGGATGGGACGCTGCGCCCCACAAAGTTCTTTGAAGTTTGACCTCTGTGGCACCGCGCCAGCCAGAATGCCCCAAGCCAGACTCTGAAGTTTTGGGTCTGGCGCCCCGCGCCACTCAGAGCGCTAGGGATGCCAGGTCTTCTACTTTTTTCCACTTCTTTCCGTACTAGTTCCCTTGCAACATACCTATATTTCCTAGTTGATTCCTACACTCTAAGGTACATTTAAACAACATGAAATCATCAAATAAAATGAGATCATGATCCTTGAATCCATAATTCAATTCAAGGAAAGTTAAGAGTCAAGTCAAGAGAAGTTCTTAGAGTTTTCCAAAAGTCTTTTACAAACGTTTTAACTTTGTTTTAAAACTTAAGTTTTGAGTTGAGTAAAGAGTAAAGGTTGAAGTTCATTTCTTCAAAAGATTATATGGGGACTATGTATTCCCAAAGAGTAAAATGTTTTCACATTTAAACAAGAAAGAAAACTCTGATTTCCAAAAAGCCTTTGAGCTAGTTTTTAGTTAAAGAGTAAATGCTTTCACAATTAAGCAACAGAGGAAAATTTGTTTTCAAGATAGCCTTTAAGCTAAGTTTTGAGAAATTATCTCAAACCACAGAAAGAAGTATGTTTTTAAACATAAGAGCTAGTATTATATATTGGGAGTAGTAGTGAGCACCGATATTGAAAAGAGTTCAAACAACTCCCAGTCCTCATACACCATGTAGCCATCATGGGTTGAATAGGGTCATACTTTTTAGATGATTCCTTAGTGATTTTTAGCATAGACTAGTGGATCCACTTAGTAGTCAAGTTCTATACCCTCGGCATAGGACGGCCCTAAAAGCTTGAGGCAAAACGTTGTATCACCATAATAGCTCTTAAGTGATGGTTGTCGATTAGAGAAACTCCCACAACAGTATTATTTTATATTTTTATATACATTTCAGAGTTATATTGTATCTTTGCATACACATCAGAGTTACTATTGTATTTCTAAATACACAAAGTTGTTATCCGTGTTTTGAAAAGCTTCTCTTTATATTGTACTTATTTATTATTGATTTATATTGGAATAAGTTCAGTTCAGTTGAGTTGAGTTGAGACTAAGTTTTTTCTTTCAGTTCCTTTCAAGATTATGTCTTGTTTAGATTTTTCTCTCGCATGCTCATACATTCAATGTCCTGATGCCATTTGGCCTGCATCTTTTTATGATGCAGATACAGGTAACCAGGATTAGCATCTAGCGTATCGTTGATTCTAGTTGAGCTTCAGAGTTGTTGGTGAGCCTCTTTGCTTTCGGAGGATCCCTTTTTATTGCTTTCAATATCTTAATTCATTAGGATGTCGTGGGTCTTGTCCCGACGTCCATCTTAGTTGTTTAGAGGCTTCATAGCAGTAGTAGATGTTAGTTTCTTGAGTCTTTCTATTTCAGTTATGTTTGAGACTTGAGTTGCCACTTTGGCCAGTGAATGTTATTTTAATACATTCTAAGTTATCATTTTGAGCAGTGCAGTTTACTTTCTTTAAAGTATTTCTATCATGACTTACGTCTTCCGCTAAGAGTTAAGCCAGGCTAACGGTTCGGTTGAGGCCAACAATGGTTCTCGAGTGTCAGTCCCGCCCAGGCTGTAGGCTCAGGGCATGACAAACTTGGTATCGAGCACAGAGTTCAAGAGTCCTAGGGAGTCTATGAAGCTGTGTCTGTAGAGTCCTAGTTATCCGTGTGAAGCATGCCACATGTATAATTAGGAGGCTGCGACATTTAGGAAATTCCGTCACTTCTTTGATACTCATTTCGTGCGATAGAGTAAATCTCTATAAAAGTCTCTTTCTTACTCATGCTTGCGCGTGTCTTTCTTAGGATGTGACCGAAATACGGGTTATCACAAATGCTGAATTTCGTGAAGCTATCCGGATGCTAAGTCAAGCTGTGACCAATCAAGTTGGACAGAGAGAGAATCGACAGGAAGAGGTTGACACTTCAAGGATCCGTGAGTTCTTAAGGATGAATCTGCCAAGCTTCACTGGTTCAAGTGTTACTGAGGATCTAGAGAACTTTGTTGACACTACAAGAAAAACGGTCTCTAAGGAAGGGAAATCTAGTCCCTGAAAGTGAAAATTTGGTCCCAAATGTGCAATTGAGACAAGAAAAATCTAGTCGCCACTCATCCCTGAAATTGCCGTTGCAACTGGTCAATAAGGACGAGTTTGAGAAACTAGTCCCTGAATGGTTTTTGAGACAAGAAAATTTTTTGGTTGTGAAATACTTATAGAGACTACACATCTAGTCTTAAATAAAAGGTCAATTATATCTTGACATTCAGGTCGTTAAACCTCTTTTGCGACCTTCGGCAACCTGGTCCTAATAAATCATTAGAGACGAGTATGTGACCTTGTCCTCAAATAGTGTTAGAGACCATTAACAATCTGCTCCTAGTGTAGCTGTAGCGACCATAACAATCTGGTCCTAGAGAAGTTTTAAAGACGAATAACAAACTGGTCCTAAAATAGCTTTGCATACAAGAATCATTTCTTGTCCTAGCTTATTCATTAGATACGAGCAACAATTTTGGTTGTAAATTGACCTTTAGAGACAATAATTTTGATCTCTAATTGACTACGACTGATCCTACAACCATTGATATCACAAGAATCTATACTTATCAACAAATATAAAAAAAATTACTACTAAAAATCTGGATACAAAAAAAAAGATGATATAGAGAGAGGGGGTAGGACGATAGAAATAAAAAGTGCAATTGATAACAATAAATTTGTTAACATCCCATGATGTTAGTTTCAATATTTGCTTAATAAACAAAAAAACATCGATAACATTCATGGTTTTGCATAACATTCATAGCAAAATAATATTAATGAGTTAGTGCATCTTCTAAACTTGTATCTTCACTGAAGAATGAACAAAAGTTGGGCAGAAAACTTAATGCAAGTCTTTGTCAAGTGATATCCAGAAAAATCTACAAAAGCTGCAAGAAATAAGAAAAAACTATTAGAAAAACTTCAAGATACATTAATCAAGAATCCAACATTTATTTTGAAGAACCATAACTATATAACATTTAGTAAAACAACTTCACGACAATGCTAAAACAGAAAATGGGCATGTTCTGGATGAACAATTGGACAGAAAATGGTAAAAGAGAGAAGCTAACAGTAATATATGCAGAAAATTTTAAGACAAAGTTTGTCTTTATTCTGCATTTGTGCGAAAATAAAAAACAGAGCCTAACATAATTAAGAAAGTTCTGCAGTTATGTTCTTAATGTTGCACCCACAGGGATATTCATATTCAAATTCCAATCCACAAAGAATAGGGATCAGATCCTACAAGCCTGGCCTTACACGTTCAAGAACAAACCTTGAGTGCTAGTATAACAAGGACACAAAGGAACAGCAAGATTGTGCAGAAAAGGAGTTCGAACAGCCTTAGAAAGGAAGAAGAGAAACAGGAACAAAAAGGTAGCCATTTCTATCGACTTGAGTGCATGCAACTCCAGCCGAAAGGATTTTGGTAGTAAGTACAATAAGCCAAGTGATTCTCTTGTAGGTTGCTTGGACCTCTTTACTACGTGAATTATTTGTGTTTGAGAGATCAATGGTACAAATGTGACGATGCATGGATAACTAAAGTCGATGAAGAAGTTGTTAAGGCCTAATAATGTTATCTGATGTACAATGTATAGAAGATGCTCTACCACAAGAGATGTGAGGATTCTAGCTGCCAGCCAATTTCACCAGCGAGCAGACACATTTGTTTTGATAGTTAGTTGTTGTTAGAACTTCAGAGATTGTGTTTCTGACTTGGATAGGTCTGCTGCATAATTCTAGCTAGCCAAAGAATAGTATTTGGGGGCCGTGAAGCATGATGGTAAGCGAGGGAATAGTATATGTCAAAGAGTTATTATGGTAGAGAAGTTATCAATAGGTTGCAGGAGAATTAAATATGTTGCCACAGTGTATAAAACAATAAAACAGAAAAGCAACAGCGCATAAAGAAATGTTATTGTTAATACATACTGGGAAATGATTCTCTATCAAGAAATATTGTAGCAGTGCATAAAACTATAAAACAGAGAAGCTGGCGGCAATGTTACAGCAGTACAAATTTTTTAAAAAAAGTTTGTGTGGTTATGCAGCTGTATAGAAAATAAAAAACAGAGTTGGGATTCAAATGTGGGATACAAGGCTACCATTCAAAATTGTATTTTTCGCTAGAGAGTCTGGAAATTTAAAATACCTACATATGACTAATTATGAACTATGTAAGTACACAATCTGCCATTTTGAAAGGTTTCTATTATGTGGTATTAGCATTTCTTAGCCTACTGGAATTCTTGCAATATGAGGTAGTGTGTACAAACACAACCATAAGAAGATAGTACATTGTTGACCATAAGACATGGTGTAACCAGATAGTATAGCGAGAGAATTCGATAGGTAAGTTTCGAACACATTTTCATATTTCCAATAACCTATGCTAGGTTGCGACTGCTATTTCTGCGGTGATTGCTCTATTTTTTTTAGTAATCCTTGAGAAATGCTTAAATTGATTTCAGAATCATAGTGCTTTGTGAGGGCCTACAAGTGCTTTAATATGATTCTAGCCAAAAGGAGAAAGAAAACAAGCACTTTTCAGCAATAACAATACTAAACTAATAAAGAGGTTTGGAGTGTACGTAATGTCCAGATTGAACTTTCCAAGCAGAGAATGTCAAGTTACAAGCTCAAATGTTCACATATCAAGACGAAGGCAGGCATACAAGAGGAGTATATTGTTCTGTTCATTTTAGAATAGATTTTTTGCCATTCCATATTTTTCGTGTGACTCGAAAGTATATGTTAGGTGATAGTATATGTCAAAGAGTATATGTTCTTGTTAGTACATGCTTTCTCTATCAAGAAATGTTGCAACAGTGCATAAAACAATCAAAAAGAGAAGCTGGCAGCAATGTTGCAGCAGTACAATTTTTTTTTTAAAAAAAGTTTGTGTCATTATGCAACTGTACAAAAAATAAAAAAACAAAGCTGGGATGTAGATGTGGGATACAGGGCTACCATTCAAAATTGTATTTTTTCGCTGGAGATTTTGGAAATGTAAAATACCTACAGATGACTAATTATGGACTATGGGAATTGTAGTTGTGTCAAGGTGTTGGTGTAGCAATCCATCACAACAACAGGAAACCATACAAATCACAAACACCTAACCTGAGGATAAAAACAACAACATGGTGGGAAGCAAATTGCTGTTCTAAACTCAAACCTTGTGCAAGAAGGAGAATATTAAATCTAGACAAATCACAAACACCTAACTGAGGATAAGAACTAATCAAAAATAGAAGGATAGAAGGCGAACGACTATGTAAGTACACAATCTACCACATTTTGAAAGGTTTCTATTATGTGGTATTAGCATTTCTCAGCCTACTGGAATTCTTGCACTATGAGGCAGTGTGTACAAACACATCCATAAAAAGATAATACACTGTTGATCATAAGACATGGTGTAACCAGATAGTATAGTGAGAGAACTTGATAGGTAAGTTCCGAACACATTTTCCTATTCCAATAACCTATGCTAGGTTGCGACTACTATTGCTGTGGTGATTGCTCTATTTTTTGAGTAATCCTTGAGAAATGCTTAAATTAGTTTCAGAATCATAGTATACTTGGTGAGTGCCTATAGGTGTTTTTATGTGAGTCTAGCCAAAAGGAGAAAGAAAACAAGCACTTTTTCAGCAATAACAACAGTAAACTAATAAAGTGGTTTGGAGTGTACATAATGTCTAGATTAAACTTTCCAAGTAGAGAATATCAAGTTACAAGCTCAAATGTTCACATATCAAGTTATGAAAGAACCACAACAACTCGATCGGAAGATGAACCCACCTGAAACTTTGTCTCAAGCAAGCTGTGTTGGATTCTATTTCGAGCAAAGCAGCAACAACTCGATCAGAAGAATGAACCTACTTGAAATTTTGTCTCGAGCAAAGCTGTGATGGATTATATTTCAACCAGAGTTGCAACAACACGAGGAATAAGAAGACACCTTTATCAATTTATTAGAAGAATGTCGTTGAGATTAGGGCAGAAAACCACAACACAAGGAAGAAGACAGATCTATCCATTCATGGGAAGAACATCATTGAGATTAGGGGAACATAAAATAATTTTTGCAGATGAAATCATTAACCTAATTAATGTTAAAAAAGATGAAGAAGAGAAGTAACTTGAATACACAAGAAAAAAAGGTTATTAATATAACTTATGAAAGAAACACAACAACTCGATCGGAAGATGAACCCACCTGAAATTTTGTCTCAAGCCAGCTGTGTTGGATTCTATTTTGAGCAGAGCAGCAACAACTCGATTAGAACAATGAACCCACCTGAAATTTTGTCTCGTGCAAGGCTGTGATGGATTCTAGTTTGACCAAAGCAGCAACAACACGAGAAAGAAGACGACACTTTTATCAATTTATTAGAAGAATTTCATTTAGATTAGCGCAACAACAACAATAAAAGAAAAGAAGACACATCTGTCCATTCAAGGGCAGAGCATCATTGAGATTAGGCAAAACACATTCATGATCAAGTTGTAGTAGCTAGTGATCTGAAGATCGATTATGGCACTTTTTAGGACAAGCTTCTATTTTGAGAAATTAATTAGTACATAGTTTTTTCATTTTACCTTTTGAAATAATTTTTTAGCACTTAAATTTTTTTGTGAAAAGAAAAGTTTTCGTATGGCGGAAAAATCTCCCGCTCAAGCACCCTCAATGCCTCCAATTACATTTTAGGACTAGTTAGTAAAAATTTTAGGGACCAGATTTAATGTCTTCACAATAACATATGCCAATAAGGACCGAAATACAATCTCGTCCTGATAAATATACTTTTAGAGACAAGAATATAGATCATCCTTAAATGTTGGTCTTAATTAAGCCTTTTTCTTGTAGTGTGAGGAGCTTTAGAAGGTTTTTGAAATCATGCATGTTGTTGATGCTGAGAGGGTGGAACTAAATGCATACCAAATGAAGGGTGTTGCTAGAATCTGGTTTGTTAAATGGAAAGAGAATCGAGCTGAGGGTGCACCACCTGTGAGTTCGGCTTATTTTTAGGAGACCTTCTTGGGGCGTTTCTTCCCCCGAGAATTGAGAGAAGCAAAGGTACAAGAGTTCCTCACTCTTAAGCAGGATTCTTTGAGCGTCCATGAGTACAGTCTGAAGTTCACACAACTTTCCTAGTTTGCTTCAGAGATGGTTGCTGACATGAGGAGCAAGATGAATTTATTCATTGTTGGGTTGTCTCGCCTGTCAAGCAAGCAAGGCAAGGTAACTATGCTGATAGGGGATATGTACATATCAAGGCTAATGATCCATATGCAACAAGTTGAGGAGGACAAACTGAGGGATAGAGAAGAGGTTAAGAATAAGAGGGCTAAGACATCAGGGATTGAGTCCGGCCACTAAAAGAGCAATGCGAACCGGTCTTCCTTCAAACAGAAACAGAAGGGACCTGCTCCATCATCTTCTAGTGCACATGTACCAAAGAACAAAGGCGAGTACAATTGTCAGAATTTCAGAGGTAAACCTACCTATTCTCAAGGTAGTAAGGAACAAGGGGATAGTAAGCCTCCTGCATGTGTTAAGTGTGGTAGGAACTACTCAGGGATGTGTCGTGATGGCTTCACTGGTTGATTCAAGTATGGCCAGCATGGTCATTTTATGAGAGAGTATCCGAAGAACAAGCAGGGTAACAGTAATGGGGGCAATAGAGCACAATCTGCTTTAGTTGCTCCACCGAACATAATTGCATCTAGAGGAGCTACTTCAGGGGCAGGTGGAGGAGGAAACCGTCTGTATGTTATCACTAGTCGGCAAGAGCAAGAGGATTCACTAAATGTTGTCACTGGTATGATCCAAGTCTTTAACTTTAATGTTTATGCTTTGCTAGATCCAGGAGTGAGTTTATCCTTTGTAACTGCTTACGTTACGATGAACTTTGATGTTCTTCCTGAAAAACTTACTGAGCCCTTCAGTGTTTCTACAGCTGTTAGTGAGTCTATTCTAGCAGAGAGAGTCTATCATGATTGTCCCGTTTCTGTCAATCACAAAAGTACCATGGCTGATTTAGTTGAGTTAGACATGGTAGATTTTGATGTCATTCTAGATATGGACTGACTTCATGCCTATTATGCCTCAGTAGTTTGTAGAACTCGAGTAGTCAAGTTCTAGTTTCCTCATGAGTCAGTCTTAGAGTGGAAAAGTAGTTCAGTAGTGCCTAAGGGTTGTTTTATTTCATACCTTAAGGCAAGAAAGTTAGTTTTCAAGGGATGTGTCTATTACTTAGTCCGAGTTAATGACTCTAGTGTTGAGATACCACATATTCAGTCAGTAGTAAAAGATTTTCCACAAGTCTTTCCAGATGATCTTACCGGAGTCTCTCCTGAGAGAGAAATAGACTTCGGTATAGACCTTCTTCCAGATGCTCATCCTATATCTATTCCTCCATATAGGATGGCACCAACAGAGTTGAAAGAGTTAAAAGAGCAATTGAAAGATCTCCTAGAGAAAGGTTTTATTCAATCAAGTGTCTCACCTTGGGGCGCTCCGGTCTTATTTGTAAGGATGAATGATGGTTCCCTTAGGATATGTATAGATTACCGTCAGTTGAACAAGGTTACCATCAAGAATAAGTATCCTCTTCCGAGAATTGATGATCTCTTTGATCAACTTCAAGGTGCTACTTGTTACTCTAAGATAGACTTCAAATCTGGCTACCATCAGTTAAGAGTAAGGGAGTATGATATTCCAAAGATAGCTTTTAGGACCGTTGTGGTAATTATGAGTTTCTGGTCATGTCATTCGGTTTAACTAATACGCCTGTAGCATTCATGGACCATATGAATAGAGTATTCAAGCCTTATTTAGATATATTTGTTATCGTGTTTATTGATGACATTCTAATCTATTCGAGGAATGAGGAAGATCATGCAAGCCATTTCAAAATAGTTCTCCAAACTTTAAAGGATAGAGAGTTGTATGTCAAGTTCTCTAAGTGTGAGTTTTGGCTTGAGTCTGTGGCATTCTTAGGCCACATTGTTTCTAGTGATAGAATTAGAGTTGATACTCAGTAGATAGAGGCAGTGCATAATTGGCCTAGACCCACATTTTCAACTGATATTAGGAGTTTCGTAGGGTTGGCTGGCTATTATAGAAGGTTCATAGAGGGGTTCTCATACCAAGTTAACTCAGAAAATAGTGAAGTTTCAATGGTTTCAAGCTTGTGAAAAAAGCTTTTATGAATTGAAAAAGAGGTTGACTGCTGTCTCAGTATTGACCTTACTAGAAGGTACGCAAGGCTTTGTGGTATATTGTGATGCGTCTAGAGTTGGTTTGAGTTGTGTGTTAATGCAAAATGGCAAAGTTATAGCTTTTGCCTCTAGACAGTTGAAAGTTCATGAGAAGAATCACCCAACCTATGACTTGGAGTTGGCTGCCGTAGTATTTGCTTTGAAAATATGGCATCATTATTTGTATGGTGTTCATGTGGATGTTTTCACTTATTACAAGAGTCTTTAGCATGTGTTTAGTCAGAAAGAGCTTAATCTCAAACAAAGAAGTTGGTTAGAATCACTCAAGGATTATGACATGAGTATTCATTATCACCCAGGTAAGGCTAATGTTGTTGCTGATGCCTTGAGCAAGTTGTCTATGGTTAGTACCACCTATTTTGAGAAAGATAAGAAAGAGCTAGCAAGAGATATGCATAGACTTGCATGATTGGGAGTTCGACTAATGGATTCCACAGAAGGAGCAGTAGTGGTGATGAATGAGGCTGAATTATCATTAGTGTCAGAAGTAAAAGAGAAGCAAGACCAAGATCCTATTTTGCTTGAATTGAAGGAAAATGTTCGTAAAAAAAGTAATGGCTTTTGAACAAGAGGGAGATGATGTATTGAGGTATCAAGGTAGATTGTGTGTACCAAGGGTGGATGAACTCCAACAAAGGATCATGGAGGAAGCTCATAGCTCCAGATATTCTATCCATTCGGGTTCCACAAAAATGTATCATGATTTGAGAGAAGTTTATTAGTGAAGTAGTATGCAAAGGGCATTGCAGAGTTTGTTGTTAAGTGTCCAAATTGCCAACAAGTTGAAGTAGAGCACCAAAAGCCCGGTGGTATGGCTCAGAATATAGAACTTCCAGAATGGAAGTGGGAGATGATCAATATGGACTTCATGACAGGTTTACTAAAGTCTCGCAGGAAGCACAATTCTATTTGGGTGATTGTTGATAGAATGACAAAATCAACCCACTTTTTGCCGGTAAAGACTACCCATTTAGTAGAGAACTATGCCAAGTTGTATCTTCAAGAAGTAGTTAGACTTCATGGAATTCTGGTCTCCATTATTTTAGATAGAGGTACACAATTTACTGTATAGTTTTGGAAGTCGTTCCAAAAAGGCTTGGGTTCAAAGGTGAACTTAAGTACTGTCTTTCATCCTCAGATAGATGGGCAAGTAAAGCGCACTATTCTGACTTTAGAAGATATGTTGAGGCCTGCGTGATTGATTTCAAGGGTAATTGGGATGATCACTTACCTTTCATTGAGTTTTCTTTCAATAATAGTTACCACTCTAGACTCCAAATGGCTCCTTATGAAGCTCTTTATAGGAGAAGATGCAGATCTCCTATTGTATGGTTTGAAGTTGGAAAAGCTGGGTTGATAGGACCAGACTTAGTTCATCAAGCTATGGAGAAGGTGAAGGCTATTCAAGATAGGTTGAAAATAACGCAGAGTCGTCAGAAATCCTACACTGATGATAGGAGAAGGGAGTTAGAGTTTGAAGTAGATGATTGGGTCTACTTGAAAGTTTCACCCATGAAGGGTGTTATGAGATTTGGTAAGAAGAGGAAGCTTAGTCCTCGATATGTTGGTCCTTACAAAATATCCAAGAGGATTGACAATGTAGCTTATGAGTTGGAGCTACCACAAGAGTTAGCAGCGGTTCATCTGGTATTTCACATCTCTATATTGAAGAAATGCATGAGCGATCCTTTAATTATCATATCTACTGAGGATATTGGAATCAATGATAGCTTATCTAATGAGGAGATTTCTATTTAGATTCTAGATCGCCAAGTTCGCAAGTTGAGAACCAAAGAAGTAGCATCAGTCAAAGTTCTTTGGAGGAATCAGTTCATTGAGAAAGCTACTTGGGAGGCTGAGGAGGATATGAAGAAGAGATAACCCACATCTCTTCGACTCTGGAGAAGTTCCAAATTAAGGGACTAATACTTTTCTATATTTATTATAAGTTGACGTGTTGTATTTGCATTTTTTCTTGTTGGGTGTTTGAACTGAATGTTAGATGTTACGCCCTTAGCCTACTAAGAGTAATCTCATTCGAGGACGAATTTTCCTAAGGGGGAGATACTGTAACATCCCATGATGAGTCCACAATTTGGACTCATTTAGGGCTTTATTTGGATAGATTTCGTGTCCTCAAATGCTTATTTTGTGACAATAACTTATGTAAAATCCTTGATTTCCAAGTATATGGATTAAAGAACGAAGAATGGACACTATTGTACAAAAGGGAACAAAGCAGCTGAAAGAATGAAGAAAAGAAAACATGGTGATTGCCGAGTCCATTGAGCAAGTCGACGAATGGCCACTATCTCGCCTAAAGTTTCAGTATGCCGAGCCCTGAAGGAGAAAATCAATTTGGCGAGAGAAAGGAGAAGTCGGTGTGTCGTAGAGTGGCTCCACGATGCAGTGTCTGATCGCCCAAATTTATAGAACTTGAGGATGATAAAGGCCAAAGCAAAAAGGCAAGGGAACTGACCAAAGGGTGGATCGCCGACCTGTTCAGCGAGCCCTACTTACTACGCCAAATGGTCCTTCGCAATATATTTTTGGTGACTATAAATACATTTTCAAACATTAGTTTTAGAAGCTTTTATCATTATAAAGTATATTATTTTTGAATATTGAGTTTTCTGAATTGAAACAATATTTTTCCTTAACTTTTAAGAATTGAAGTTTTCCATTTTTGAGAATTTGGAAGTGGGTCTTTGAGATTATTCAACTTGGACCTTTGTAAAGACGAAATTAATCTTACCTAGTTGATGGAAACACAATTTGGTAACGATTTCTATCTTTTTATGATGTCTAGCTAAAACCCCAATTCTTGGGATGTGATTATGTGATTATGGGTTGATTTAGCTTGTGGGTATTGCTAATTGTTAGTTTAAATGTTGTTTAGAAGTGATTTCATTCAGTAATTGTGGTTTAATTTAAAGGGCGGTAGTTGCAACTGCAATTCTACCTTCGTGTTTTTGGCTTGCTCGAGAGAGAGGTTTTAAAACCAAGAACACTGAATTGATGGTCTGTGGGTATTGGGTTGTCATGGGTTCAACTCGAGAGAGTGAATCCTAAACCTTTTTCAACACATTCAACTCAAGAGAGTGAATGGACTAAAGCAAAGGCTGATCTTATTTGCTTGCTTGTTGCTGTTCGAGAGAAACAAACTCGATTCGGGGTGAATTATTCGAGAGAAAGTTTATCCCCACTAAAGTCTAACTTAGTCACTGATTTACAACTATTTACTAACAGTTGCAATCACTCATTGTTCTACCTTAGCCTATAGTCCAATCACATCCCAAGAACCCGTCTCATTATTGTTAAATTCATGTTATTTTCTATTGTTATAGCTGATAGTTAAAACCAAAACCCCCTTATTTGACATTTGTGTCACCCCTAATCTGAATTATGTTTTTACTCATAAATTTCTATTTTTATGATTGACTTAAGCATAGTCATACTTTACTCTTGAATCTTAAACACGTACCACTCCTTGTGGGATTCGACCCCAACTCATTTAGTTGGGTTATTATACTGACTAGCGATCGTTGACACTTAGAATTGGATGAAGCGTCCTTGAAACGTTAATCAAAATGGCACCGCTATCGGGGAGTGGTGTTGGTTAAGATTCTTTAGTTAAGTTGAATTTTTTTCTTTTTAATCATAGTTGAATCTACTTACTTTCAATTTTGGTTTTCATGTTACTTGTTTAGAGCAGAATAAAGGAGTATGTTTTGTAGCAACGGTGACCAAATGGACTACTCTCCTTTTGAGAATGATGATTCTTAGGGATAACATCCTAAGTTTCAAGCAATTAGAGGGTGAGTCAATCCATGAGTTGTGGCTGGGATTTAAGTCACTATTGTTGCAATGCCCAACTCATGAAATCTCAAATAACATGCTACTGGACTACTTCTATAGAGGTCTTGGTCCGGATAATAGGGTAGTGGCTGACCAAATATCTTCAGGTGGTCTCACATGACTACCATTTGCAATAGCAGCCCATCTCCTGGTCATATGGCCAAGACAAACAAAGAAACTGAGAAGGACTAGGTCTTGGCCACACTGTTAACTCAGCTAGATCTAGTGGCCAAAAAGGTCGTGGAATTTGTAGCACCAGACAAAAAGAAAGATCGATACATTCCTCCTCATTAGCATGTAAAGTCCAAGGTGTATGAGGGTGGACAAATAGAAGAGATACTCTCACTCATTCTTCACAAAGTCAAAGAACGACAGTGTTAAATGAGATAAAAGATAATGTCTTACTGCTAAATCAGATGACTGCTTCCCATTCCATGTCTATTCAACTGCTAGATAACCAAATGGGCCATGTGTTGTCTCGTCTATACCCCACAAGCCAAGATTAAGTGGGGAAGTGGTGCCACGACGTTAACTAAGACACTTCTTGGGAGGCAACCCAAGGTTTTATTTGATTTCCTTTTGGTTTGTGAAATAATCGTATGTTGATTGTGCAGGTTAAGGTGTGGAATATGTTTGAACAATGCAGATTAGAGAGCAAAAATTCTAGTCAGTAACTCATAGAAAAGATCGGCTAGCCCAACTTGGACTGCCGTTGTACTCAATGAATTTTAGGGTTTGAGTTTGTAAAACTCAACGAGCTCAGGAGCAAATTGGCGATATGTCGACCAGGTCGGCGATCATGATCTTGTCCGCTATTTGGACCCCCACATTAACTGGAGGTCATGTAAAACTCAGTGAGGTAAATGCCCACTCAGCGTGTCGGCAAGCAAAACTTATGTCGCCAACTGGGTGAGAATTGGATGGTTTTTAAAGGCCAAAAGTTCAAAAGTTCAACGTCTTTCACATTCCCTCACTTTTCAACATTCCAAACTCACACTCGTAATACATTTTCCTTTTTTTTTTTGTATTTTTACCGCATTTTAGTCTCCAAGTTTGTGTTCGGAGTTGGATTTCTTTGCCGCCTAGCATTTCAAAGTATTTATTCGGCTTCTAAGGTTGGTTTTTCAAACTCCAAATTTACATTTAGTGATTTGAACTCATTTGCAATTGGTCTTATCGTAGTGTTGTGTGCTGCACCTCTCTGACCGTAATTGCTTGCTTGTGTGCCTTTGTTAATTTGAATATCATGCCTAGAGCGCCTATATCATTGATTTCCCGAATATTATGTGCCTTAAAATTGATTAAAATTGTTGGGTGTTGCTTTGTTGATGTTAGGCCTAGTCGGGTGAAGTCTAAGTAACCTGCATTTATGCTAACTGACGTATTTATCCCGATGATGGAGCGTTTGATGTCATTCCTAAGGGTAAAAGTTATCAAATGGACAAATTTGGCCAAACCGGGAGAAGTCTGAGTATTCCGGGGGCATAGGTGTAATGGGTCTTAGTTTAATTGAAATAGTGCGTGTTTTGATTTTGTTTTCGGGGGATTCGGGGTTGAATTTGAAAGTTGAGGTTGAAAGTAGGCACATTGGGACGTTTGGTGAGCTGGGTCGAGCTCGCCGAACCACTCAGTGGTTCACTGAATTCCCTCTTATCGCCTTTAATTTCATGCTAAATCTTGAGTTTAGTTCTATAACTTTCGGCGAGAAACCTGGGATCACCGAGTGCACTTGGAGACTCGCCAAAAGTCCTTCTTGATTGCCCTTTCTGCTCCCCTAACCCCTAAAATGGACTGTAACTTTCGGCGGGTTAGTCTTAGCTTGCTGAAAGTTGTCAGCGATTCGGCGAAAGACCTTTCCCATCGCCGACATGCCATTTTTTTGAGAAAATTTTGAGCCAATTCTTTCGGCGAACCCGATCTAGCTCACCAAAGAGATTCGGCGACTTGTCGATTGGTTCGGTGAGTATGTCTACAGTATTTTTTTTGCACATTTTCTTGAACTGCTTCTAACTTTCTACAATGTGTTTGCAAATATGGCTAGACCTAATGTAGCTGGTAGAGACATGTCACCCCGCAAAAGGGCCAAGGGAATAAAAATCAATGATGATGCAGCTGCATCAACGGAGAAGACTACTAAACTTCCCATAACAGGTGGGAAGGGAAAGGGAAAAGGTAAGACACCTGCACCCGCGTCACCAAATGCCAGCTCCGACAGTGACAGCATCTATGCCACTCACCTCACCACTTCTGAGAGTGACGATGAGCACCAGGAGCATCAGGCTGCCACTTCTAAGCCTGAGGATGAACTACTAGCATCCCAGATAGCGAAGCTGCGTTCAAAGAGGCTGAATGATCCGTTTAGGATCAGAACATCTCATGCCACTACTCCTTCTCTCGCTCCAGCATAGGCCGTGGTCCTAGAACCACCTGTACATGGTCTTTCCCTACGGTTTATGAATAGATTGAAGACCAAGGGGCTAAGGACCATTATAGAGGAGAAGCGACTGTCGACTGATAGTGTCATTGATAAGTAACCAGAGATCATGAGTTTTCTGAGGTCCCACAAGTTCCAGCTTTTCACCAAGCCCCGTGGCCTGTACATTTTGAGTTGGGTCAGAGAATTTTATAGTGCTTATAGTGCCTTGATACCACAAGGGAAGAAGCCAGCGACCAAATTCAAGTCAGTTGACTATGTGGTTGTCAGAGGCCGGAAGGTGAAATGTGATAGTATTGCTATCAATGCAGTCTTGAGTGTTTTAACACGTATTGATGATAACTGCTGACATCTGATTAGGACAAATACATTGGAAAACATGAAGAAGTAGTTGGCCCCGCTGATATCAGACGGTACTGCCAAATGGCTTGAACTTAGAGCACCCATTGAGAAGAAGGACCTGAACATAGCAGCAAGGTACTGTTTTAACTTCATCAGCAACACGATTATGCCATCTCAGAACGAGTCAATTCTCCGCCACGCAAAGGCAGCCTGTCTGGGATGCATTATTGATGAGACCAGGCTGAACCTGGGGATGATTATGGCACAAGAGATGGTTATGAGGGCCAAGCAGCACCAAACTTCCCTTCTCTTTTCGGTGTTGATCACCGAGTTGTGCAAGCAAGCTCAGGTTCCTAGAGATGATAAGAAGGATGTGGAAGTGATTCCCACATCTTCTACTGATATTCAGAAAATCGAGGCAAAGTACTTGAAAGATGAGGTCGAGAAGAAGAAGGCAACCTTGGTGGATACCTGATGAGTCCACGATTTGGACTCATTTTAAGGCTTTATTTGGATAGATTTAGTGTCCTCAAATGCTTATTTTGTGCCAATAACTGAGGTAAAATCCTTGATCTCTAGGTATTTGGATTGAAGAACAAAGCATGGATACTAATGAGCAAAAAGGAACAAGGCAACTGAAAGAATGAAGAAAAGAAGGCATGTTAATCGCCTAATCCATTGGGCGAGTCGCTGAATGGCTATTATCTTGCCTAAAGTTCTGGTGTGCCAAGCCCTGAAGGAGAAAATCAAGTCGGTGATAGAAAAGAGCTGTCGGCATGTCACCGAGTGGTTCCGCGATGCAGTGTTGGATCGCCCAAAGTTACAGAATTGAGGATGCTGAAGGCCAAAGCACAAAGGCGATGGAACAGACCAAAGGGCGGATCGGTGAGCCGATCGGCGAGACCGACTTACTACGCCGAATGGCCCTTTGCAACATATTTTTGGCGACTATAAATATATTTTCAAACATTAAGTTTCATATCTTTTGTTAATCAGTTTTCATAATAGAGAATTTTGGAGTTTGAACTGAGAGTATTGAGACAATATTTTTCCTTAGCTTTGAAGAATTGAAGTTTTCCATTTTTGAGAAATTGGAAGTGGGTATTTGAGATTCTTCAACTTGGACCTTTGTAAAGACGAAATTAGTCTTACCCAATTAATGGAAACACCATTGGGTAACGATTTTTATCTTTTTATGACGTCTAGCTAAAACCCCAATTCTTGGGGTGTGATTATATGATTATGGGTTGATTTAGCTGATTGGTATTGCTAATTGTTAGTCTAGATGATGTTTAGAAGTGATTTCATTCAGTAATTATGGTTGAATTGAAAGGGTTGTAGTTGCAAATGCAATTCTACCTTCGTGTTTTTGACTTACTCGAGAGAGAGGTTTTAAAACCAAGATTACTAAATTAATTGTCTGTGGGTATTGGGTTGTCATGGGTTTAGCTCGAGAGAGTGAATCCTAAACCCTTTTCCATAAATTCATCTCGAGAAAGTGAATGGACTAAAGCGTAGGCTGTTCTTCAGTGCTTGCTTGCTGGTGTACGAGAGAAACCAACTTGATTCGATGTAAATTGTTCGAGAGAATGTTTATCCCTACTAAAGTCTAGCTTATTCACTGATTTATAGCTATTTATTTACAGTTGCAATTACCCATTTGTCTACATTAGTATATAATCGAATCACATCCCAAGAACCCATCTCATTATTGTTAAATTCGTAAACTTGATGTTGTTGTAGCTGATAGCTGAAACTAAACCCCCTTGATATTTGACATTCGTGTCACCCCTAATTTGAATTTTGTCATTATTCAATAATGTTTATTCCCATGATTGACTTTAGCATATTCGCACTTTTCTATTGATTCTCAAACACGTACCACTCCCTGTGGGATTCGACCCCAACTCATTTAGTTGAGTTATATTACTGACTAACGATCGTTGACACTTAAAATTGGATGAAATGATTGATACGTGAAATCAAAATGGCGCCGCTGCCATGGAGTGGTGTTGGTTGAGAATTTTTAGTGAAGTTGAATTTTGTTCTTGTTAGTTATAGTCGAACTTACTTTTAGTTTTGGTTTGGTTGTTTGTGTTTTGAAACATGAAGTATGAGTGTAAACTCAAGCAATGGTAGCTAAGTAGGCCACCAAGATGACATCGGAAACCTCAACGATGTCAACGAGCCTAATGCTAATGACCCCCATCTTATGGGTGGAATTGATGTCATTCGCTTGCCTCCAGCTGAAGGGAACGCAGTGTTCCATATAACAAGTACTATGTTGTAGCTTTTGCAATTGAAGGGGTTGTTCGGTGGTCTGGCTCATGAGGATCCCCATGAGTATATTAGAAACTTCGTGGATGTTTGCGAACTGTTCTCCTTCAAGAACATATCCCAAGAGTCAGTCCAATTGAGGTTATTCCCATTTTCATTGATGGGAGAAGCATGTAAGTAGCTGGCTGAATTTCCACGTGAATCAATCACTTCGTGGGAGGAGCTGGTCACCGCATATCAAATGCGATTTTTCTCTCATTCGAAGATGATGACTCTTTGAAACAACATTCAGAGCTTCAGGCGTCTGGAGGGCGAGCCAATTCATAAAACTTGTCTACGATTCAAGAAGTTGGTGCTTCAATCCCCAACTCATGGCTTGCCTGACAACGTGTTACTGCAATATTTTTACTGAAGTCTTGATTCGGTAAACAAGGGTGTTGCTGACTAACATTCTCTGGGAGGTTTAATGCAACAACCTTATGTGATAGCAGCTCAGCTTTTGGATGGCATGACCATGATAAACCGGGCTTAGTACACCCGCGAAGATCAGGCCTCCCCTCTCACGTTTAATCTGACTAAGGAGCAGTTTGAGAAAGATCAGGAGAGGGACCAAAACATGGCCAAGATCATGACACAACTTGACATTTTATCCAAAAATGTCATGGGGGCTGGTGCTTGAAGTGTCAATGTTGTGGGTATCGGGTGTGTTAATCTGGATGAGGCCAAGTTTGAGGCTTTGTACAACGAAGATGTGAACTTTCTAGACAACTAAGGAGGTGATTATCATTCAAACTACCCGAGGCAGGGTGGCAACCAAAGTTGGAAAGGGAGGAAGGTTGGAAAGATCGTGATCGAGAGTGGAGGGACCGTAACCCCACTTGGAAAGAGAGAGACGCGGAGAAGGATAGATATGTTCCTCCCCATGAGCACCAAAAGCCAAAGGATTCCAAGGGAGGTCGGATGGAGGATATGTTTTCTCGTATCCTTAACAAAGTTGAGGGGTCGAACAAGATTTTGAAAGAAATGAAAGAAAATGTGTCGACCCTTAGCCAGACGGTTACCTCCCATTCCATTTCAATCAAATAGTTGGAGTCCCAAATGGGTCATATCTCATCTCATTTGAACCCGAGACAACAAGGGGGGGGGTGCCTAGTGATATTATGGCCAAACCCAAGAATGAAGTTTGAGCGTGGACTTGCGTCGTGTCGCGACGTTAACTAAGGCGCTGCTTGGGAGGCAACCCAAGTTTCTATTTGCTTTCTTTTTTATTTTGAAATAATGGTGTGTTGATTGTGCAGGTCAAAGTGTGGAAGGTGTTTGAAAAGTGCAGGTTGGCGAGCTAAAAGTCTTGTCGGCAACTCGTCGAAGAGGTCGGCGAGCCCAACTTGGACCACCTTTGGACTCAAGATATTTTTAAATTGGAGTTTGTAAAACTCGGTGAGCCCAGGATCTGATTGGCGAATCTCTTGAAATGATCTTAGGCAACTTTGAAGAGTAAAATAATTTGACATTATACCTCTTTTGTTACCAACCTTGTGAGTGTGTGATCTTTGCTTGAACACCCCTTGAGCCTTACCCTTTTTCTTGGAAGAAACTTGATGCAAATTGTAATCTTTCTTTATCCATTATCCATAATCCTCATGATTTGTGGTTAGTTTGAATAGCCTGGCTTAGGCCAAAAGCCTAAGTTGGGGGTGTGGTGAAACGAGAAGGTAAATCAAGAAATGCATAGAAGTCTCCCTTTGAACTATGATTGTTATAAAGATGGAACCCCTCCATACTAAAAAAAAGAAGAAGAAAAGAAGACTGATAAAGAAAAAGAATGAAAAAGTTTTTGAAATAAAGTTGTGAAATTGCAAAAGAAATGAGGTGTCCGGTAGTAGATGGAAAGTGAATAATGGGGTGACTTATGAGCATAAATGAGAATGATGAGGAGAAGGAAATGAAGTGTTGTTCATACTACATTTTATGAGGATATAAGCCACTGAGCCTAAATGACCATACCTTTACACTCTACCCCGTTACAAGCCTTGAAAAGACCTTTTTGATCTTGAGTGAGCTGAAAGTGTTGATTGGAAAATAAGGGCAAACCTATGAGTGAAATCGTGCATTGTGTTCATCTTTGTGAGTGTGAGTGTCGTATGTGATTCTAGAGCTTTAAATTGTTGAACCATTGTGTGTGAATATGGAATCATTCTTTGTGTGAGGGCATTTGAGTACCTTTGTTGAGCTTGAACTTGCATTTTAAGAAAGTATTGTGAACTTGAGAATCTTTGATAATGGTGAGTCATAACTTGAATCTTTTAGTGCACAATTGATCCTTGCATGAGTAAGTTGAGTTCTTTTGTTTGCATTCATGATTGAGTCTTGTGTAGCATTGTTTGAGACATCATTTTTGAACTGCTAAACTTGAGTTTTACTTGAGGACAAACAAAAGTTTAAGTTGGGGGTGTTGATGAGTCCACCATTTGGACTCATTTAGGGCTTTATTTGGATAGATTTCGTGTCCTCAAATGCTTGTTTTATGCCAATAACTGATGTAAAATCCTTGATTTCCAAGTATATGGATTGAAGAACGAAGCATGGACACTATTGTACAAAAAGGAACAAAATAGCTGAAAGAACGAAGACAAAAAGGCCTGGTGATTCCCGAGTCTATTGAGCGAGTCGCCGAATGGCCACTATCTCACCTAAAGTTTCAGTGTGCCAAGCCCTAAAGGAGAAAATCAATTTGGCGAGAGAAAGGAGCAGTTGGCGTGTCGCCGAGTGGTTCTACGATGCAGTGTTGGATTGCCCAAAGTTACAGAACTTGAGGATTCTTGTAACACCCTGGAAAATGGTAGGATAAACTAGAGCCTCATAGTGTGGGCTAGAGTAACCTTAAAGCAATGATTAGGTTGTCTTAGAGCTTAAATGGTTAAGGAAGGAGTCTAGGGTAAAGTCTAGGACCTTAAACTACCTAAGAAAAATGAAGGAAAACAAGAGTGACCTCAAGACTATTCGGCGATGGGCAGTAGCTTCACCCATGAGCCTTGGTGATGCGCCAAAGGGCTCTCATCGCCTAGTGGACAACCTCCTCAGTAACCTTAACTACTGTAACAAAGGGCGAGAAGGGTTGAGGATCGCCCAAAGGGTTGGTGATTCACCCAACATCCCTCTCCATCGCCCAAGTGAGCTGCTCGCTTAGGTGACTTACTGTTAAATTGGGTGAGACCAAGGTACATTAGGCAATTCGTCTAAGTGCCTTGGCGAGCCAAAGGGTGCTTATGGGCGAGCTTCAGCGTGGAAAGGCTAAAATTTGGAGTTTAATGAAAGGTCTTTAAGTAAATCTTTCCTAAACTAAAACCAACACTTTTTACTCTTTTCCTAACAAATATAAATACTTTTTAGAGTCAAATTCTCCCTTTTTAATCACTCATAAAAAAAGAAATAAAAGAAGATCCAAATCATTTCAATATTTCTCTCTCTAGAGGTTCCTCCATTGAAGAACACCAAGAACTTGAAGATTAGGGTTCAAGCTCCAAGATTTTCACTCCAATTCGTGGGCAAGGCTTCAATTAAGGTATGGGGATCTTGATTCATGGATTAGTTTCTCCATCAAGCCCTTCAAAACTCTTATTTTCGAAATTGGTGTCTTGACTAAAACTAGAGTTTCTATTCTAGCCATGGGTTCATCCTAAAAATGTTTTCATTATGTTAATTGACTTATATTATTGATGAATTGATGTTTAATGATGATTTCTATTATAAAAATCCCCATGAACCCATGTGCATCCCCATGACCCCAATTTCATCAATGTTGGAGAATGTATTGATGCAAAATGATTACTATGAATTGATGATTATTTAGTTGTTGAATCTTGTTGCACTTATGCCTATCGTAGTATCTTTAGGTATAATTGTAATACTTGATTCATGACCTTGAAAGGGGTAAATTTCTAGGATTATGTACATTTTGAGGAATGTTGTACATGAACTTGGGATTTACTTGAAAGGTATGCAAAGGTTCTACGGCAATGGTGCAAAACGTGAGGTATTGGTGAAAGGTCTTTCTTCCCTTATCCCTTACATATGATGTTTTATAAATTGCATAGAATGATGTTAATGTATTGTGTTGATTGAAAGTATAGTTTTCATGAAGACACTATGAATGTTAATGTGAAAGTTCTACTCACATACAAGTATTGATTCTAGATTGAAAGTGCATTCTCACCTTAATGAATCTATGAGTTACTTATTGAATTGTATCGAATGAAGGGTTGAAAAATCCTTCACACATGTAGATACAATTGAAAGACTAATGATATTAATTTGGGAAACAATACTAAGCACCAAGTGGATATGACCAATGAGGAAAAGACCCTTCCGTTAATGCAAGAGGTTGGGTCATCTTAGTAACTCATGAGATGGAGACTTCTCCGTTAATGCAAAAGGTAGGGTTCCTAAAAGCAATCTCCATATCCCATAACTATGTGCCAACTTAGGATTTAGCTAGTGGATCCACCTTATAGCTATATACTTAGTTCTACCTTACGCAAGTAGAACACCCTTTTCGGTATGGGATTTAGACACCAGATTCCATGTAGCTCTCATGGTCTATATTGGTTATGGTTGTTCTTCCATAGATAATGAGTTAATGAATGAAGCATTAACTACTCTATAGCTTCTTAGTAAGGTTGCTAGGTAGGAGTGGGGGTATGGGACTTCACTTTTACATTGCACTAGTAAACTTGGTAGGATGATATAGATGGCTCTCATTACTATGTTGAGACATGAATGCATCCATGTATATTGAATAGATAGTTTCTATGATTGACTTGTCCTTATGTTCAAATGGTATACATGACTAATTCTCTAGTTATGATGATTGAATGTGATGAGGTCAAAAGGTAATATGTGTGACCAACGGATGTTTAGTGAGGTTGGTATTATGGGATGTCAACCATACATTGCACAAGTGAACCTTAGGGGTTGCTAAGGTGATGCCTTTACTATATTATAAATGTAATTGTGATGTTAGCTTGAATCTTATGTTAATGATGCAAATTGGTTTTCAAAACCTCATAAATGCATATCTTTCATAAAAATGTCCTTTTTGCATGATTTAAGGTTTTTATGCATATTTCCTTACTTAGTACATATTATGTGCCAACCCCTTTTCCCTTCTACATCCTATGAGTGTAGGTTCCGGCTAGGTGACTTCTACTCCCTACTTTGAAGAAGACTTGGAATAGACTTCTCCAAGATTTGTGGTAGGTCCTCAAGATCCGAGGACAAGCATTTGATGCCACTTTATGTTCTTTCTTATTGTAATAGACTTTGTAAACTTTCGATATACCTCTTTCTATGAGACTATTATGTCTAAGGGCTATTGACCCTGTTTGAGATTCTCTACTGTATTACTATGTTTAGATGGTGTATGTGTGACAAAGACTCTAGATTCCTACTATTTTCCTTCTATGAAGATGAAGTTTGAACTTCGATTGTAAATGTTTTAATTTTCCGCATTATTTCTACTTTCTTATGTGATGATGATGTAAGGGCTCATATGAGACCCCTTCGGGGTCGACTACGTCATGTTACGACTAGGGGGTGCTCTCGGGTCGTGACAATGCTGAAGGCCAAACCAAAAAGGCTACAGAACTGACCAAAGGGCGGATCGTCGACCTGTTCGGTGAGCCAGACTTGCTGCACCAAATGGACCTTGGCAGCATATTTTTGGCAACTATAAATACATATTCAAACATTAGTTTTAGAAGCTTTTATCATTATCAAGTATCTTATTTTTGAAAATTGAATATTCTGAATTGAGACAATATTTTTCCTTAGCTTTGAAGAATTGAAGTTTTCCATTTTTGAGAAATTGGAAGTGGGTCTTTGAGATTCTTCAACTTGGACCTTTGTAAAGACGAAATTAATCTTGAAACATAATTTTTGGTAAAGATTTCTATCTTTTTATGATGCCTATCTAAAACCCGAATTATTGGGGTGTGATTATGTGATTATGGGTTGATTTAGCTTGTAGGCATTGCTAATTGTTAGTTTAAATGCTATTTAGAAGTGATTTCATTCAGTAATTATGGTTTAATTTAAACGGTTGTAGCTGCAAATGCAATTCTACCTTCGTATTTTTGGCTTGCTCGAGAGAGAGACTTTAAAACCAAGATTACTGAATTGATGGTCTGTGGGTATTGGGTTGTCATGGGTTCAGCTCGAGAGAGTGAATCCTAAACCCCTTTTCACACATTCAACTCGAGAGAGTGAATAGACTAAAGCAAAGGTTGTTCTTATTTGCTTGCTTATTTGTGTTCGAGAGAAATCAACATGATTCGGGGTGAATTGTTCGAGAGAAAGTTTATCCCCACTAAATTCTAGCTTAGTCATTGATTTATAGCTATTTACTAACAGTTGCAATCACCCATTTGTCTATCTTAGCCTATAATCCAATCACATCCCAAGAACCCGTCTCATTATTGTTAAATTCGTGTTATTTGCTATTGTTGTAGCTGATAGTTAAAATCAAAACACCCTTATTTGACATTCGTGTCACCCCTAATTTGAATTATGTTTTTACTCGTAAATGTCTATTCCTATGATTGACTTGAGCATATTCATACTTTACTCTTGAATTTTAAACACGTACCACTCCTTGTGGGATTCGACCCCAACTCATTTAGTGGGATTATTATACTAACTAGCAATCTTTGACACTTATGAAGTGTCCTTGAAACGTTTATCAACCACAACTAGAAAGATCTAGAATTAGAAAGAGTCATTTTTGGAAAGAATGAAAAGTCTGGAAATCTGACAAAATTAAGTATGAGTTTTGGGTCAATTTCACATGACCATAACTCCTAGCTCTAAATGATTTAAATGCTCTACAAGATTTCGTAGGAAATATCTTTGAATTATCTTTTCAACACCACCGAGTTTGCTCAGTTTCGAGCTCGTATGAGTGAGATATGCCCATTTGAAGTTGGGCTGTCTATATAAAGAAAGTCAAAGTCAGATTTGTGAAGGGCAGTATGGTCTTTTCACCATCCAATTAATTAGTTTCATTTTTGGTAATTAAGTTGGGGTCTAAAATGATTGGATTATGTTTACGCTTTTCAAAAACAAGTTAGGATTTTGAGAGAAGAGAAAAAAAGAGGAGAAAAGAGAAGAAGAGGCAAGGAATCGTCTAGTTCTTGAAGCTAGGCATGTGGATTTCATCAATGGGTGATCCCTACAAGGTATGTGAGATCACATAGCGTTGGGTTAGTTCACCCACGCACAAATCATGATTTGTTTCAGTGTAATTATGTTCTTGAAAGAAGAGTTTATGAGTTCTTGATGAGTATTGTTGAAAGTTTTGTTTGAATCTTGATTATTGAAGTCGTTGATAAGTTCTTGAATTAGATTCATGAAATTAGATGTCATTTTGAGTATATTCTTGCATATTTTGGGTATGTAGTTGAATCTAAGTGTTTGGGCAAAGACTCAATTGAGTTTAGAGGGTTTAGAATTGAAAAACAACCAAGAGAATTCATCAAAAATATGGGAAAAGGGGTGGGGCGCCGCAGCACTCAGAGCGCCCCACAAAGTTCTCTGATGTTTGGCCTCTGGGGCGCTGCGCTAGCTAGAGTGCCCCAAGACAGACTTTGAAGTTTTAGGTCTGGCGCCCCGCGCCACTCAAAGCGCCAGGGATGTCAGCTCTTCTACTTTTTTCTACTTCTTTCCGTGCTAGTTCCCTTGTAACGTACCTATGTTTCCTAGTTGATTCCTACACTCTAAGGTACGTCTAAACAACATAAAATCATCAAATAACATGAGATCATGAACCTTGAATCTATAATTCAATTCAAGGAAAGTTAAGAGTCAAGTCAAGAGAAGTTAGGGTTTTCTAAAAGTCTTTTACAAATGTTTTAACTTTGTTTTAAGACTTGAGTTTTGAGTTGAGTAAAGAGTAAAGGTTGAAGTTCATTTCTTCAAAAGTGTATATGGGGAATATGTATTCCCAAAGAGTAAAATGTTTTCATATTTAAATAAGAAAGGAAACTTTGATTTTCAAAAGAGCCTTTGAGCTAGTTTTCAGTTAAAGAGTAAATGCTTTCACAATTAAGCAAGAGAGGAAACTTTGTTTTCCAAGATAGCCTTTGAGCTAAGTTTTGAGCAATTATCTCAAACCACGAAAAGAAGTATTTTTTTTAAACATAAGAGCTAGTATTATATTTTGGGAGTAGTGTTAAGCACCGATATGGGGGAGAGTTCAGACAACTCCCAACCCCCATAAACCATGTAGCCATCATGGGTAAACAGGGCCATACTTTTTAGATGATTTCTTAGTGTTTTTTAGCATAGACTAGTGGATCCACTTAGTAAGTAGGTTCTATACCCTCAGCAAAGTATAGGATGGCCCTGACAGTGTGAGGCAAAATGTTGTATCATCACAATAGCTCTTAAGTGATGGTTGTCGGTTAGAGAAACTCCAACAGCAATATTATTTTGTATTTTTATATACATTTCAGAGTTATATTGTATCCTTGCATACACATCAGAGTTACTATTGTATTTCTAAATACACAGAGTTGTTATCCATGTTTTAAAAAGATTTTCTTTATATTGCACTTGTTTATTATTGCTTTATATTAAAATGAGTTCAGTTCAGTTAAGACCACGTTTGTTCTTTCAGTTCCTTTCAAGCTTATGTCTTGTTTAGATTTTCCCCTCGCATGCTCGTACATTCAATGTACTGATGCCATTTGACCTGCATCTTTTTATGATGCAGATACAGGTAACCAGGATCAACATCCAGCGCATCATTGATTCTAATTGAGCTTTAGAGTTGTTGGTGAGCCTCCTTGCTTCCGGAGGATCCCTTTTTATTGCTTTCAACATCTCAGTTGTTTAGAGGCTTTATAGACAGTAGTAGATGTTAGTTTCTTGAGTCTTTCTATTTTAGTTATGTTTGAGACGTGAGTTGCCACTTTGGCCAGTGAATGTTATTTTAATACATTCTAAGTTATCATTTGAGCAGTTCAATTTACTTTCTTTAAAGTATTTCTATCATGAGTTAAGTCTTCCGCTAAGAGTTATGTCAGGCCAAGGGTTCGCTTGCGACCAGCAATGGTTCTCGAGTGCCAGTCCCGCCCAGGGTGTAGGCTCGGGGAGTGACAATGATGGATAAATTATGATGGGATAAATTTTGTTGAGAATATTTTTTATTGAGTGTTTGGTTTATTGTATTCAAAATAATAGGCTTTGCGTAAATTTTAAGAACAATTTATTTGTTTACCAAAGTATCCTCAATGAATGTGAAAAGTGATGTATAAAAAAGTTTTTAAAGGATATTTTTGTCATTTACTTATTTGGTATCAATTAAACGAAATTATCAGTTTTAATGATACCAATACATTATATGATACATATTTAGTATCAGTTAAGCAAAATTAATTTGGAAAGTATATAGTGTAATTATTTAGTGGGGTATGAATATAAATGGATATATGTTTGTAATTAATTTGCTTTTATGAGGTATTTACTTAATATCCCCATAATAAGATCCTTCACATATTATTATTTGAACGCTATTAAATACCTACGAGTTGGTCTTTTTTTATGAGACAAATGACAATCATCATCACATGATATAAGAATAAACCATGCAATTATATAGGATACAAGATGTGCCAAATCGTTGTGGGCAAAAAGCCACATAAAATTGCTTCACAGATTATATGCATCTTTACAATCATAAGTCGCATAACTAATTTATTATTTTTAAAAAAAATTAAAAGTCGCATAACTATTAGACACTTTGAGTTGAAATAATTCAAAATTACAACAATAAAGAAAAATAAATACTATAATATATATAACTAGTATATACGGGTACCCGTGCTAGCACAAACACAATATCTATTATTTTTTTATTTTAATTTATGTGATATAGATAGAATTTGGAAAGTTAATTAAATTTTAATATGATTTTTAGATATTTTAAGTTGTTAATTACTTTTTGTTTGCATAAATTTAATGTGAAGAGGTCCATTAAGATGTCAATAATTAAAGTATTTTTCATCATCGATCGTTATTTTTTTACTCAAAGTAGTTACAAGATATAAATAAATATTACCGATATTCAAAATAATAAAGCTATAACTAAAGAATATGAATATAAAACTAAAAATCATAGCTAAAACGGATTCCACAATTTCAAAAAAATTAAACACTAATTATATTAAAGTAGAACAAAAGAAATAATTTTTTAATTTTTTTTCGAAACACGCCGAAGCAGGCACGTCAACTGAGACGTGCCTGTATCAACATGAAGTCTCTCTTATATAATACGAGAATACATAACAAGTGAAATTTTAGTAACCCAAAAAATAATAGTAGTACATATTAACAAGAGGAACTTTCGCATATAGCCACTCAAAAATAGCTTAATTACGCTCCATAGCTATAGTTTGCTAATTATGATTTGTAGCTACATGTTATAGGGAGGAGAGTGACGAGTGACCTAGATTGGGAGAGGGAGGAGAGAGGCAAGCGAGAGAGGGCAAAAAGTGGGAGAGAATTGAATTATATATGTATATCAGTTAGATAATTGTATAGATGTAACTGTCATACATATGTATTTGTATATCTGATGAGCAAGATTGGAAGAGGGAGGAGTGAGGCGAGTGAGATTGAGCAAGTGAGGAGAGAGGTGAGCGATAGAGTGCAATAATTTGTATAATTTGCATCTCGTTTGTATAATTCACCGGGTACATTTGTATAATTCGTGTGTTTTGGTATAATTGAGTAATATAAAGTCTGGAATTATACAAATATGATAAAAAATAAAATAACGAATTGATACAAACATAAACATATGAATTTTAAATAGTTATACAAATTATATCATACAAATTACATTATATAAATTATATTATACAAAATCCAAAAACTACACGTTTATACAAACTTTAAAAAGTTATACACAAAAAGATTGATTGTATATGATGATAAAACTGAAAAACCAAAGGAAATCATCGTTATATACAAATACAAACCATCGTATACAAATACAAATCAAACGAAGAATTGTTAGCTGTGAATTATACAAACGTGGCGAATTATACAAACGTGACTAATTATTCAAACTCAAAGTCAGCCCACGTAATTAATGATTAATGTTAGTCGTGAGTGGTAATTATAGAAAACTATAGCTATGATGACTAATTAAGTAGTATAAGTTTGCTTAACCGCATAATTTTCCCTATTAACTATATGTTATATACTTCTTGGTCTCAATTAATTATATGACTCATTTTCCTTTTTAATCAATCCTAAAAAAGAATGACATATTTATATATTTAATAACAATTTAATTTTACATGTCTATTTTATCCTTAATGAAATGATTTACAGTGACACAAGCATATATGACTTAATTATTTTAGATCACAAATTTCAAAAGTTTGTCTTTCTTTCTTCAACTCAATATCAAATGATCAAACTACATTAAATAAATTGGGACAGATGGGAGTAATGAGATAGTGTATATTAAAATTCATGATATTACACCATGAGTATATACAAATTGGATACTCAACAACCACCTCAACTTTATAAGGAAGCAAATAACACTAAGTGAAAGAACAATTTATAAGATTGTTCTTCTCTCTTTTACGGACTAGGAAGTACCTAAAATTGTGATAAGAAGTTGTTGAAAGGTAGATTCATCACAAGGAAGAAGGATTCTATTTCTATTATGAAAACCATACTCTTCTGCAGCCTTATCAAGCATGTTTTGGAACAATGGATTCTTCAAGTAAGATGTAGGAACAACAAACCTTGTCATTTCATTGCCTACATACACCACAAAGTGCCCTTTTGGAGCTCTTCTTTTATTAGCTTCAACTTCTACTCTCTTTTGCATTCCCAATAAGGAAAAAATGAATAAATTTGATAGTAAATTATTAGTCAAGGATAGGAGGAATTAATAAAGAGATAATGAGATGTATATATAGAGAAAGTTGAGAAATGTGCCCATAATGTTGTACTAGAAGATAAGGTAATAAGTACATACAAGTGAAGGAATGAAGCCAAAACGTGGAGTACTTATCGATCTAGTTGTTAATGACCATGCAAAGTTGATTGAGTACTGAGAAGAAAGGGAAAGAATAGAGTGGGGTGGAGTCTAGGTTTGCTAGAGCTTAGTGGTGATGGAAGAAAAACTATTGCCATACCATTCAACAGTATTAGGGGTGTCAAAAATGAACCCAAACATAGGTAATCCGTTCAATCCACTTAAGGGCTGGACTCAAAATAATTTGAATTGGGTTCAATCTTAACTCATTCAAGCCTAACCTATTTTAAGAGAATTCTCAATTGAGCCCAATTCAATCTCCAATTTCAACCCGTTTTAAAACTCTTTACTAAGATATGTTCCTATTTTAAAGGTATAAATTATTATCTATTTTACATCTTTTAGGATTTATCTATTCATTTGGTACTTTTTTAAAATAATCTTGAGCTGAAATTTGATTTGTGATTATAAAAGTTAAATATCACTATGTTAAAATTATTGAGATTAATTGGGTCAAATTGGGCGGGTCAAGATTCAACCCGTTTTTTAGCCCATTTGAACCCAACTCATTTGAGCCCAAAGTAAACTTGGGCAGGTCAAGACCCAGCCCGATTTCTATTTCAACCCATTTAAAATCTCCAATTTCAACCCAGCCCGCCCATTTGACACCCCTAAACAATATTATATATTAGGCGGAACTCATCGACAGCCCCTTAAAGTTGGCACTAATTTTCACTTAGACACCTCAAGTAAGTTGTTCATTTTAAACACCTCAAGTAGGGCCCCGCTATGTCATTTTGACCCTTTTCTGACAATCAGCTAAAATTACAAAGTGTGTGTAATACACTTGCATATGACATGACATGATGACTAATTTGAAGTTGACGTGTGTCATTTGAGTGTAAAATATAATAATTTTAAAATAAATTATTAAAAAAAACAAATAATTTTCAATAAAATAAATAAATAAAATCACCTATTTTCTACCACTCCCACTCCCACCTTACATCACCCCGCCCCCATCCCATCAACCTTACTTCTGTCATTTTTGCTTCCCCAACCCTCCCACCATTTTTTTGGTTATTCTTCCATTTTTTTTATAAAAACAAATTATTAGATTTTAATTCTTTTTTTTTCCTTTTTCTTTGTAAATTTGATTTTGAAAACCATTTTATCGATAGTGAGGTGAGGTTCTGACAAATATAACATTTTTCTTCTATTTTTTTTCCGAAAAAAAAAATTGTGTGTTTTTTTCTAATAAATGTTTTCAAAATTAGTGTGATGATTTGTTAAAAATTTGTTCTTGTAAATGTTTTCAAAATTAGTGTGATAATTTTTTTATTTTATTTTTTCATATTTTGTAAGGTTTTTCACCATGACTTTTCATGGTGGAAGGTGGAATAAGTGGTAGGGATAAAAAGTGAAGAAGAAGAAGAAGGAAAAAAATAAAATAAAAATTCAAAAAAAAACACTCCTCACACGCTCAAAATGGGTGTGGCACACTCAATGTGTCAAGTCCCTATAGAAAGTGTCAAAATGACACAGCGGGACTCAACATGAGGTGTCTAAAATGAACAAAGCTTAGTTAAGGTGTCTAAGTGAAAATTAGTTCCAACTTTAGGGGGCCACCGATGAGAGAAGTATTGAAAATATTTCTAAACTCGACGCGAATTATTAGTTTTATTCATGAATTACTGCCAACTTTAAAAATATCTTTTTATTTGACTAACTGAATTTAAATACACCCCCAATCTTGTAGCATTAGTGAAACACACCCTTAAATTCTCACCAAGTTTAGGGGTGTTTTTAACACTTCTCTCAACTTTTTATTAAGAGCATCATGCTCCTACAAGAGTTTGAGACCACTTGATATATCATGTGGTCGATTGGAGGTACATTTATGTTTAGTTAGTCAAATAAAAACATATTTTTAGAACGTTTAATAATTTAAGAACGAAACTAATAATTTACCCCAAATTTAAGGATGTTTTTAATACTTCTCTCTGTATAAATATATTCAGTGTGAAAACCACCCATGAGGTGAAAGAATTTCAATTTCCACATGTCAATTTAGATGACTGACAAGTTGTAATTTCTTTTATGACACATGGAAAAAAAAGTTAATAACCATGCAATGTACATAATTGATTAAACGGAAAAGGGCCCAAAATACCCTTAAACTATTGGAAATGGTACAAAATTACCCTTCATCCACCTATTGGCTCCCAAATACCCCTGCCATACACCTATTGGCTCCCAAATACCCCTATCATCCATCTTTGGGTCCAATATTGACCACTTTTATAACGGATTATCATTTAAATATTTTTTTGAAATACGTGGCGACTATTGGATAGATACAATTTAATTACTTAAATTAATTTACAAACTCACTCATTATTAATTATACACGACCCAAATTAATCACATCCGACCCAAATTAATTAATTACACGCATCCCAAATTATATTTACCCACCGATTAAAACAAATACACCCTTTATTCCCAACATTTCACTTCATCTATCAACCTTCTTCCCCAATATATTCGCCTACAATCTCAAAAAACAATACTTAAATACACACATGTGTCACCATAAGAAATTACCAAAACACTCATAACTTTTTATGGTGATACATGAGTGTATTTAGGTAGTGTTTTTTGAGATTGTGAGCGAATATATTGGAGAAGTAAGGTTGAAAGAGGAAGTGAAATGTTGGGAATAAAAAGTGTATTTGTTTTAATCAGTGGGGTAAATGTAATTTGGGGGTGTAGTTAATTTGGGTCAGACATAATTAACTTGAGTCTAGTGTAGTCAATTTGGATTGAGTATAATGGATGAGTTTGTAAATTAATTTAAGTAATTAAATTGTAGTTAATAGATGGTCGTCAGGTATTTATAAAAATTATTTAAATGATAATCCGCTATAAAAGTGGTCAATATTGGACCTAAAGGTGGATGAAAGGGTATTTGAGAGCCAATAAGTGGATGTCAGGGGTATTTGGGAGCCAATAGATGGATGTCGGAGGTATTTGGGAGGCAATAGGTGGATGGAGGGTAGTTTTGTACCATTTCCAATAGTTCAAGGGTATTTTAGGCCCTTTTCCGTTGATTAAAACTTTTCACTATATTTGTATATTTTTGTCGGTTACGGTAGATTATCAATATATATTTTTTCTTATAACCATATTGTTCGCAACAATAATGAAAAATAAACTACAATCATAAATAAAATATAATGAAACAAAGATTTTATCAATGAATGTTTATGGGTAAAATTTGAATCCTCTCTTTATTCTTTTTTTCTAAATTTTTCTGTATGATTTAAAGACGGCTAATTATGTATTTTTCTAATGTAGGATGGTTTAGAGGACATCCTAACGATGTATTTGATAGTTAAGAACGTTGGATGGAGATTTTAATAAAGACAATATATTTGATATCTTAATATCTTTATAAATTTATCTCATGAATTAATGAGATTTCGAGATGTTATGTTCAAAGAGGAATGTGCAGGTTCGTTATTACTTTACTTTTATATAAGTGTGAGTTATTATTAGGACTAGGAATAAAATAGACCGGTTAAAGAGCTCGTTTTTAGAGAGATTCAGAAAGTTTTGATGTCTACCCATATAATAGACTTAATACTGTAATTTAACTATTATTATAGATCAGCTTAACTTATAGATTTAAATAATCTATACACAATACATGTACAAAAATTTAACTTATAACGCACTCATAAGATAACTAAGTGATTGTTTGGTAGAATGTATTAGTAAAAATAATGCATACATTAATTTTGTGTATTAGTAATATTTTATTTGCTACACTTTTTCATGCTATGTACATTAATTTTACACTATACTTTGTAAGGTGTGCATTATAATATCATGAATTTCTAAGTATTAGTAATATAAAAGAATTTAATGCATGCATAAGTATGGTTAAAGACCACATTGTCCCTCAAAATATGTTTTATATCTTTCTATGGTATCTTTCTTTGTAAATAAATATTTTCATGCAATGTATGTTGCTTTTTAATATACCAAACAAAATAATGTATGAGTAATAATATATATATTATTAATACAAGCATTAATACTATTACACTCTATTTAAGATTATTCTTATATACTTTATCAAACGACTCCTTCAAAATGCAAGTTGCATGGATCTAGGCTAGCTAGGGGTGAACAGTATATTCCTCTATAATACTGGAGCAGAATATCCTCTTTAATTTCACTACAAGCCAAGGGAGGACAATGATTAAAGAAAGAGAACCAAACTAGAAACAGAAACTACGTAGTTAGGCAACTGTGGAACCTAACAGAAACAAATCAAATTTAGTTAGTCTATCCAACATCCATATTTTTTTAATGACTATGCTTCCACGGTGTTCCACTTTTTATATATATATATATATATTTATTTTTTTTTACTTATTAAGAAATTATCTATAACTATACGAATATTTACGTTTTTTCATTTCAAATTAAGTGAATTGTTGGACTTTTTTGCATAGTTTAAGATAAACAATATGTTCAAAATTTAAGAGAGTTGTCGAAATATTTTTCCATTTTTGTCTCTCATTACATCTTTTAGGTGATAATTTCAAAATAGTTAATTGCTCATATTGATGATTCTACTTTGAAATATTTATATTTTCAAAGAAAGTTTAAGAATACCTAAAAGGACAAAAGTGGAAAGTTGTGTTCAATAGGACACTTTTTTCTTAATGTGTGTGCATTGCCACAACAATTCACATATTTTGAGATGGAGGAAATATTACTTATTTTAGACCACAAGCTTCAAAAGATTGATTTTCTTTCTTAAACTTTGTGTCAAGTGAAATTAGAACGAAGGAAGTACTTATTTTGAAACGTTTCAAAGTATTTGGGGAAAGTTGACAAAATAGCCACTTCCAAAATTTACTTGGACATTTAGACACAAGTCCTAAAAAATTAGTCATCCAGACAATAAATGTGACATCATCAATTTTACTTCTAAAACATACAAAATCAACTCTCAAGTCTTTAATAAATACAATTTTGGTCCCCCTTCTTCCAACAAATATGGAATGGAGTATCTTTATTTTCATTCATTAAAAAAAATTCAAAAGAAAGAAACTCTCCAATAAGAAACTCAAAAAGCTTCAGCTTTTGATGTCGATTTCAATGACTTTTTATGTCACGCCTCGAGCCTACATCCTAAACGTAGCCGGCACTTGAGAACCATTTCTGATACTCAAGCGAACCATTGGCATGACTGAGTATTTAGCAGAAGACTTACTCAAGGATTAAGCAGCTTTAAATACATAATTAAATTCAATAGTCTCGATTAAACTCAACTAATTAGTCTTAATTAAACTCAACTCAAATAGATGTCGAGAAATACTTAATAAAGTATAAGTAATAGTTCTCAAGATCTCATAACAGAAAGAAACATAACATACAGAGAGACTCATCAACTCTAACTATCTATGAAGCCTCTAATAATAGGATAGATGTCGGGACAAGACTCACGACAACTCAACAATAATAGAAAATAAATGTGAAATCCTCCGCAAAGAAATGAGGCTCACCAAAGCTATCTGAAGTGCAAAGCGATCTCAACGAAATGCTGTTGATGATCCTAAACATTTGTGTCTGCATCATAAAAGATGCAGGTCGAATGACATTAGTGCATTTGAATGTACGAGTATGTAATATAGCCGAGATGAAATAACTGAAAGAAAGTACTACAATAGGTATAACATAAACTCAACTGAATGAAAAGAATTAGAGGAATGAAACCATTTAACTTTACAAAATACTTTCTCATTCTCTGAACTTTAACATAAGAAGTGATATATAAAATTACACTTTAACTCTATTGGGAGATTCTCTAACCGACAACCCTCATTATGAGCTAAGTGATGATAGATCGTCTTGTCCACATTGTCAGAACTGTCTTATATCGTGTCGGGATATAGAACACCTCAACTAAGTGGATCCACTAAGCTCTGCCCGAAGGCACTAAGGATTCATCTAATAAGTATGATCATGTCTCCATGTGGGCAACACATGGTTTATGGGGGCTATGAGTTGTTTGAACTCTCCCTCATATTGGTGCTCAAAACTACTCCCAACAATATTTACTTTTGCTCAATGTATAAAAACATTATTCTTTCTTTGGTTTGAGATAATTTCTTAAACTGTCCTCTTAAAAGAGGTAACTGCTATGAATTTTCTCTGAAACTCATTATTCATTTAAAAAACAAGGTTTCTCTTTACTTAATGTAAAAATACATTCTGGGTTGAGATAATTACTCAAAAATGGACCTCTTTAAGAGGTAAATGCTCTGTACTTAATCTTTCTGAAAATACTTTTAACTTTTCTCAAAAAGTCTACTCTTTTTCTTCATGTAAAAATGAAACATTTGGAAAATACTTAGTTCCCTTATACTCTTTCTCAAACTGTTCTTTACTTCCTCAAAACTCATTTTAAACAATAATGTTTTGTTTAAAAGATTCTCAATAAGAATTCACTGAATACATCATGCTGAAAAATAGTCATGAACAATCAACTCAATAATCACAATTCACATTGTATGACAATTCAATGATTAGGAATAGGAATTCAATAATCAACAACTCAAGAATTCAGAACTGAATATCAACTCATCTCAAGAATACTGAAATCTAAAGATAGAACTCTAGATTACTCTTTTACTGATTTGAAAGTAGATGTAGGGTGTGAGGACAAACTAGTCCAACACTATGATAACCCCATATACCTAGAAAAGCAAAGTTTTTTAGCGAAATCGAAGAAACTTGAAGAACGCTTGAACCCTAGATTTTCTCCTCTTGGAACATTTCTCTAATGTCTTGAAGTGTTAATGAATGTAAACGAATTGATTAACACTTTCTAAGCCCTTAATTTGATGTGAAACGATGTAGTTTAGGCTTAGAATAGGGGTTAAAATGACGTAGTTTAAGTACCAAACACATAGGGGAAAGACTAAAACAACCCCAACTTTTAAAAAGGTGCCCAAAACGGCTAGTGTCACGAGCCGTTTAATGCTTCATGGCCCATCTAGTGGGTCTTCAAGTTGCACCTGCCCGACAGGGCTTCACTAAAACGGGATAAATTTTTACTCCAAACTTGAAATGAGGCAAACTTGGTGGTGTGTGAAACAGGAATTAAAGAACTTTAATTTGATAAGTCATGGGCCACGTAGTTCACTTTGTGCTGAGAGATATGATCGTTTTAAGTTGACCCAAAACTCAAAATCTGATGGGTGACTTGTACGGACCACTAAACGGATCATACAAGTCACCACTGGTCGTTTAGTGGCTCGTCTAGGTGACCTTCACCTTGACTGCCATGGGTAGTCCTCCACAATTTCCAAGACGAGTTGTGGACCACGAAACAGGTCGTCTAAGGTCTCGTGAAGGGTCCATGGTCTATTTTGGGTTCATAGACTTGCCCGTTTTCCCTTTAGCCATTTCTCAAAGTCTGAGGTGTTACATTTCTAGCGATATTATCCTTTACACAGATGAAATCATCATCATCCTACTCATTGCTTTCATTTTCACCCCATTTTCTTTGAAATAGCTACAAAAACTTATTTTTCCCGCCATTTTAGAAGCTTGAGAAATCTATCAAAATCACTTGATAACTCATTAGTAGATAAATTTCAGTAGTTTAAAAGCATTTATAAATACGTTTCTACATTGCAGAAGCTCGATTTGAACACAATATTTTTCATTCACATTTTTGTACGAATTTCGTATTAATCCTTGACCATTAAAGACTGATACCATAATCTAGTATCTATCAGTGTAGTCTATAATGACACTAGTTAAATTGTTGTTGTTGATGATGATTATAAGGGAATACCGGAGGTGTAATGACTTGGTAGGTCATTTTTGAATAACCTCATGAATTTACCATTTTCCCCTCCCAATATCGACCTCGAGTTATTTTTGGTTGAGTTTTGAAAGTTGGTTTTGAACCTTGAGCTTAAAGTTGAGAATTTGGTAAGTTTTGAGTTTGAAAGGCTAAAGTTATTAAAAGAGTGAATTCTGGTGTCTTTTGGACTTTTGAGTGTTGGAATGGAATTCCATCGATTCCATCAGCCCTGGAATGTGGAATCTGATACGTGTGAGTTATCGGTTTCCAATTCGGAGTTCTTTTGAGTATTTGAGGTCCTAAGTTATGAAATTGAGGAAATTTAGCCTTTGGGTTAACTCTGGTCAACATTCAGGTTTAGATGTCCGGATCTGAATTTTGAGAGTTCCATTGGATTTAGAGAATAACTTTAGGCCTACGTGAGGAAGAGGTTGATTTTTGAAAGGTCCTGAGCTTGTTTTAGTCTTTTTAGGTGTTGAGTTAGTCTTGTGATTTTCACGGGTGCCAGATCAAAAAGACCTCAGATTCGTGTTTTGACGGTTCCATTGAGTCCGAAACGTTGAGTATAATTGATTTGCATATATGCTTTGTGTGTACGGGGCTCTGAATGAATCCTGATGATCCTTTCGATGTTTTAAAAGTTGGCTGAATTTTCTAGAGTCTATTAACCTCACTTTTTTGTGAAGAGGGCTGCTTAAGCGAGGTTCGATTAAGTGAACCAGAGGTCTCTTTTGTGAAGTCCGCTTAAGCAAACCTAAGTTCACTTTTGAGACATCAGAGAGGATTTTAGACCTACAATTTTGGGGTTTTAGCCCCACTTTCCATTTTTTTAGCTTGGGAAACTTTTGGAGGCAATTCAAAGGATTCATTTGGGTAAGCATTTAAGATCCTAAAACTTCATTTCCCTTTGATTATTTAGGGATTTTGATTGGTAAATGACAAGGTTTTACAATAAAACAAATTCTAAGTCCTTTTTCGAAATAGTTTTCAACAATGAGTTCCAATGCCTTGGGTAATGATTTCAACTAAATAATTTTGAATTCAAACTTATTTTCAGAATTGGGTTTTGTCGATTGACCCATTTTTCAAAGTATTGAGTTAGGTATTGTTGTTTTCGGATTTTTATAGTAAATATTTAATTGATATAGATCATCTGGCTTTGGAAATTGGCTAGAAGGGGAAGACTCAAGACTTGGAGTGACTAGTTGATCGATTTAAGGCAAGTGATCTCCTAAACCTCGCAATTTAGTAGAATTTATGTATGTTCTTCTTTGTGTGTGTGTTGGTGAAAGGTTAATTGTCCACTTGTTAAATCTTAAAGAATAAAAAGGGATTGAAATGATAAGGTTATGTGTTGATCATAATGTTTGTGAATTGCTTTGAGATGACCCTTATTTGATTGATTGATGAAATGCTTGACAACATGAATGTGAATTTAAATTGTGTGAATCGTTGTCTCTTCCGTGTGTCGTGATATTGCTTGTGTGCATTGATTATTGAACACCATGATGAGACAGGTAAGGATTATGATTTCGAGTTCATTTTCGATAAGTGTTTGATATAAAGTTGATGGGAAATAGTTTCGGCTAGTGATTTGATATAAAACCAATGGGAAATGGTTCCCGCTAGTGAATTAATATAAAACTGATGGAAAATGGTTCTGGCTAGTGAATTGATATAAAGCCAATGGAAAATGGTTTCGGTAACTGATTTGATATAAAGTTGATAGGAAATGGTTTCAGTTAGTGATTTGATATAAAATCGATGGAAAATGATTTCGGCTAGTGATATTGTACCGATGAAAAATGGTTCTGGCGAGAGATTGATTGTTATTATTTGATGCATTTTGATGCTTATGCATGATTTACTTGTTAATTGTTATTGATGCACTTGTTACGTGTGATTGATTTATTTGACATTGAGATTTTACTTACTTGATGTGTGTTGGTTGTTGAGTTGTGATTACTGGACTATGACTATTGAGCCTTTTGAGTTGTTTATTATAGAATTGTAAGGTTGAGCTGATTTCTCTACAGGTTGTAGTTTGAGGAGGTTTGGTTGGGATGTAAGGAGTATTCATTTTCTAGCTAGGTTGCTTCGTTTATTAGATTGGTAGTTGGGTATTGTGTTGTTGGTATTGACTCCTTGCTTCTACACTTGTGTAGGTTCCGAGCCCGGTACTGTATGATCATCCTTCTTCTCCTACTTTTTGATGCTTGCCAAATGACTATTAAGAGCTAGTTGTTTGTCATCCTGGGGGGGGGGCCTCTTTTCCTTTTTCCTTATGTTTTGTTCTATTTGAGAAATAAAGATTGAGAGTTGTATTTATTTCTTAATTCTGCACTTTATGTATTAGTGGTTTGTACACGCGACAATCAGGTTTTCAGGTGTTAATAAAATGAATAAGTTTCCGCCTTATCTTGTTCTTGCTTTTTTATTCACACATGTCTTTTATTTCATTGGGTTGAGGCTGACTTGTCTTGATGGGAATAGATAAGTGCCATCACATCCATTTTTGGGTTGTGATAGGAGGAGACTCCTAAAAGCTGGAATTGAAAATATTTTAGTAAGACGACAATGCCTATTGTATTGCATCACAATGGTTCATATGACGATATGATTGCAAGCGTAATTGAGGCTAGTGAATTTAGCTATAAAATGAATGGGAGGGGAAAAATACATCTCAGATTCATAAAGAGTGATAGGCATGTGGGCTTATACATTTTAGATATTGCTATTGATGTCTTTAGGTCTATATTGAGGATAAATGTCAGTGCTAGGTCTCCAATTAAATCAACAAATTCATTTAACGATGAGATGATTCAATTGAAAATGAGACCTTGAGTGATCATTCAAACAAGATAAGTTTGAGTGATTATTCAAATGAGAGCTTGAGTGATCATTCAATGAATATGCATGATCATCCAATGGATATGAAAGATTTACCAGTAAATGTGGAAGATTCTGAACATTGTGAAGAAATGCAGGGAGAACAAGAATTAGGATGACAATTCAACCATTCCTTTTAAATGTTAGATCAAAAGTTGAAGAATTGGGTCTAGTCAAGCTACAAGAGAAACTACTTCATCAAATCCTCAACACTAAGGACTTCAAAGTTGATAGTGTTGCTAAAGGTGTCAATCTAATCAAACCAAGACTTGGGTCACAAAAAGTTCTAATTGTTCTTGATGACGTGGATCATAGAAGCCAATTAGAATTGTTAACAAGAGAAAAAAAAATTGGTTTGACTCTAGTAGTGTAATAATTATTACAACCCAAGACGAGGATTTGCTACATGGGTTTACAACAAGTGAGATATACTAGGCCAAACTTTTAAATGAAAATAAAACTCAACAATTTTTTTCTTGTCATGCTTTTAACAGTCTTTCTCAACCACAAGAATATGTTGAGCTGGCACAAGACATAATAAGATATTCAGGTGGACTACCATTAGCTCTTGTGACATTGGGGTTACATCTGCAAGGAAGATCCATAGAAGAATGGAGATACGAGTTCAAAAAACTAAGATCAATTCCTCATAGTGACATTCAAAAGATTCAGATCAATTCCTCATAGTGATATTCAAAAAATTCTCTAGATAAGCTTTGATGGACTTGATGACAATACTCAAGAGTGTTTTCCTTGATATTGCTTGCGCCTTCCATGGATGTTATGCAGATGAAGTCATCAAAACATTAAATGCGTGTGGATTTTATTCTGAAAGTGCAATTTCAACGTTAGTCCAAAGGAACTTGCTCCAATGGGATTGGCCTTATTTGGTGATGCATGATCTTGTGCAGGATATAGGAAGAGAAATCATTCACAGGGAATCACGTCGAGACTCTGGAAAATGGAGTATTCAACACTCAAGAAGTCTGTGATGTTCTACAAGGAAATACAGTCAGGAAATTTCATTGTCTTTATCTTGGTTATACTTTCCTTTCTTTTCTTTTTTTTTTTCATTTAATTTGATATATATTTGCTTATAATTTAGGTTGTCACCACAAGAATTCAATTCATTTGTGCTTAATTCTTCTCTGGCTAGTAAATTATCTCTAGTTGTTTGCCAACTACTCTGTGCTTGAAATGAGCATTTATTAAACTCTAAACACTCAAACTATCAAAGACAAAATTACCAAATAAAATGCACTAATTAAATAATATAATTGTATAAATTGGTTTAATGAAAGATATTTCTTTTTAAATATTCTTTAGTTGGAAAGAATGTGTAAATTTATTCTCCTACTTTCTCATACGTAACTGCTGGGAAAGGCAAGCACAAAATAAATGTGCACGACAGGGAAATAGTAGAAGAAAACCCAATTCAAAACTTTCCCTTCTATTTTAACCAATAGAAGAAAAAATAATGCAAGAAAAACACTGTTTGGGCAGCAAATAAATCAACCAAGCAAGAAAAATAAATCAACACATGAGACACCAAATTTAACGTGGAAAACCTCTTCAATGTGAAGAGTAAAAACCACATGGCCAAAGCTCCACTATAATCAACAAGATTTACAAAGTGTTCTCCAAAATGGCCACCAACAAAGTGCCAAACAATGAGCAACACAACTACAAGATAGCACCAAAAACTAGAGAAATAAAAGTAGCAAAAACACCAAATCACAGCTACTGTTGACGAGCAAAAACCCTGGAGCTATAGGAATCCAAATCACCCTCTCTCAATTCCAAACCAAAGATTTAAGTTAAAAGGAACAAGTTTTCCAAAAATCAGCTCAATCGGATAAGAAACGAAGCGGGAAACGCGATTTGAAATTGGCTACTAGGGCTTGTGCGAAAATCTGCAATTTCTCACTTTTCTCTCAATATGGCTGCTCTCTAACTCTTACGATTCTTCTCAAATAAGACCTAAAAGAAAGTCTTACATATGCACCATAATATTGAGCTTATGCGCAAAAGTGGGCTAGTCAAATTTGGGCTAAATTTATCCACAAAGGAAAGGAAGGAAGATCCAAAACCTTGGATTTTTATTTATCCACATAGGAAGGGAAAAAAGCCCAAAACCAAACAATTCTCCCCCTACCGACTATGTGGAGGAAACTGACATCCCAGCGATCATGCAACATTCTTCAAACTTCCCTTTTGGCAAAGCTTTAGTCATCATGTCGGAACCATTATCATTAGTATGGATTTTCTTAAGTTCAAGCAACTTAGAATCCAACACATCTCGAATCCAATGATACCTCACATCAATGTGTTTAGACCGACCATGAAATGTAAATTCTTGCCAAGGTGAATAGCACTTTGACTGTCGCAATAAAGCACAAACGTCTTTTGAGCCCAACCAAGTTCCCCAAAAAATCTCTTCATCCATATCAACTCTTTCCAAGCTTCAATAGTTGCAATAAGCTCAGCCTCTATAGTAGATAAAGCAACACATTTTTGCAACCTAGGTTGCCAAGACACATCCCCCCCCCCTCCGCAAAAGTAATCAAGTAGCCTGAAGTAGACTTACGAGTATCAACATTACCAGTCATGTCTGAATCAGTATAACCACAAAGAATAGGTTTTCTTATCCCAAAATTCAAACTCATACTAGAAGTGCCACAAAGATATCTCATAATCCACTTTACAGCATTCCAATGCTCTTTTCCCGGATTAGAAAGAAAACGACTAACAATACCAGCAACATGAGCAATATTTGGTCTTGTACACACCATTGCATACATCAAACTACCAACAACTAAAGCATAAGGAACTTTCTTCATATCTTCCTTCTCACCATCACTGGAAGGACAATGCTTAGTACTCAATTTGAAGTGCATAGCTAAAGGTGTACTGAAAACCTTAGATTTATCCATGTTAAATCTACGAAGTACTTTCTGAATGTACTTCTCTTATGACAACCACAATTTCTTGGCCTTTCTATCACGAACAATTTGCATGCCAACAATCTGCCTTGCTTGTCCTAAGTCTTTCATAGCAAAAAACTTATTCAACTCTTGCTTCAACTATTTTATCTTGCAAGGATTATGACCAATGTTGACACCCAATTTTGGCTCTCCACATTTATTTAACTAAAGTTCGAATAATAATGATGATGATGATGATGATGATGATAATAATAATAATAATAATAATAATAATAATATATATATATATATATATATATATATATATATATATATATATATATATATATATATATGTTATGAAATTTTTGTAGTAATACGAAAGGTTATTAATTATTTATTTTATTTGATAAATTTATTTCATAAATATTATTTCTTATAAAAATTAAATATATCATATAAATATTACTACTTACTTTCTCATTTTTTTTAAACTTTACGTCAAATAAAATTTTTCTATAAGGGTAACTCGATTTTTCTAATTAAATATAATTTCTATTATTGCTATAAATAGTTTTTCATATTTTTCAAAATTAGGAAAGCTTAATTAATTAATGAGTTACAAATTTATATTAATTTTATTTTTAGAATGACAAATTTTATCAAATAAGCTAGTCTTGAAAAATAATTGCAACATCTCACTATTTGAAAGAACTAGGAAGAGTTAAAAATTGGAAATAGTCATTTTGGGAAAGAATATTGAAATCTGGAAAATTAAGGAAGTATGTTTAAGTTGAGTTTTTAGTCAACTTCAAACAATCATATCTCCTATACTAGGATGAGTTAGGTGTGCTTCCAGATATCATAGGAAAGATCTTGGAATAATCTTTCCAATGCCGCCAAGTTTGCGCGATTCTGAGTTCGTATGAGTGAGCTATGTCCATTGGAAGTTGGGTTGCTCGATTAAGGAAAGTCCAATCCGGATTTGGAAGGGTAGTTTGATCTTTTCCATACCCAACTTATTTAATTCATTTATGGTAATATTTCTAAGGGTCTAAACTGAAATTGGTCAGTTTACACTTTTGAAATTAGAGTTAGGATTTTTGGAGAAAGAACACAAGAGGAGAGAAGGGGAGAAAAGAGCCAAAGCTCATCGTTCATAAGGTTTTTGCTTGTGGATTTCGTCAAGGGGTGATCCCTACGAGGTATGTGAGATCACATAGCATTGGGTTAGTTTGCCCATGCACCAATCATGATTCAATTCAGCAAAGTATATTAGATTTGAAAGAAAATCCTTTGAGTTCTTGATGAAATTCGTTTGAATTTTTGTGGGTTGTGTTGTTGAAGTTTTCTTGAGTTTGATTCATGTTTTTAGGTGTGATTTTGAGTAGAGTCTGATGTATTTTGAGGGTGTAGTCGATTATAAGTGTTTGGGGAAAGAACCATTGGAGTTTAGAGGGTTTAGAGATGAAAAACGAAGGAGAAAAATTAGGGATTTTCTAGGTAGGGGCTTGGGGCGTCGCGCCTCACAGAGCACCCCACTTAAGAGTCTGAAGTTTGGGCTCTGTGGTGACGCGCCAGACAGAGCACCACAACTTCAGCTCTGAAGTTTGGTCTGTGGCACCCCGCACCTCTCAGAGCGCCAGGGACGCCAATTCTTCCCATTTCTTTCCCAACTTTCCGTACTAGTTCCTTAGTAATGTACCTATGTTTTCTAGTTGATTCCAACACTCTTAGGTACATCTAAACATCATGAAATCATCCACAAACATGAGATCATGAACCTTGAATTCATATTTCAATTCAAGGCAAGTTAAGAGTCAAGTCTAGAAGTTAAGAAGCAAGTTGAGAGAAGTACATAAAGTTTTCAAAGTCTTTCACAAACGTTTTAACTTTGTTTTAAGACTTATGTTTTAAGTTAAGGAAAGAGTAAAGAGTTGAGTTCATTTCTTCAAAGAGTATACAGGAACTAAGTATTCCCAAGAGTTTAAAAATTTTTCACATTTGAACTAGAAAGGGAAACACTGATTTCCAAGAGAGCTTTTATGCTAAAGTTTTGAGTAATTATCTCAAACCAAAGAAAGAAGTTTTGTTTTAAAAAAACATGAGCTAAGTATATTTTGGGAGTAGTATTGAGCACCGATATGGGGATGCAAGTTCATATTAACTCACGTCTCCATAAACCATGTAGCCATCATGGGTAGTAAAGGATCATACTTTTTAGATGATTCCTTAAGTGCTTTTAACCATAGACTAGTGGATCCACTTAGTTAAGGTATTTTATATGACGACAAGTATAGGACAGTTCTGGCAGCGTGGGTAAGACATTGAATCACTACTTAGACTCATAGTGGTGGTTGTCGGTTAGAGAATCTCCCACATAAACTATATTACTTTATTATATTAGTAAAGTTAAGTTTGTTATTGGAGCTACTTTAATGAACTAAGTTGTTTTCCACTGTTTACAAGTTTTCCATATATTGCATATGGTTTATTGTTTTATATTGAGTTAAGTTATTCATGATTTGAGTAAAGACAAGGTAAGTATTTCTTTCAGCTTCTTGTCAAGCTTATGTTATGTTTAGCATTCCACTCGCATACTCGTACATTTAATGTACTGATGCCAGTTGGCCTGCATCTTATTATGATACAGACACAGGTAACCAGGATTATCACCCAGCGCCTCGTTGATCCAGTTGAGCACTCAGAGTCATTTGGTGAGCTTTTTTGCATTTCGGAGGACTCCTTTTACTTTGCTTTCAGTATTTCATTGTTAGGATGATCGGGGGTCTTGTTCCGACATCCCTCTTTGTTTTAGAGGCCTCATAGACAGATTGTTATAGTTCTTTAGTCTTATTCATTTCAGTTGTATACATTTAAGACTTGAATTTCCATTTTGGCTAAGACATTATTTCTTAAGTTATGCATGAGTTATATTTCTTATGTTTAAGTCTTCCGCTGAGTAAGTAAGCTAGGCCAAGGTTTCGCTTCAGGTCAACAATGGTTCTCGAGTGCCAGCCACGTCCAGAGTGTAGACTCGGTGTGTGACAAATTTGGTATCAGAGCTCAGATTTCAAGAGTCCTAGCGAGTCTATGAAGCCGTGTCTGTAGAATCCTAGTTATCAGTGTGAAGTGCGCCACATCTATAATTAGGAGGCTGCAACACTTGGGAAATTATCTCACTTCTTTCACACTCATTTCGTGCGTTAGAGTTTGATCTCTAAAAAATTTCTTTCTAATTCGTGCTTGCGCGTGTTTTCAAATAATCATGCCTCCACGAGGAGCTGTCAGAGGTCGTCTTGTTAGACGTAATGTTGAGGAGCAAGGGGTACCCAATGCACCTGAAGTGCAACCCCAAGGGGAAGTTACTAATTTTGAGTTCAGAGAAGCAATAAGGATGTTAAGTCAAGCTATGACTAATCAGGTTGAGCAACAAAAAGGGGCTAGACAAAAAGAGGCTGACACTTTGAGGATCTACAAATTCTTGAGGATAAACCCTTCAAGTTTCACTAGTTCAAGCACTACTAAGGATCTAGAGAACTTTATTGAGGAACTGAAAAAGGTATTTGATGTTATGCACATTGTTGTTGCTGAGCGAGTGGAACTAGCTGCATATCAATTGAAGGATGTTGCTAGGACTTGGTTTGACCAGTGGAAAAAGGGTAGAGCTGAGGGAGTACCACTTGCGAGTTGGGCTTGTTTTAAGGAAGCTTTCTTAGGGCATTTCTTTCCCCGAGAACTAAAAGAGGCTAAGGTATGAGAGTTTCTTACCCTTAAGCAAGAGTCACTAAGTGTTCATGAGTATGGGTTAAAGTTCACCTAACTATCCCGTTATGCTCTAGAGATGGTTGCGGATATGAGGAGTATAATGAGTCTGTTTGTTGATGGGTTGTTCCGTTTATCAAGCAAAGAGGGCAAGGAAGCTATGCTAATTGGGGACATAGATATATCGAGGTTAATGGTATATGTTCAGCAGGTTGAGGAAGAGAAGCTGAGGGATACGGAGGAGTTTAGAAACAAAAACTCTAAGACAGGGAATGAGTCCGGGAAGCAGAAAAGTAATGTGAATCGTTCGTCCTTTCAACAAAAGCAAAAGGAGCCTGCTCCATCATCTGCTAGTGCACCTGCACCTAGAAACAAAGATGAGTATAATAGTCAAAATTCCCAACACTTCAGGGCTAAACTTGCCAAATCTCAGGGTAGTGTGGCACAAAGAGGTAAGTGGGCTCCTACATGTGCTAAGTATGGTAGAACCCATCTAGGTAAGTGTTGCGATGGTTCCACATATTACTTCAAGTGTGGACAGGAGGGACACTTCATGAAAGAGTGCCCTAAGAACCGACAAGGTAGTGGAAATCAGGGCAATAGGGCCTAATCTTCATCAGTTACTCCACCAGATAGGGCTGCACCTAGAGGAGCTACTTTCAGTACGGGCGGAGGAGCAAACCACCTCTACGCAATCATTAGTGACCAAGAGCAAGAGAACTCTCCAGATGTTGTCACTGGTATGATCAAATTCCTCACTCTTGACATTTATGCTTTACTAGACCTAGGAGCAAGTTTATCTTTTGTAACCTCTTATGTTGCAAATAATTTTGATGTTCTTCCTGAGAAACTTTGTGAACCCTTTTGTGTTTCTACACCTGTTAGTGAGTCTATTCTAGCGGAGTGAGTTTATCGTGATTGTGTCATTTCCATCAATCATAAGAACACCATGGCTGATTTAGTTGAGTTAGACATGGTAGATTTTGATGTCATTCTAGGCATGGACTGGCTTTATGCCTGTTATGCATCAATAGATTGTAGAACTCGAGTTGTCAAGTTCCAAATGAGCCATTCATAAAGTGGAGTAGTAGTTCAATAATGTCTAAGGGTCGTTTCATTTTGTACCTTAAGGTGAGAAAGTTGGTTTCTAAGGACTGTGTCTATCACTTAGTCTGAGTTAACGACTCTAGTGTTGAGATATCTCCCATTCAGTCAGTTCCAATAGTAAAAGGGTTTCCAGATGATCTACCCAAATTCCCTCCTGAGAGAGAAATAGACTTCAGCATAGACATTTTTCCCGATACTCGTCCTATCTCTATTCTGCCATATATAATGGCACCAGCAGAGTTGAAAGAGCTTAAAGAACAGTTGAAAGATCTGCTAGATAAGAGTTTCAATCGACCAAGTGTCTAACCTTTGTAACACCCCAGAAAAAAATTTCGAACCACGACTCAAACCGTTCATCATAGTGAGTGAGATGTTACCAAGGAATTAAAAATTTCTTAAGTGTTAAGTTCACTAGATGTAGCACCTTGAGTTCCAAAAAAGAACTTAATTGGAAATAGCAAAAATCTGAAATTTTGCAAGTTAAGCTAAGTATGAGTTTTGGGTTGACTTCAAATAACCGTAACTCCTAGCTCAGGATGATTTAGGTGTGCTACCAGATACCATAGGAAATACCATTGAATTATCTTTCCAACACCATTGAGTTTACTAAATTTCAAGTTCGTATGAGTGAGATATGGCCTTTTAAAGTTAGGTTGTTTAGTTAAAAGTTTGCCGAAAATAGTGAATGGTATTTTGGTCTTTTCCTTACTCAATCATGTTTAATTCACTTTTAGTAGTATTTTAGGGGTCTAATCCTATTCGGTTCAGTTTTATAATCCTAAAATTAGCCTAGGGTTTTAGTTGAGAGTTCAAGAAGAGAAAAGAGGAGAAAATAGAAGATGATCAAAGTGTTCGTCGAGAGTCTTGCATTTTGTTGCGGATTTTCGCCATGGGTTTAATCCCTAAGAGGTATGTAAGCTTCCATAGTGTTGGGTTTGTTCACCCACATGCCAATCATGTTATTTTCAACGCAATTTCGTTCATAAAGTTGAAGGATTAGAGTTCTTGATGAGTTCTTGATAGGTGTTCTTGAAGTTCATTCCAAATATTGTTGTGTTGGGGTTTTGATGATTTCATGAGATGAAATTTAGTTATTTGAGTGTTTCTTTGAGTATACTAGAGTGTAATTATGTTAAGCAATCGAATCCAAGTGATTGGGGAAGAAACCGTTCGATTCTAGGCGAGTTAGGGTGAGAAAACGAGCAAAGAAAGGAAGAGTTAAGAGTTAAGTTTTGAGAATTCTTTCGAACATTCTAAGAAAGTCCCTTTGAGTTCTTTTAAGGAGTCTCCTATAACTTCTAATAATTTGTTTCAAGACTCGAGCAAGTGAGTATGAGAATGAGGAGAATGTATTCATGAGTCTACTTTGTCATCACGAGATCCTTCATATCATGAACCATAACTATTGAATTCATAATTCACATTCAAGAGAGAGTTAAAGAATGGAGTTCAAGAAAGTCTTTGAGTTCAATTGTGAATCCTTTGAGATCAACTATAAATTTGAACTAAGTTTTTGAGGAAGTAAGTATGAGAATGTGAAAAGTCATGTACAAGATTTCCTTATTGATGTTTTGACCCTTGAGTCGAGTCATTCATGCTCATAAATTCCTCATGAACTCCATCAGTTGAGTACTTTTGAGAGGAGTAGTATCTTCAAGTTCTAAGTCTTGAGTATTGAGTTTCTAAGCCATTTGAGATTATATTCCTAATCACGGGACAATTACATGTTACCCATGAAGTCCTTGAGTTGGGTTATTCATGTCCATAATTCCGCATGAACCCTATCAGTCGAACAGTCTTGAGATGAGAAATATCTTTGAGTCCTTGAGTTGAGTAGTTCATGCTCATAATTCCGCATGAACCCTCTGAGTTGAGTATTCTTGAAATGAGTAGTGTCATTGAAGTTTCTTAAGTTCTAAGTATTGAGTTCTATCTATGGCTATTGCAAACCTTGCATTGAGTCGTTCACGTCCATAATCCAGCATGAACCATATTTTAAAAAGTCTTTTACAAATTTTTTAACTTTGTTTTAAGTCTTAAGTTTTGAACTTGAGTAAAGAGTAAGAGTAAAGTTCATTTTCTTTAAAATGATATATGGGAACTAAGTATAGCCAAGAGTAAATGTTTTCACATTTAAGATGAGAGGAAACTGAGATTTCCAAAAGAGTTTTGAGCAAGAAAGGGAACATCGATTCCAAGAGAGCTTTTAAGCTAAGTTTTGAGTAATTATCTCAAACCAAAGAAAGAAGTTGTTTAAAAGATATGAGCTACGTATATTTTTTGGAGTAGTATTAAGCACCGATATGGGGATGCGAGTTCATATTAACTCAAGTCTCCATGAACTATGCAGCCATCATGGGTATTAATGGGTCAAACTTTTTAGATGATCACATAAGTTAAGCTAGTGGATCAACTAAGTTAAGCGTCCTATATGACGGCAAAGTATAGGATAGTTCTGGCAGCGTGGGCAAGACGTTGTTTCACCACTTAGGCTCATAGTGGTGGTTGTATGTTCGAGAAACTCCCACAGAAACTATATTACTTTATTATATAAGTAAAGTTGAGTTTGTTATTGCATTTTCTTTTACAAACCAAGTTGTTTTTACTATTTTATAAAGCTTTCCATATATTGCATGTGTATTATTGCTTTATATTGAGTTGAGTACCCAGAGTCGAATATCATATCTTTGAGTTGAGTATCTAATCTCTGAGTTGAGTATCTTATCCTTGAGTACTTCTGAGTTGAGTAAGTTTGAGTAGTTTGAGTATCCTTAAGTATTCCTTGAGTTGAGTAAGTTTGAGAAGAGGTAAGTATGTTTCCTTCTTATCAAGTTTCAAGCTTATGTTATGCTTTAGAATTCCCCTTACATGCTCGTACATTCCACGTACTGAGCCATTTGGCCTGCATCTTTTCATGATGCAGACACAGGTATTCAAGATCATTAACAGGAGATTTGTTGATACATCCGGGAGTTCGAGTTAGCTATAGTGAGCCTCCTTATTTCCAGAGAATTTCATTTACTTTTCAATCTAGTCAGGATGTCATGGGTCTTGTCTTAACTTTCATCTTTATCAATTAGAGGCTTCATAAATAGTCAGCATAGTTGAGAAGTCTGTATTATTCATTTATTTTAGTAAATGTTTTAAAGACTTAAGTTTCCTATTTTATGGCGAGTCAAATATATTATTTTTATACTAAGTTGTTCATTTGAGTTAAAGTTTTGAAAAGTTGAGTTTATTGAATTTTATTCAGTTTTAAGCTTTTGCCTGCTTAAGTTAGTCTTCCATTTGTAGTCAGCCAGGATGACGGTTTGCTTAGGGACCAACACTGGTTCTTGAGTGTCGGCCACGTCCAGGGTATAGACTTGGGTCGTGACAAACTTGGTATCAGAGCACAGAGTTTAAGTGTCCTAGGGTGTCTATGAAGCCGCGTCGGTAGGATCTTGTTTATGGTTGTGAGGGCCCCACTTCTATAAGTGAGGGACTACAGACATTTAAGAAAAGTTTCCCTTATTTCATACTCTTAATCGTGCAATAGAGCTATGTAGTAGAGACTTATTCTAACTCGTGTGTTCTCCAATTCCTTCGACTACCCATTATACTAGAGGTGGTTGAAAAGCAGAGTCAGTTCTTTGTCGATGAGTTGTTCTTAGCAAGAGTCTCGAGAAAGTCAAAAGACTTCAGAGGGGCTTGAGAGGAGCCCATGAGTGAGTATGTGTTCAATTTCAAAGTAATGCTTTCATATGAATCGTGCATTTGAGTTAAAAGCAAGTTGTGCTCTTTTCCTTAAGTTTTGTTTCATCGGAGATAGTATGTTTAAAGCTTGGGTAGTGTTTTCACCCGAAAAGGTAGCAGTAGTTACGAGATCATGAGTAGTAGTAGAGAAAGAGCCCAGAGTTAGAGAAAAGTATGCAGAGGTTTAGTGATTTAAGTAAGGGAGATAGTGATGAGGCAAGCTATGTTATTATAGGCATACACCTAGTAAGCTAGTAATGAGGAGTTTTACCTTATGGGTAGACTAAGGAGTGATGAGTTGCGAAGATTCCATCATAGGAGGTAGAGGGTGTTTTAGCTAGAAAAGAGCTTGTGATGAAGTATCATTGCGTAGGTAATGATCAAGTGTAAGCATTGAATAGAAGAGCAAGAGTATTTATAAAGTGATAGATTTAAGCTAGGCTTATAATTTGTTTGAGAGGGTCATGATGCTCATAAGGTTATAGAACTGATCAAGTAATGAAGTATAGTATAGTAGGCGAGCAATCGTATAGATATTCGTCTAGTGAACATTAAGCTTGAATTTGAGATGAGTGTCATGATCGTAAGAATGGAACCATGAGGGTAATGATGTCAGTCTTGGGATTTGATCTAGTAGACTTGACATAGAGTAGGTGAGGAATTGAGGTGATTAGTTGCAATAAATATGAGTGGTACAAGTGAGAGACCCTAACCTTTAGATAAGGGCAGTGAAGTGTGGCTAAGTCACAAGAGTAATAAGAAGCATTAAGAGGATGTACACCAGTTAGAGATGATGGAATAGGTCCATATCTTTCAAGTGTCAGCTTTAGACATAAGGAGGAGATGACAAGAAGAGAAATCTAGTCAAGTGTTTGAGATTAAGATGGTAATGAATTCAAAGAGTTTGAGGGATATGTTTTTAGAGGTCCTTTTTGTAATGGAGTGATGTTAAAAAGATGAGGTTGATGTTCTTATCGTGTTAGTGATGGTGTGATAATTCCATATAAGGTTATAAATGAGGAGGAAGAGAAGGATGAGGTTGTACTATGAGGAATAGATGAATGAGAGCCCTTAGTTGGTTCCGAAGGAGTTGGTTAGTAGGATTCCATGCAGTTAGAATACTGAGCTTGAATGTGGTGTTAAAGAGTGATAGTCTTGGGAAGAAATTCCCTATAGAGAGGTATAGAATATGAACCTAAAGATTTGGGTTAATCTTAAATATAGTAAGAGTATACCATTATACTCAGACCTTAGTATGAGTAACCCCGTTCCATACCAAGTCCATTCATCATTCGACGACGAATGATCCCAAAGGGGAGATATTGTAACACCCTAGAAAAAAAATTTCAAATTAAGACTCGAACCGTTCTTCATAGTGAGTGAGGTTTTACCAAGGAATTAAAAATTTCTTAAGTGTTAAGGTCACTAGATGTAACACCTTGAGTTCCAAAAAGAACTTAATTGGAAATAGCAAAAATCTGAAATTTTGCAAGTTAACGTAAGTATGAGTTTTGGGTTGACTTCAAATGATCATAACTCCTAGCTCAGGATGAGTTAGGTGTCCTACTAGATACCGTAAGAAAGACCTTTTAATTATTTTTCCAACTCCACTGAGTTTGCTAAATTTTGAGCTCGTATGAGTGAGATATGGCCTTTTGAAGTTAGGTTGTTCGGTTAAGGAAAGTTAGCCGGAAATGGTGAGGGGTATTTTGGTCTTTTCCTTACCCAACCAGATTTAATTCATTTTTAGTAGTATTTTAGGGGTATAATCCTATTAGGTTCAGTTTTATAATCCTAAAATTAGCCTAGGGTTTTAGTTGAGAGTTCAAGAAGAGAAAAGAAGAGAAAAGAAGAGATGATCACAGCATTCGTCGAGAGTCTTGCGTTTTGTTGCGGATTTTCACCATGGGTTTAATCCCTAGGAGATATGTAAGCTTCCATAGTGTTGGTTCTGTTCATCGACACGACAATCATGTTATTTTCAGCGCAATTTCGTTCTTAAAGCTGAAGGATTAGAGTTCTTGATGAGTTCTTGATAGGTGTTCTTAAAGTTCATTCTAAATCTTGTTGTGATAGGGTTTTGATGATTTCATGAGATGAAATTTAGTTATTTAAGTGTTGTTTTGAGTATATTAGAGTGTAATTATGTTAAGTAATTGAATCCAAGTGATTGGGGAAGAAACCGTTGGATTCTGGGCGAGTTAGGGTGAGAAAACGAGCAAAGAAAGTCGTTGAAGTTTTCTGGGTGTGGACCTGGCGTGTCACACCATCTAGAGCGCCCCAACCACCTCTCTAAATGTTAGGGGCTGACGTCCCGCGCCACTCAGAGCTCCAGGGTTGCTTGCCCCCACCCGTTCTCTATCGTTTCGTCCGTTTGAGTTCTTTCAAAGGGTACCTTTACTACTATTTGATTCTAAACACTCTAAACTACTTCTAAACACCTAGAAATCATTCATAACATGATAATAACCTTGAATTCATAATTCAAATTCAAGGAAGAGGTAAGAGTTAAGTTTTGAGAATTCTTTCGAACGTTCTAAGAAAGTCCCTTTGATTTCTTTTGAGGAGTCTCCTATAACTTCTAGTAACTTGTTTCAAGACTCGAGCAAGTGAGTATGAGAATGAGGAGAATGTATTCATGAGTCTACTTTGTCATCACGAGATCCTTCATATCATGAACCATAACTCTTGAATTCATAATTCACATTCAAGAGAGAGTTATTGAATAGAGTTCAAGAAAGTCTTTGAGTTCAATCGTGAATCCTTTGAGATCAACTATCAATTTGAACTAAGTTTTTGAGGAAGTAAGTATGAGAATGAGAAAAGTCGTATACAAGATTTCCTTATAGATGTTTTGACCCTTGAGTCGAGTCATTCATGCTCATAAATTCCTCATGAACTACATCAGTTGAGTACTTTTGAGAGGAGTAGTATCTTCAAGTTCTAAGTCTTGAGTATTGAGTTTCTAAGCCATTTGAGATTATATTTCTAATCATGGGACAATTACATATTACCCATGAAGTCCTTGAGTTGGGTTATTCATGTCCATAATTCCGCATGAACCCTATCAGTCGAACAGTCTTGAGATGAGAAGTTTCTTTGAGTCCTTGAGTTGAGTAGTTCATGCTCATAATTCCGCATGAACCCTCTGAGTTGAGTATTCTTGAAATGAGTAGTGTCATTGAAGTTTCTTAAGTTCTAAGTATTGAATTCTATTTATGGCTATCGCAAACCTTGCATTAAGTCGTTCACGTCCATAATTCGGCATGAACAATATTTTAAGAAGTCTTTTACAAATGTTTTAACTTTGTTTTAAGACTTAAGTTTTGAAGTTAAGTAAAGCGTAAGAGTAAAGTTCATTTTCTTTAAAATGATATATGGGAACTAAGTATTACCATGAGTAAATGTTTTCACATTTAAGATGAGAGGAAACTGAGATTTCTAAAAGAGTTTTGAGTGAGAAAGGGAACATCGATTCCAAAAGAGCTTTTAAGTTAAGTTTTGAGTAATTATCTCAAACCAAAAAAAGAAGTTGTTTAAAAGATATGAGCTAAGTATATTTTTGGGAGTTGTATTGAGCATCGATATGGGGATGCAAGTTCATATTAACTCAAGTCTCCAGAAACCATGTATCCATCATGGGTATTAATGGGTCATACTTTTTAGATGATCACATAAGTTAAGCTAGTGGATCCACTATGTTAAGCGTCCGATATAACGGCAAAGTATAGGACAGCTCTGGCAGCGTGGGCAAGATGTTGTATCAGCACTTAGGCTCATAGTAGTGGATGTCGGTTAGAGAAACTCCCACATAAACTATATTAATTTATTATATAAGTAAAGTTGAGTTTGTTATTGCATTTTCTTTTACGAACCAAGTTGTTTTTATTGTTTTATAAAGCTTTCCATATATTGCATGTGTATTGTTGCTTTGTATTGAGTTGAGTACCCAGAGTTGAATATCATATCTTTGAGTTGAGTATCTTATCCTTGAGTACTTCTGAGTTGAGTATGTTTGAGTAGTTTGAGTATCTTTGAGTATTTCTTCAGTTAAGTAAGTTTGAGAAGAGGTAAGTATGTTTCCTTTTTATCAAGTTTCAAGCTTATGTTATGCTTTAGAATTCCCCTTACATGCTCGTACATTCCACATACTGATCCATTTGGCCTGCATCTTTTCATGATGCAGACACAGGTATTCAAGATCATCAACAGAAGATTCGTTGATACATCCAGGAGTTTGAGTTAGCTATGGTGAGCCTCCTTATTTCTAGAGGATTTCATTTACTTTTCAAGTTAGTCAAGCTGTCGTGGGTCTTGTCCCGACTTCCATCTTTATCAGTTAGAGGCTTCATATATAGTCAGTATAGTTGAGAAGTCTGTATTATTCATTTATTTTAGTAAACATTTTAAAGACTTAAGTTACCTTTTGTAAGGCGAGTCGAATATATTATTTTTATTTTAAGTTGTTCATTTGAGTTAAAGTTTTGAAAAGTTGAGTTTATTGAATTTTATTCAGTTTTAAGCTTTTGCATGCTTAAGTTAGTCTTCCGCTTGTAGTCAGCCAGGATGAGGGTTCGCTTAGGGACCTGCAATGGTTCTTGAGTGCCATCCACGTCCAGGGTGTAGACTCGGGTCGTGACAACCTTGGGGCGCTCCGGTCTTGTTTGTGAGAAAGAAAGATGGTTCCCTTAGGATGTGTATAGATTACCGTTAGTTGAACAAGGTTACCATCAAGAACAAGTATCCTCGTCAGAGAATTGATGTTCTTTTCGATCAGCTTCAAGGTGCTTCTTGTTTTTCTAAGATTGACCTTAGATCTGGCTACCATTAGTTGAAATTAAGGGAGTGTGATATTCCCAAGATAGCATTCAGGACCCGTTATGGTCATTATGAGTTTCTGGTCATGTCATTTGGTTTAACCAATGCACTCACAGTGTTCATGGACCTTATGAATAGAGTATTCAAGCCTTATTTAGATATGTTTGTTATCGTTTTCATTGATGACATTCTAATCTATTCGAGGAATGAGAAAGATCATGCTAGCCATCTCAGAATAGTTCTTCAGACTTTGAAAGATAAGGAATTATATGTTAAATTCTCTAAATGTAAGTTTTGGCTTGAGTTTGTGGCATTCTTGGGCCACATAGTTTTTGGTGATGGAATTAGTGTCGATACCCAAAAGATAAAGGCAGTGCAAAATTAGCCTAAACCCACATCTCTAACTGATATTAGGAGTTTCTTGGATTTAGCTGGATATTATAGAAGGTTTGTAGAAGGGTTCTTACCTATTTCGTCCCCTTTAACCAAGTTAACTCATAAAACAGTAAAGTTTCAATGGTATGAAGCTTGTGAGAAAATCTTTCAAGAATTGAAAAAAAGGTTGACTACTGCCCCAGTGTTGACTTTATCAGAAGGTATTCAAGGTTTTGTGGTGTATTGTGACACGTCTAGAGTTGGTTTGGGTTGTGTATTAATGCAGAATGACAAGGTTATAGCTTATGCCTCCAGACAGTTGAAAGTTCATGAGAAGAATTACCTAACCCATGACTTAGAGCTGGCTATTGTAGTGTTTTCTTTGAAGATATGATGTCATTATTTGTATAGTGTTCATGTAAATAAATTCACTGATCACAAGAGTCTTCAGTGTGTGTTTACTCAGAAAGAGCTTAATCTCAAACAAAGGAGGTGGTTATAATTACTCAAGGATTATGACATGAGTATTCTTTACCACCCAGGTAAGGCTAATGTTGTTGTTAATGCTTTAAACAGGTTGTCTATGGGTAGTACCACCCATGTTGAGGAAGAAAAAAGAGAGTTAGCGAAAGATGTGCATAGACTTGCACGTTTAGGAGTCCGACTGATGGATTCCACAGAAGGAGGTAGTGGTGATGAATGGGGCTGAATCTTCATTAGTGTTAGAAGTGAAAGAAAAGCAAGACCAAGATCCCATTTTGCTTGAATTGAAGACAAATGCTCATAAGCAGAAAGCGATGACATTTGAACAAAGGGGAGATGGTGTATTGAGGTATCAAGACAGATTGTGTATACCAAGGGTGGGGGAACTCCAAGAGAGGGTCATGGAGGAAGCTCATAGCTTCAAATATTCCATTCATCCGGGTTCCACAAAGATGTATCCCAATTTGAGAGAGGTTTATTGGTGGAGTAGTATGAAGAAGGGCATTGCAGAATTTGTTGCTAAGTGTCCAAATTGCCAACAAGTGAAAGTAGCATCAAAGGCCCGGTGGTTTGGCTCAGAATATAGAACTTTCGAAATGGAAGTAGGAGATGATTAATATGGATTTCATCACAGGTTTGCCAAGGTCTCGAAGGCAGCATGATTTGATATGGGTGATTGTTGATAGAATGACAAAATCAGCCCACTTTTTGCCGGTAAAGACTACCCACACAACAGAGGATCATGCCAAGTTGTATCTTCAAGAAATGGTTAGACTTCATGGAGTTTCGGTCTCCATTATTTCAGACAGGGGTGTGCAATTTACTGCACAGTAGAAGTCATTTCAAAAAGGTTTGGGTTCAAAAGTGAACTTAAGTACTGCCTTTCATCCTCAGACAGATGGGCAAGCAGATAGCACTATTTAGACCTTAGAAGAATGTTGAGGGCCTGTGTGATTGATTTCAAAGGTAATTGGGATGATCACCTACCCTTACTGAATTTTCTTACAATAATAGTTACCACTCTAGCATCTAGATTGCTCCTTATGAAGCTCTTTATGGGAGAAGATGCAGATCTCCTATTAGATGGTTTGAAATTGGTGAAGCTGGGTTGATAGGACTTGATTTAGTTCATTAAGTTATGGAAAAGGTGAAAGAGATTCAACAAAGGTTGAAAACAACACAGAGTCGTCAGAAATCCTATATTGATGTTAGGAGAAGGGAGTTAGAGTTTGAAGTAGACGATTGGGTATATCTTAAAGTTTCACCCATGAAATGTGTTATGAGATTTGGTAAGAAGGGGAAGCTTAGTCCCCGGTATATTGGCCCTTGTAGAATATCGAAAATGGTAGGCAATGTAGCTTATGAGTTGGAACTACCACAAGAGTTAGCCGCAGTTCATCTAGTATTTCACATCTCCATGTTGAAGAAGTGCATGGTGATCCTTCATTAATCATACCAACTAAAGATATTGGGATCAAGGATAGCGTGTCTTATGAGGAGATTCCTGTTCAGATTCTAGATCGCCAAGCTCGCAAGTTAAAGACAAAAGAGGTAGCATCAGTCAAAGTTCTTTGGAGGAATCAATTTGTTGAGGAAGCTACTTGGGAAGCTAAGGAAGACATGAAGAAGAGATATCCACATCACTTCGAATCCGGAGAAGTTCCAAATTAAGGCACTAATCGTTTTCTTGGTATTTATTTATAAGTTGGCATGTTGTGTATGCATTTGTTTGATAGTTGTTCAAACTGAATGATTGATGCTACACCGTTAGCCTAGTAAGAGTAGTCTCATTCGAGGACGAATGTTCCTAAGGGAGAAATATTGTAACATCTCACTATTCGAAAGAACTAGGAAGAGTTAAAAATTGAAAATAGTCATTTTTGGAAAGAATATTGAAATCTAGAAATTTGGGAAGTATGTTAAGTTGAATTTTTTGTCAACTTCACACGAGCATAACTCCTAGCTCGGGATCAGTTAGGTGTGTTTCCAGATATCATAGGAAATATCTTGGAAAAATATTTCCAACACCACTAAGTTTATGCGATTCCGAGTTAGTATGAGTGAGATATATCCATTGGAAGTTGGGATGTTCGATTAAGAAAAGTCCAATCCGGATTTGGAAAGGTAGTTTGGTCTTTTCCATACCCAACTTAATAAATTCATTTTTGGTAATATTTATAAGGGTCTGAACTAAAATTGGCCAGTTTATGCTTTTGAAATTAGAGTTAGGTTTTTTGGAGAAAGAACGCAAGAGGAGAGAAGAGGAGAAAAGAGCCAAGTATCATCATTCGTAAGGTTTTCGCTTGTGGATTTCGTCAAGGTGTGATCCCCTACGAGGTATGTGAGATCACATAGTATTGGGTTAGTTTACCCACGCACAAACCATGATTCAATTCAGCAAAGTATATTATATTTGAAAGTAAATCCTTTTAGTTCTTGAAGAAATTCGTTTGAATTCTTGTGGGTTGTGTTGTTGATGTTTTCTTGAGTTTGATTCATGTTTTTAGGTGTGATTTTGAGTAGAATCTGATGTATTTTAAGGGTGTAGTCGATTCTAAGCGTTTAGGGAAAGAACCATTGGAGTTTAGAGGGTTTAGAGATGAAAAACGAAGGAGAAAAATTGGGGATTTTCTAGGCAAGGGCTTGGGCACCTCACAGAGCGCCCCACTTTAGAGTCTGAAGTTTGGGCTCTGGGGCGATGCGCTAGCTAGAGTGCCACAACTTCAGCTCTAAAATTTGTGCTCTGGCGCCCCGCGCCACTCAAAGCGCTAGGGACGCCAGTTCTTCCCATTTCTTTCCCAACTTTTCGTACTAGTTCCTTAGCAATATACCTATGTTTTCTAGCTGATTCCAATACTCTTAGGTACATCTAAACATCATGAAATCATCCATAAACATGAGATCATGAACCTTGAATCCATAATTCAATTCAAGGCAAGTTAAGAGTCAAGTCTAGAAGTTAAGAAGCAAGTCAAGAGAAGTTTATAAAGTTTTCAAAAGTCTTTCACAAACGTTTTAACTTTGTTTTAAGACTTAAATTTTAAGTTAAGAAAAGAGTAAAGAGTTGATTTCATTTCTTCAAAGCGTATACGGGAACTAAGTATTCCCAAGAGTTTAAAATGTTTTCACATTTGAACAAGAGGGGAAACACCGATTTCCAAGAGAGTTTTTAAGCTAAAGTTTTGAGTAATTATCTCAAACCAAAGAAAAAAGTTTTGTTTTAAAACACATGAGCTAAGTATATTTTGGGAGTAGTATTGAGCACTGATATGGGGATGCGAGTTCATATTAACTCAAGTTTTCATAAACCATGTAGTCATCATGGGTAGTAAAGGATCATACTTTTTTAAGCATAGACTAGTGGATCCACTTAGTTTAGGTGTTCTATATGACGACAAAGTATAGGACAGTTCTGGCAGCGTGGGCAAGACGTTGTATCACCACTTAGGCTCATAGTGGTGGTTGTCGGTTAGAGAATCTCCCACAGAAACTGTATTACTTTATTATATGAGTAAAGTTAAGTTTGTTATTGGAGCTCCTTTAATGAACTAAGTTGTTTTCCACTGTTTATAAGTTTTTTATATATTGCATGTGGTTTATTGCTTTATATTGAGTTAAGTTATTCATGAGTTGAGTAAAGTCAAGGTAAGTGTTTCTTTTAGATTCTTTTCAAGCTTATGTTATGTTTAGAATTCCACTCACATATTCGTACATTTAATATACTGATGCCAGTTTGCATGCATCTTATGGTGATGCAAACACAGGTAACCAGGATCATCACCCAGCGCCTCGTTGATCCAGTTGAGCACTCAGAGTTAGTTGATGAGCCTCTTTGCATTCCAGAGGACTCCTTTTACTTTGCTTTCAGTATTTCATTGTTAGGATGATCGGGGGTCTTGTCCCGACATCCCTCTTTGTTTTAGAGGCTTCATAGACAGATAGTTATAGTTCTTTAGTCTTATTCATTTCAGTTGTATACGTTTAAGACTTGAGTTGTCATTTTGGCTAAGAAATTATTTCTTAAGTTATGCATGAGTTATATTTCTTATGTTTAAGTCTTCCGCTGAGTAAGTAAGCCAGACCAAGGGTTCGCTTGATTCTCTTCAAAGTTATTTGATTACAATAGGTTGAATATTTTCTGTGCTAAAACATAAAGATTGGCTTCGTTCCAAGAAGTTGTCGACATAGTTTAAGAAGATGGATTTTCTCCTTAAATCCTTTAAACAAGGTTGATTTTATTTTATTTTATTTTACTTAGAAAAGGTGCTACGGGAAAAGGGAAAATCTTATCCGAATACCTTTCGTTGATATAATGTTCGCATCTTGAGTCGGATGTTTGTACATCTTGGTCTCTTTTGAATGTGTTATAGCTTCAAGATCGTATCTTTAGAGGAATCCTTTGTTTAAGCTCAAATTTCAAGAAATCATTGATGGAAATGTTGAACATTATATTATTAAATTTTCAGTCATTTTTCAATTTCAGACTTTATAAGTAATTCAAACAGAGTCATGATTAAGAGTATATATGCCTGAACTTTCACTTGAATTATGTACCATCTCTCCATGATAAATCTGCCTATGCCATTGTGAGATAATTATGCCAAGAAACCTTAGAAATATTATGTAGGCCTTCATGTTTCAGCTTAGTCATAACTTATATCTCATCTTGTAATCGGATTGAGTTTATTTTAATTAAGTTCTACTTATTTACTATTTGAGAGAATCAAATCTTTTTTTACCTTCCATTCCTCACATGACAAACAAATATTTCTTTAGTAGGAAAAGAAACGGACCTTTTTATACCAATACATGTTGACTGCTCTCTTGAATGACTTAAGATAAAAATACATACTTCATTAAAGAATAATATTACATCTTTGCTTGCTACTCTTTTACAACACACTGTTTAGTTCTTTTATGTTTTCTGGAATATAACTTGTATTCATAAGTATCACTTCAAGTTCACATACTTTGTTTGATTGATCCTTTGCCTCAATATTAAGTCTTTCTAATTCTTTTCCTCTTCTTATGTTTCATGTACCACCGAAGGGCTGGAGTTTCTACTTTGGAACTCGTTTTGGCCTAAAATATTAGGTCAACATCAATTATGATCATCGCAAGACTTGAAGTCTTGTAAATTAGGAGTCCAATATTTCTTAGCCTTTCTTTCGTGGTCTTAATTATATTATTTTTTTATATGTTGGCTTACCTTTACTTATGTCTACATAACTCATAAGTTTGGATATATTAAATTGCTTGTGTTTTACTTTTGAAGATTAATTATGTGACCTAATGGTAATTGTTAGCAAGATTGATATGCCTTTGGGCAACATTTTTAGAACGAAGGGGATAAAAAATTTTCTTCATAAAAATATGTTAACTCATAACATTCTTTTAGGCCTTTCAAGTTGAGGAAAAAGAAACTTTTAGTTTAAGAGTTTCCAAATGAAGTTTCAAAAGGGCTAAAATAAAATTCACTTAGGCTTAATTCATTGCTTAGGACCTCCAAATAAATTTGAAATTAGTTTAAAGGCTAGAATAATTACCTTTAAAAATTACTTAAGGCTTTAGCATGCATATTTTTTAAGAAAACAAGTAGGGAAGTAGGCATTATATTTTTATTAGCAAAATAAAAGGTAAAGTAGGTCCCAATAGTTAGACTTGTTTCATATTCTTTAAATTACCCCCATATCCCTTTGTACATTTGGTAATTATTTAACTTAGACAATGCTTTCTTATTAGGTCATTTATTAAAACTTTCTTAGGCGTAACTTTTTTTTAAGAAGTTTAACTTGCAGTGATATTTTCAAATGTTACATACCCATTTTTTATTTGTTTAAACGAAGTGTTTAAAGTTTAAGTTTAAACAACTTAAAAGTGCAGATTTTTGGGTCCAAAAGTTCTTTTAAAATATTACTTTCAAAAGGAAAAATAAATATTATTTTAGAAAGGGCCAAAACAAATGTGATAAGTTTTTTTGTTAGAATTATTACTTTTTGTCTTAAAGATACATACGACTTAACTCATTCTTTAAGTAGGACCAAAATATTTCGAAGTTCAAATTTGCAAAAAGAGTATTTTTCTTACTTATACATATTTAGCACTATTCATTTCCATTTTTTTTTTAGCACAATTGCTCCTCATGTTATTATAGATTTCCCAACTTGTTTTCTGTGTTTAAAAAAGCTTATGAAAAAATAACTTATATAAATTTATTCATTTTGTTATCTATATTAGCCAAGGTTTGATGGTTATTGGTTTTAATAGTTCTTTAAAGGATCCTTAACCCTTCCCTTTAGGATAATCTAAATCTCTTACCTAAAATTACATAAGTTATCAATAGAAATTACTTTAGCATTATTTAGTACAACATTTAGATGCCTAACTCACCATCTTTGAAATAATTAGGAGACTTTTAGACCCTTTTATAACTTAAGGTAGATGAATAATGATTTGGGATGGGATACCAATAACTAGGCCTATTTTATATTGTTTTTAAATCATCTCCTTTATGAAAATTGTATTTGTCATTATTGTTATGTTTCAAATTAAATATAGTTAAAAAATTTTAATTTCTTAACATGTTATTTCAAGATTTTAGACATGCCAACAGATTCAAAATACAAGGTACATCCATATATATGTCATACACATAAAGGTACAAACTTTATTTAGTCTTCTCAATACATAACCTATTATTTTTATCTACTATCCCTTTTACGAATGTTATTTATTTATTTTTATAATTTATAAATCCTTACACTTAAATATACACATTATTTTTCGTCCATTTATTCCTACATGTAAATAAAATAATAAATGTCCTTTTTTTTTTTTAAATGACATACATGTATATACTACACTTTATAATAAATCTAGCTAAGATCACAAACTTTATATAACATTTTAACATGTAGTATCATTATTATTTATTTTTAGGAAAGTCCATGTTATGCATTGTCATTCAAATCACATATCACATAATACTACATATTCACACTCGACTACTATCTTATTTTATTTTCTTTCACGTTAAATAAAACGACAGATTTTCATAAATTCAACATATTTTTACAATAAGTTTATTATGATACATCTATATTTTTCAACATATAAAAATGCCGTACATTTTAAGTGCATTTATTTATTTTACCGTACGATAAACATACTACTACTAATTTCATTTAATACACATATATATGTCGTACCTTGTATTTTACTCTTTTCTTAAACTAATAAAATTTACTTACCATTGATTTTAAAGCAAATAAATAAACAGGTTTTCCTAATTATATTTTCCTAAATTGAGTTTAAGGACTATCTTCGGATAGGCTCTGAGGGATGCTGAATACCTTCCCCTCGAGTAACCAAAACCCTTACTCAGAATCTCACTGGTTTTGCAAATCAAACAGAGTTTACATTTACATATTTAAAAAATGGTTTTCTTAATATTTTCCTTAAAATTGAGGTGGCGACTCTAAGACAAAAACATTTTTTTCAAAAATCAAAGTGTCAGTCATATTATGTTGTGAACTGTTTCAACCGGTTCGAAATAGGGATGTGACAACCAACAACAAGCATGACATCAACATAAAGCAAAACGATAAAGAAGTCACCATCAAAGAAATTTTGCACAAAAACATAATGGTTTGAAGAAGTCTTCTTGAAGCCATGTTGACTCATAAAAGAATCAAACTTCTTGTATCATTGCCTGGAGCTTGTTTCAGACCATACAAGCGTTTCTTCAACTTGCAAACATAATTCTCTTTTTCCTTGACTTCAAAGTATTCCGACTGCTCCATATAAATTTCTTCATCCAAGTCACCATGGAGAAAAGCAGTTTTAACATCCATCTGTTCAACCTCCAAGTCCAGACTTGCAGCCAAGCCTAGAACCACACAGATGGATGACATCTTCACAATTAGAGAGAATATCTCATTAAAATCAATTCCCTTTTTCTGGTTAAAACCCTTCACAACTAATCTAGCCTTGTACCTTGGAACTGGGTTACCATCGTCATGTTTCACCTGGAAGACCCACCTGTTTTTCAAAGTTTTTCGATCTATAGGTAACATAACCAAATCAAAGGTCTGATTATAATGTAGAGACTTCATTTCATCCTCCATAGTATCAAAACACATTTCTTTTTCTTCACTTTCCATGGACTCATCAAAACTCTCGGGTTCTCCCCCGTCAGTCAAGAGTACACACTCATTAGGAGAATAATGAGATGAAGGTATTTTCTCTCTAGTAGATCTTTTGAGAGAACTCTCTAGAGCATCAATAATAGTTGGTTGTTGACCAACTACATCTTCTTGCACTGGAGCATCAATGGCATACTGGTCATTCTGAATATGATCACCATCTTCAATATCAACTTGATTTTCATCATTTTGAAGATTTTCATCTCGTGGAATAGTCAAAAGAACTGGATCAACATCAACTAGACTCTCACTGTTCTAAGAATCAATTTTCTCAGCTTTTTCAAGATCTTTAACTATTTGGTCTTCAAAGAACACAGCATCACGGCTTCTAACAAGTTTCTTCTCAACTGGATCAAAGAAACAATAGTCAAATTCATCTTGACCATAACCGACAAAGATATATTGCCTAGTTTTAACATCCAACTTTGACCTCTCATCCTTAGGAACATGCACAAAGGCTTTATACCAAATAACTTCAAGATGATCATAAGAAACATTCTTACGGGACCAAACTCTGTCAGGAACATCACCATTCAAAGAAACAGTAGGCGATAAATTGATAACATAGGCAGCAGTATTAATTGCTTATGCCCAAAAGGAATCTGGCAGCTTAGCATTTGAAAGCATACATTTAACCCTCTCAACAAGAGTTCTGTTCATCCTCTCCGCTAAACTATTTAACTGAGGAGTCTTCGAAGGAGTTTTCTAATGCCGAATACCCTGATATCTGTAATATCTATCAAAAGGACCAATATACTCACCACCATTATCAGAACGGATGCATTTCAATTTCTTCCATGTCTATGTCTCAACCAAGGCCAGAAAATTCTTAAATACATCAAGTACCTGATCCTTGGACTTCAAAGAGAATACCCAGAGTTTACGCGAATGATAATCAATAAAAGTTACAAAGTAAAGTGCACAACCATGAGATTTTACCTTAAAAGGACCACATATATCAGAATGTACCAATTCTAGCAAATCAAGCTTTCTTGAAGGCGGATGACTCTGAAAAGAAACTCTTTTCTGTTTACTGGCTAAGCAATGAACACATTTGTTCAACTTTGCTTATTTTACTTTAGAAAGCACATTTTTCTTGGACAAATTTTCCATCCTCTTTTCACTCATATGACTCAGTCTTCTATGTCATAACAATGATGAAGAATAATTCTCCACCACATTTACTGAGCTTCTAAGAATGGAGCCCTGAAAAACATACAAGTTAGACAACTTGTCACCTCGGGCCACAACCATCAAACCTCTAGTAAGCTTCCATTGGCCAGCACCAAGAGTATTAACATAATCCTCATCATCAAGGTATCCAACAGAAATCAAATTCAAGCAAATATCTGGAACATGCTTGACATTATTGAGAACTAGTTTGGAACCACTATTACTTTCCAAACAAACAATCCCAATACCAAGAACCGCAACCTCATGATTACTGCCCATTTTCAACATCCCAAAATTACCTGGAGTATAAGAAGAAAATAATTCATTCATGGACGTTGATGAGTCTGAACTCATTTAGGGCTTTATTTGTATAGGTTTAGTGTCCTAAAATGCTTGTTTTGTGCCAATTACTGATGTAAAACCCTTGATTTCCAAGTATATGGATTGAGGAACAATGCAATGATACTAATGTGCAAAAAGGAACGAAGTAAGCTGAAAGAGTGAAGAAAAGGAAGCATGGTGATCACCAAGTTTACTTGGCGAGTCACTGAAGGGCTTCTTGACCGCCTAAAGTTCCAGTATGCCAAGCTCTGAAGGAGAAAATCAAGTCGGCAAGAGAAAGGAGCAGTCGGTGAATCGCCGAGTGGTTCTGCGATGCAGTGTTGGATCACCCAAAGTTACAAACCTTGAGGATGTTGAAGGCAAAGGCAGAAAGGCGATGAAATTGGCTAAAGGGCGCATCGCCGAGTGGATCAGCGAGCCCAACTTACAGAGCTGAATGTCTCTTCGCAACACATTTTTGGCGACTATAAATACATTTTTGAACATTTAGTTTTAGATCATATTTTCATTACATTGAATTTTCAGTTGGGAATTGTAAGAATTTTGAGTATTAAGACAAGTTTTCCTTAGCTCTGAAGAATTGAAGTTTTTCACTTTTGAGAAATTGGAAGTGGGTCTTTGAGATTCTTCAATTTGGACATTTGTAAAGACGAAATCAATTTTACCCAATTGATGGAAACTCAATTTAGTAACGATTTTTATCTTTTTATAATGTCTAGCTAAAACCCTAATTCTTAGGGTGTGATTATGTGATTATGGCTGATTTAATTTATGGGCATTGCGAATTGTTAGTTTAAATGCTGTTTAGAATTGATTTCAATCATTAATTGTGGTTCAATTTAAGAACAGTAGTTGCAAATGTAGTTCTACTTCATGTTTTTGGCTTGCAAGAGAGAGAGGTTTTAAAACCAAGATTATTGATTGATGGTCTGTGGGTATTGGGTTGTCATGGGTTCAGCTCGAGAGAGTGAATGGACTAAAGCGTAGGCTATTCTTATTTTGCATACTTGTCGATGTTCGAGAGAAATCGACTTGATTCGGGGTAATTGTTCGAGAGAAAGTTTACCTCATCTATAGTCTAGCTTATTCACTAATTTACAACTATTTTCTAACAGTTGCAATTACCCATTTGTTTACATTGGCCTATAATCGAATCACATCCCAAGAAACCGTCTCATTATTGTCATTTTCGTATTGTTTTGTTGCTGTTGTAGTTGATAATTAAAACCAAAACCCCTTTATTTGACATTCGTGTCACACCCTAATTTGAATTATGTTTTCATTCGATAATGTCTATTCCTATGACTGATTTGAATATGTTCACACTTTACTTTTGAATCTTAAACACGTACCACTCCCTATGGGATTCGACCCCAACTCATTTAGTTGGGTTATTATACTGATTAACGATCGTTAACGCTTAGAATTGGATGAAGTGTCTTTGAAACATTATTAATTAGGTGTGACATGAGAAGTAGCACCAGAATCCACAAACCAACTAGACTCATCGTAAACAAGATTAACGACATTTAAATCACAAGAAACAAAAAGGTCATCGTTAGCAACAACAGCAACACGATTTTCATTATCGTCTTCTTTCTTTTGTTGTTTCATTTCTCTCTTGTATCTGAAACAATATTTTTTGATATGCCCATTCTTGTGGCAATAGTCGCATGTAACATTCTTGAATCTAGACTTTGACTTTCCTCTACTTTTATCTCTGTCATTGTGACCTCTAAACTTGTTTCTCCCCCTGTCTTCAGTAACCAAAACATTGGAGTGTGAAGTAGAAGAAGATGAGCCTTGAGATCTTCTCATCTCTTCATTCAAGACACCACTCTTAGCATATTCCATGGTCACAACACCACTGGGAGCAAAATTAGTCAAAGAAACTCAAAGAGTTTCAAAAGAAGTCTGGCAGAGTATTAAGAAGCCATAGTCCCTGTATTTCTTCATCGAATTTTACACCCATTCTGGACAGCTGGTCAAGAACACCCTGAAAATCATTAATATGATCAGAAATAGGAGTTTCCTCTTTATACCTGATGTTCATCAATTGTTTCAAAAGAAACAATTTATTATTTTCAGTCTTCGAAGAATAAAATGTCTCAAGCTTATCCCATAAGCTTCTAGCATGTGTCTCATTAACAATGTGATTTCTCACATTATCTTCAACCCATTGTCTGATATAACCACAAACCTGTAAATGCTCAAATTCTCAATCGTCATCATTCATAGATTCGGGTTTATTAGAAGCAAACACATGTAGATACATTTTCTTGACAAATAGAAGATCTTTCATCTTGCCTTTCCAAGTATGATAATTACTACCATTCAAACAAACCATCTTGCTCATATTTGACTCCATCATTCAAATAGATAATCAACAACAACCCAATGTTCTGATACCACTTTGTTGGGAACGGCAAGCACAAAATAAATGTGCACGACAGGACAATAGCGGAAAAAAACTCAAGTCAAAACTTTACCTTCTATTTGAACCAAGAGAAGACAAAATAACGCAAGATAAACACTATTTGGGCAGCAAAAATCAACACATAAGACATCACATTTAACGTGGAAAACTTCTTCGGTGTGAAGAGTAAAAACCACATGGCCAAAGCTCCACTATAATTAACAAGAGTTACAAAATGTTCTCCAAAATGGCCACCAACAAAGTGTCAAACAATGAGCAACACAACTACAAAATAGCACCAAAAACTAGAGAAATAAAGGAGCAAAAACACCAAATTGCAGCTACTGTTCACGAGCAAAAAAACTGGAGTTATAGGACTCCAAATCACCCTCTCTCAGTTCCCAATCAAAGATTAAGTTAAAAGGAACAAGCTGTCCAAAAATCAGCTCAATCGGATAAGAAACGAAGCGAGAATCACAATTTGAAATTGGTTGCTAGGGCTTGGACAAAAATCTACACTTTCTCACTTTTCTTTCTATATGGCTGCTCTCAAACTCTTGTGATTCTTCTCAAATAAGACCTAAAAGAAAGTCTTACATAAGTACCATAATATTGGGCTAATGGGCAAAAGTGGCTAGTCAAATTTGGGCTAAATTTATCGACAAAGGAAAGGAAGAAAGACTCAAAACCTTAGACTTTTATTTATCTACATAGGAAGGGAAAAAGGCCCAAAACCCAACATTAACATGGTCTTATGGTACTTTTCTTTTTACTAAACTACAGGGTTCCAAAAAAGTAGAAGTACTGGTGGTAGAACAACGGGCATTAAAGGGTATGAAGCTGAGTACCAAAGCATTTCAGAAAATGATAAAACTTAGGGTGCTTAAAATTGATAACTTACATATTAGTGGAGATGTTGAGTTGTTGTCCAAGGAGCTCAGATGGTTGTCTTGGAAAGGATGTCCTTTGAAATGTGTACCATCAAATTTTCCAGCTGAGAAACTTGTAATTCTGAATATGAGAGGGAGCAATATCCAAGAATTTGGTTTGAATTTGCAGGTTTGTTACTCAATTTTGCAATTTCATGTGTACTGTTATATTGCAATTACGTGAAGGAAAATCTTAATTGAAATTATATTTTGTATACTTTTTTTAGTATTGTAGAAATTTGAAGAGGCTTAGAAGTACTCCAAACTTCAAGGGTTCACGAAGTCTCGAGACTTTGTGGCTTCAGAATTGCTCAAGTCTAAAGAAGATCCATCCATCAATTGGAAATTTGGACAGACTAACTTATCTATGTTTGTATGGTTGCAAAAAGATTACGGATCTTCCAAGCAGCACATGCCAGCTAAAATCCCTTGAATACTTGGACATTACTTACTGCTCATCTTTACAAACACTGCCAGTTGACATTGGAGATATGCAAAGCCTAAGATTTCTTATTGCAGGTGAAACGGGTATAAAAACAATTCCTGGATCTGTTGAAATGCCAAGAAATCTTGAAGAATTGCAAGTGGTAGGTCGAAATTTAGAGGCCAGAAGGAGTTTTTCTCAAACAAGTGTTTGCTGCATAGAATCCTTGTCAAATTTTATTTGGATTTTAAGGCTTCCATATTGTGGTTTCTCCGAGCTGATATTCCTATGGATATTGGGAGATTATCCAACTTACGTGATTTAGATTTGAGCAGCAACAGTTTCCTCTTCTACCCTTTGATTTTTCCAAGTCACCATTTTTGATGTCCTTGTTTTTGAATGATTGTGAGAATCGTCAAACATTCTTGTCAATATCAACTTAGGAATTGCCAAAAACTGGTTAAGATTACAAGGTTGGACAACCTCCCGTCAATAGTGAAGATCAACATGGTTAATTGTACTTCCCTGTAGAATCCATTCAATGAAGGTTTCTTCAATGCTCTATCAATTCCATCAACAAAATATACAGTGTATGAGGTTAGCCCCCCCCCCCCCCTCGCTCTCTCTCGTATCACATTATAAATTAATGTTCTAATTGTCTTAATTTGTCTGATGAAGGATTCCGGTTTGGTGCAGCAATAAAGTAACAGCTCCATCTATTTGTTTGACTATGCCCACGGTACATAATAAGGAGTATAAGTTCTTAGGAATGGTTCTCTGGTTTGTTTACCCCTTATGCGATGTAATCCTTCTTCAACACTTCATTGTTACTGTTGCCTATATCTGCCTTCAGCTTTTCCGTGGACTTGGCCTTATGATATACTTGACAGTCACGGAAAAGTATTATGTTTATATTACATATATCTTACTCAAATGATAGACCTTTTAACGGCATGGAGATCAAAGACGGGGAACAGATAACAGTAGAGGATGGCACTGCCGAAGGTATAGTAGTAAAGAAGATAGGAATACATCTGTTATATTTAGATCAACATGGTAATGTTACACCTTTGCCGGCAGTTGTGGATCATTCTTATACTCCTACCCACAAAGACTTTCAGCAGGGCATATCAACTCAAACAACAACATACCCAATGAACTCCCACAAGTGAGGTCCAGAGCTAGGGATATCAACTCCTTGATAAAAGAGCAAAGTTCTGAGGGTGTGTTCGATACCAAGGAAAATGTGTTTCATGGAAATAGGCCATGGACTTGGATCTACCAAATGATAAGAATGTCTCTAAAATGTTTTTTTGGAAAATGTTATTCCGGAGAATAAGTGAATGTAAGGAAAATGATGGCAATGAAGATGATGTAGTAGAATGTGTACTATTATAGGGGTACAAAGCCATTATTAGGTATGAACAATTGAGCATCGATCTTCGATAGCAGTAGCTTCTGTAGAAAATTTTGTTTAATATATGTAATCAACTTTTCCATTGTATAGTGCTTAGCATCTTGAGTTGCACTAAAGCTTAGTTAAAGAATTGAATCAACTTTTTCATTTTATATTGAAATAGTGGCTCTTCGATTAACCTACAATGCCAGAGAACATTGTAAGTGATTGAACAGTGTAACTTGAGGATATTTAGTAATGGGAACAGTCTTGGAGAAAGAGTGTTTGGAATTCAAAAAGAACAAACATGTAGTTTTACTCTCTGTATATCACACTGAATGGAAATATGTGTAAACACATTTATTTTAGTTTTTGCATAAAGTAGTACATATATTCCTCGTAGTTGATTTTGCTTTTGAATTAGTTCACTCAGATATTTGGGGATTATATCTTCCTGTGTCTAAACTTGGGTTTAGATATTTTGTTACTTTCGCAGATAACTTTTCCCAAATGACAGCAAAATATTTTGAGAAGAACTATTCTGAGGTGTTTCTTATTTTTCTACCTATTGTGTTGAGATTAAGACAGTTAACTATTACCTACATTGATGAGTGACAATGCTAAAGCATACATGTTAGAAGCATTTCAAAATAATACGAATCAACACGGTATTTTCCATTAATCCTCGCCGGGTTTATACACTTTTTCAAAATAGAGTGGCTGAGAGGAAAAATAGACATCTCCTTGAGACTGCTCATGCTTTGGCGTTCCAAACGTAAGTCCCTAAGCAATTATGGGCTAATGTGATTTCCACAACTAATTTTTTGATTAATCACATGTCATCTATAGTGCTTACTGATACACTGGTGTAGGATGTTTAGTTCTTTTATGATACATTGGATTTGAGGTGTCTGATGAGCAACTTGATTATCACACCAGAGTTTTTAGTGTAAATGCTTAAACCCAACAAAGCTTTGCTGTGTGATAATGAAGTTGCTCTTCATATTGCCTCAATTCCATTGTCATTTATTCCGAGAAGATTCAGGAAAACTTAAGTATATCCAGTGGATATTACTTACAATGTCCTTGTAAGTATATCCAGTGGAGAAGTTGCTCTCCTATATCCAGTGGAGATATTACAAGTAGAGCAACTAGCTGATTTACTTACAAGGGTATTGAATGAAACTCGAGTTGATTATCTCTGTAAGTAACAAGTTGGGCATGATAATCACAAAAGCAGAAATGTAGGATATTATTTTGATTTTTCTCCTTTGTTGGGATCTCAGGTAAGTGTATAAATATCTTTGTACTCATCGTATACGATATCAGAAAGAGAAGATTCCTCTTTGTTTCAATAAGTAATTTAAAAATGCAAAAGCAGTTTGCAGTTGTAATCAAAAGGTTGCACGTGCACATTTAGGTCAGCTATTGCTTAACCATTAATTCACAGCAAAAAGAACCAAAAAGAAAACTGAAATCATAACAAATGATAATGAAAGGACTGACCTTCAGATCATTAAGGAATTCAAATATTTCAGCTGTGTTAAAAACTGCAGTTGCTACAAGCTCAAGTACACCGATACAGAAACGACCACTGGTTCAATTCTAGCAAAGCTAAGTAACCTCGAGCATTGCAATTCACTGATGTAGCATGTTGTGGATAGTCTTAGTGTAACATTGTACATCTGGAGTTGGATTATGGTAATTTGTGCAAGAACATGCACCCAGGGAATCTATGACCTTCGCTCTATTCGTCAACCAGAAAAGTTTAGGTCCAAGCACTTCTTCCGATACCAAGACAGTCCTTTATCAAGTGCAGTCAAACCAGAAGGTTGATCTGATATTCTGAGGAAATATTTGCCATCGATTTTGTGGTCACCAAAATAGCTAAGTTGTACTGAAATGTGTCCTGAATGCCCATGAATCCATGGAATCATTAAAAGTTGAAGTGCAGACTTAATTCATACCTACAGGCTACATGTTCAAACAAGGCCTCAAAGTCTCTTCTAAAGCACCACGAAGGTATAATACAAGAAACTAAAAGTTGCTTAGGTATCTTTATTTTGGCTACAGAAACCGAGAGAGAGAGAGAGAGAGATGACTTTTGACGATTGCCACGATAAAGATAAAGGCATATACCTCAGAAACTCGTAAGGAGAAAAAGACGCTGTCTTTCAGTGGCAGAGCAACCTTACAATTAGGGGGTTCATCCGAACCCCCTTCGGCAGAAAATTATATGATTTATACATGGTTAAAATAATTTTTTAGGTATATATAGTAGATGTCGAACTCCTTCGGCTACTTCGTCTGTCTATTTTTTCAAATTTTGAACCCCCTTCTTGAAAATTCTGGATCCGCCACTGGTCTCTTTATGCGCATCACTATCATCAATGACAAATAGAATTCCTCCACCATAACCAATTTTGTACAAAAAATCCACAGAAGTTGAAGCACTTGAATATCAATAGTAATGGTTTACAAAAGTATATATAGTTTTTGTCAAAGTGACACAATGTTACGGTCCACCTGGAACAAAATAGAGCTATGATAAGGTGCTGAACTCTTACCTTTGTATTCAATCTGTAGAAAGAGTTCTTTAATGTTTATCAGGTCCTGACCCCCGCCTCCCCAAACCCCAGAACCCTTAAGGGCTGGACCTGCAGAACATGTCTTTTTCGACATCTTCCCGAGTAAATGCTATATAACTATTACTTACTATATTCCAAAATATGTCCAAAAACTACCCAGCTAGGGACACTTTTTCTGCATACAAGCATGTTTGTTGAAGATAATGTTTCTCTTTCTTCTGTTCTTTCCAGAGACAGGTCTAACGAGCACGTCCATCAGTCTTAATATACTTAGGAAGCCTCGTCCACAAATATGACCCATCTGCTGCTAGATTCTTCTTTCTGAAACAAATAAGGATCCACATAAAAGAGTCACTTGTCTAAGACCAGAAGAAAAAGTGAAAAGTTGTTAGTTGTATATCAATAAGAAACTCGAATAGTCAATCTCAATTTGTTACTGAACTTCTTTCAACATAAGATACGTACACACAATTTGAAAAACTGTTAAATTATTGGAACTGTTGCTGTACAAATGATAAGAGTTCCAACTTTAGAGATTTAAACACAGTATTCCGTAGCAGCTAAACTCACAAACATTGAATTCTGCCACTAGTTTTGCATCATCCTCTTGGGCCTCTCGTATTTTGACCAGACTTTCGTTTTGTTTCCTTTGCCCAAAGTGCAAAATACTTGGACTATAGTGCATCCTCTCATGTTAAGAAATCATCTGTACCCTCTTAAAGTCAATAAACTCAGAATATGAATCCATTCTTCCCAAATACGCCAATTAACATTCCATATCTACCCCTCCCCAATCCTGCAATTGCATACATCTCCACCCATAACCTTGACGAATCCTTCCCCGGAAATAAGAACCACTACACTTTCTTTTTTCAAGTTCTATTGAGGTAGAGAGTTTTGGTCATATACACCATTATCATTCCTGAATCTTAGCATACAAACGACTACAGTGCATTGCAATGTTCATCTAAGTGGACAGCAATCCACACGTGCTGCTTGAGTTATCCCTTACTATTTCATCAAACCTTTTTTTCTACTTTTCCTCCTTCCATAAGGTGAGTCATCAAATTTAAGTATAGAACCTCCATGCTTGTTACAATAGTTGAGTAATTGAGTCGCAACAGACTTAAATATTCTTTAAGTGGCTTCATTTGCAGCAATAATGCTCAGTGCAGCACTGAAGACTCTAAACTTGCTATTTATCCACGGCTTCAATGCTTAGATTCTTGCATTTATGCAAAGAATGTTCTTGATTTCCAACATGTTGAAGACCTACCTTAACTACTCATGATACCCCAAAGGGAGCATTCTATGGTAAGGTTGGAATTAATACCTTGCAATTTCCCAATCATTCTTTGCAGAATTTCTATAGCCAGTGCAACATAAAGGCTTAAAGGATCAATTATCATACAGTTGAGTCATCCAACTTATGGTATACTAAAAGTTAAAATTTAATAAGTCCACAGGACTGTAGAACCCAGTGATCTTCCCTGCCTAACAGTTATTCAGAAAATCCTTTTTTGGGCTAAATCATACTACATTACTTCTATTGGTGTATTTTTTTGTTATGACAAAGGGAAATCAATAGCCACACCTCTTTGGCTGAGCACAGGGTAAAGCTATGGTGTATTTCAACAGGCTATTGCTGAATAGTCAACAAAGATACCTAATGCTGCTGCCCCTAGGATTAATATACAAAAATGGACTAATAACAGAATAAACATCATATGCATATGAAAATAGCATCACACTAGTGTTCAAGATTTCAATCGAAAGCAAGTGAACATACAGCAATTGACAAAAAAAGAATGTTTTGTTCTTAATGATACCATTACCAGGACGTCAAAAAAGTTGCAAAGGGTTGAAGATCCAGAAAAGAATAATGACCCTAAAACATTTGGTTATACAGAGAAACGCTGTGGAGTATGAGAAGACCAAATTTTTTTTATCAGACTCGACAGCGGTTTCTCTGTATAACAGAATGGTAAGGACCAACATAAGCAGCAACAAGCAATAGGGTTTTGTGGTAAGGGCCAACATAAGCAGCAACAAGTAATAGTAATAGGGTTTTGTGTGCAGACTCAAAAGGTTTTATAAGCAAAGGGGCGGGGTGGGTTTAAGGCCATGTGGAGCGGGGCGGGTGAGATGCAGGGTGGATTGAAGTTGGTTTCTTTTAAATTAATGTGGGGCGGGGCGGATTGTGGGTATATGTAATTTTATGTGGGTTCAAACTTAATTTTAATTTTTACATGTTATATTAAGAGTGATAGAACATTATCTAAGATAATTTCTTTAAAGCTACTAAAATATTCAACATAGTAAATGAGAATAAATCAATAAAAAATAATAATTTTTACATATTTCCCAATTGACCTCTAGAAAATAAATTTTGAAGTCACTATCCTATTAAATTAATACAACTTTATTTAAAAATTAATTTGTTTTTATGAATTTTATTTTAGTATCGAACTTAAATAGCAAAAAAAATATTGAAAAAATTATGCGGGCGGGTCTATGCTATGCGGGTTAAGCTTAACCCGCAAAGTTTTTAATCCTCCCCGCCCCGCCCTGCATAACAATTTTTTTTCATACACCCCTAAATTCTCGCCAAGTTTAGGGGATTTTCAACAATTCTCTCGACTTTTTATTAAGAGTCCCACGCTCATACAAGAGTTTGACACCATTTATTATATCATATGGCAAATCAGGGGTATTTTATTATTTAAGTTGAGTTAGTTAAGTAGATGAGCGTTTTTAAGGTTGTCAATAGTTTAAGGATGTAACAATAATTCACGTCAAGTTCAAGAGTGATTTCAATACTTCTCTCAAAATATAAATAGATCGATTGAACAGTTTGGCCTTGATTGTCAAATGAGTTGATTGACATGAATTTGAGTGGGCCGAGGGCCTCCAAATGTTATTTGGATCGAAATAAGTTAGGTTGGAAATGAATTTAATATCAAATATGGGAAAATTGTGTAATTAGGTAAATATATATATATATATATATATATACACACACACACACACACATCACTATAGTTTGAAATAATTATAATTTGTAGTTAAAGTTAGGAATTTATAGTTATTTTCTCTCACCTCTCTTCTGCTCTCCCTCACCTCTATATGCACTCTCATTCACCTCTCTCCTCTCTATTTGTTATCTCTCCCTCGCATCTCTTCTCTCTCTCGAGCCTCTCTCTTCCTTCTCTCTCTCAATACAAATACAAAGTATAATAATCAATGATATAAATACAAATATTAATAGTTAATTATATAAATATAAATGATATCGATCAATTATATAAATACAATGATAAGTGTCAACTATACATATCCTTTTCAGTGATACAAAATACAAATATACATGTATTTGTTGATACAACTTTGATACAAATGATAACAACCAATTATACAAATACAAATGTTGAACTTGATCCAGCATTGATACGATTGTATTGTCACGACTCAAAGTACACCCTAGACGTGACATGACGAATATGATCCCGAAAGACCATAAACAAGCCACTTGACATAAGCATGACGTACAAGAAGTACAATAAGGGAGAATAGGCAATATAAATCTTATGTCATATAAGGAATCTGAATATAAATGTGGAAAAGTTAATTGTCTCACATAGCTTGTCTAACATCATAAAAGTGGTTGGAGCGTAACTCATACACTACGTACAAGTCTGAAACCCCAAACGACCACAAAAACAATAAAAGTGTCTATGATTTGACACTCGAACCATGAGGACTCACCACTCAATGTGATGAAAGATAAGCAATCCTAATCTAAGCATGTCCTAGAAGAGGAGCGTCAGACCCTATATTATGAGACAGTATATATATATAGGAAAAAATATGTATTAGTACAGTGAATGTACTAAGTATCTAAAAATGCATAAAACATACGCATGATATTAGGATGAACCTTAAACATGATATGCATGACCAAATAAAACGTAGGAGAAACCTTTAAAGAGAAAATATGAGTCATTAACAAGGTCAATGCATATTGAAAATCATAGGAAAGCTTTGAAAAGACTTTTGAATAAAAACATAGTGAATGTACTAAGTATCTAAAAATGCATAAAACATATGCATGATAATAGGATGAACCTTAAACATGGTATGCATGACCAAATAAAACGTAGGAGAAACCTTTAAAGAGAAAATATGAGTCATTAACAAGGTCAATGCATATTGAAAATCATAGGAAACCTTTGAAAAGACTTTTGAATAAAAACATAGTTCATTTGTGGGATGTTTACCATTAAACAACAATAAGACCATGTGATCTATACATGGAATCCGGGATGACCTTCATATCCAAAAGGGGAATCTACTTGTCAAGGTAGCACTCGTCTCATTCATTATTGCTATGGTGGATCCACTGGCTAGGTCATGATTTAAGACAATTCTACGGGGTATATAGTTTGGGACAAGGAAATTGCTACTAAAGACCATACCTCTACTAACAGTAAGACCTCCATTCCAAAATCCTGTTGATGCTTAGTAAATTCCACCGGAAAAGACATAATCATAATCATATCAAAATACTTGGAAAGACAACATTATCAATCTTATCATAAATTCATATTAGAGTAGCTCCTTTCAAAATCATGATTTCATAAACTCATTCATATGGCACTCTATTTTCAAGCATCTAAACCATGATTTCTTTCATGTGTGAGAAAACCTTTCACAAATCATTGATATTTTATCTTTAAAACATCATTTAGTCATAAATAATTCATTTCATATATGCATAAATTCTTAATCAAATTCATGATCATAATTCATAATTAAATAAGATTTGTTCATAATTCATGTTCATAAAATAGGTCCCTATGAATTCAATTGAAAATCATGTAATTGAATCAAAACGTACATAATAAGATTGAGTAAAAACAATTGAATCATAATAAATACCTATGAAGATTTGTGTAAATTCCTAGCAAGAATTTGGGTGAAATCAATTTAGAAGATTGAGATTCTTTTGGGACCCAATGGATGAGAGGAATCCGTTGGTGAATTCCCATATACTTTGATAATCAAAGGCCTAAGAATGCTAGGAGAATGAGACCTTGAAGCTTGAAACCCTAACATCCACCTTGAGAGCTCTTGAGAGAATTTGGAGAAGAATACTTGAGGAATTTGAGAGAATTTAGTGAATGAGAGGAATTAGTCTAAGTATTAAGACTAAAAACGATTATGGGAGTAGTTATAAGGTCAAAACGACATATTTTAGGGATTAATTGGATAAGAAAATACCAAAACACCCCAACTTAAAAACTACCAAATGACTCATACAGTTTTGACCTACGATTCGTAAGACTTTTTACGAATTGTCCTGATCAATCGTAGAGTCACTTAATGGACCTAAAATATTGGGCAAATCCTACGAGTTGCGTCAACAGATCGTCGACCACTCTACGATCCGTAGAGTCCAAGTTTAAGTCCAAAATATCTATAAGTTTGGATCACTTCTACGGATCATTCCTATGTCCGTTAAACACCCTACGACTCGTCATGTCCATTTGCAAGTCAAATATCAGAGACTTGACATTTTCAAAAATCAATTCAAGTCCTATGACTGCCTTTCTACGGTCCATAGGTGGCTTCCATAAAACCTGCCTCAATAGAGTTTTTGTGACTTTTTCCCTTCTAATCCGACTTTCCAATTTTTGAGGTGTTATATGTATTTGCTAATACAATTTATTCATTGATACAAATTGTGTGTCTTTGCCTAACTAATACAACATTGATACAAATAATAACAATCAACTATACAAATACAAATATTGAACTTGATACAATTGTATTTACTGATACAATTTATTCAGTAATACAAATTTTATTCGGGTACAAATTATATTGTATTAATATAATTATATTCATTGATGCATATACATACTAATTAAATATATACAATTATCCAGCAGATATACAAATACAATCATTGTACATACACATACTAGTTAAATATATACAATTATCCAGCAGATATACAAATATAATTCGTCTCCTCTCTTATCTCTCTCTCTCCTCTCTCTCCTCTCTCCTCTCTCTGTCTCTTGCTTGCCTTTCTCAATCTCGCTCCTCTCTCTTCACTTTTGACATGTAGCTACGAATCGTAATTAAGCAAATTATAGCTATTTTGCTTGATTATGTTTCTAGTCTTAGTTATTTTTGGATTTTCCTCATTAAAAATTGAGGGGAAAATCATAAAATGCTATAGTATAGGTGTATGTTAGGCCATTCAACGAGACTTTTGCTATTTACATAACATTACTATTTTTTTTATATTGGAGTTCCAACACAATTGTATCACAGATATAATTTAGGTTATTGCTATTAAATATGTAATTCCTTAACTAACCCGCGTAGTTAACGCAAACTTTAAACGATTATACCTAATCCCATATTTCCATGCACAATTAGAAATTGTATCTAACTATTTTTTTCTCTCTCACCTATATTATTTGTATTTCTCTTTCACACTGTGACTCCACCAATTTAGCATGATTTTAATTATTTTTTCAAGTTTAAATTAGAAATTGTCCTAAACTCACGCTTTTGTGACTATCCATATCAGATAAAAATTTTAATTAACAATAAATGTATCTACTATTTCTTCTTCCAATGACAAGATTGTTGTTGAAGGAAAGTCGTCCAAACATAAAGTATCAAAGAGGCATGTGATTTATTTAACGTATATGTTGTATCATGGTATATCATGTATTGAAAATATATCATGATACATCATTTATCGAAAAAGTATCATTATACATCATCAATGACAAGTTCATCATGTTATGGGAGAGCCAACAATGGCAAGTTCTTATGAGATTGCTCGAATATCATCGAGATATTGAGC